>JAHWGI010001223.1:0-530980 GCA_029379305.1 Frankliniella fusca | reverse complement strand
CATAGACTCAGCTCTGTAGGGAGAGCTTCGACTGAAGCACTATGCATGAAAGCCATTACGTAAAATAGTCAGGAGTATGGCTCCTTCTACTTCGAGCTTTAGCTGCGGAATGACGTTTAGGTGCAAGCCTCTTCCTTTTTATAGATCTGCCGGACCCACTCATCGCGGCAGCCGCCCTGCGTTTTAGATTCTGAACTGCCTCCCCCGCGTGCCGCTTAGCACTGTCGGCTATCGGGTCGCCACTAGCTACATCGGCGAGGACGTGGGCGCCGGCCCGGGCCGCTTCCCTCCCCACAGCGGTCGCGCCGCTCTTGAGAAGGGGAGGACTGTCCGGAACAGCCCACCGAGCCATGAACCAATACCGTGTCCTTTTCGGTAACTTGAACCCGCATAATATTGTCCGCCGCCTGCCTGTCGCAGGTAATACTCTGTAATATGATCTTGACGCGTCATAGTACTTGTTTAAAATGAACCAATAAGGTTGACGTTCCAAAGTCGAATGGTACATTACGCCCAGCATGATCCTTTATATAGATCTCCAGGGTGTCAAAAGATTTCGTCCGAAGATCAAAATAGATCGGATGATCAAAGTGCACCACGGTCATGGAGCCGTACTGTGCCTTGGTGTCCACGGGGACCGTGCGGAGCAGCGGTGCGCGTGTATGACCAACGATCTGTTCTTCCAGTACATCCATGTAAATAAACATTTGTGAGGGAACTCCTAAACTTATATCTATTGGTTTTACTCCGCATATTTCCTCGTTAGCAGGGTACGGGCCAGCATGGGGTAGACCGAGCTGAAGGGCAAGGCGGGGAGAGAAATGGACTTTAGTTTTTTCATCTACATCAAATGGCAAAAATCGTAAGCGCTGATCAGGGAGTAGAACGAAATACTTTGTTTCCTTCCCACTATCATCTGCTAAGGCTTTGAGTGCATTTTCTATAGCTGTGAGAAATTCGAATGTTGAATTAAACGACCCAGGCCGTGCAGACACGGTATCAATAACATTGTCAGTTACAAGACTGATGTCGTTATCACCCTGCACTACGGGTGCTATCGTATTGGGGTAATGCAACTCGATGAGAGCGGCTTGCCAGTGGCCATGAAGATCCATACGCTGTGCCAACTCTGTCTTAAAGTGACAGGTTGTGTTGTCAGGATAAACCTCCGGACTGGCGTTACTTGGTAAAAACATGTAAAAATCCATTCTAGACAAGATCGAGGGGGGGGTCACTACGAAAAATCATTGTACAGACCGAAAAAAATCATGAAAAAAATCAAAAAAAATCAAAACAAATAAAAAAATCAAAGAAAAATCAAAAAAATCAAAAAAATCAAAAAAATCAAAAAAATCAAAAAAATCAAAAAAATCAAAAAAATCAAAAAAAATCAAAAAAATTAAAACAAATATCAAAAAAAATCAAGAAAAAATCAAAAAAATCAAAAAAAATCAAAGAAAAATTAAAAAATCAAAAATCCAAAATGAAAAAAATTACAAATTCGGGAAAAATGAAACTAGTGATTTTTATAAACCAAAAATTTAATTTAAAAAAATCAAAAAAAATCATTAAAATAATCAAAAAAATCAATAAAAAAATCAAAAAAATCAAAAAAATCAAAAAAATCAAAAAAAAAAATCAAAATAATCAATAGAAATCAAAAGCATTAATAAGAATTAAAAAAATAAAAACGATAAGTAAAAATAGAAAAAATAGAAAAAAATCACAAGACAGCTTTACAATAGAAAAAAATCATATGACTGACAATCATTGTACACATTTCTCATCAGTGACCCCCCCCTCGGACAAGATCTTTATCGAAGATCCAAGAGCGACTCTTTTTCGGATAACCTCTCCAGTGGACGAGATGTTGTCGTTTGCCCTTTGTTCCTTTAGAACGCACTATATATGCGATTTTGAACGCCTCAGGCTTGGTGACCTTCTGAAGCTCCATTTCATAAAACGTGCCCTCAATTGGATCCTTATCGAGATCTTCCAGCCGGTACACCGGCACCGCATGAGGAATGACCTGAATGATTTTAAATATCTCCTCGCTCCAGTTCCAGGTGTACCCTTTTTCGAAGACTTGTTTTTCTCTACTGATTCGGACATAATCACCCACTTTATACTTTGGCTTTTTTATACTGTTGTTCATATCGTGGTACAGGTTATTATATACCCCCAGTACCCTATCGGGTGTCACGTCTACAGGACGCATTTTAATAGAGCGGTGAAATGTGTGATTGTATGCATCCACAATATCATCCAACAGTCCATCTACATATCTGTATTTTTCAGTGTAGGTGAATCTTTTAAACAATTTTGATTTAATGGTGCGCTGCCACCTCTCCACAATCGAACATTTAATGTCAGGATCATGGGTGTGAATATAGGTTATGTTATTCTCTTTCAAAAATTTCTGAAATGTTTTGTTCACGTATTCTTTTCCTTTGTCTGAAAACAGGCGTGTAGGTCGCCGATCTGTCGTTTTGAAAATGGTCTGAAACCCCTTAATGATAGAAGGAGCAGATTTATCTTTTAGGGGGACAGCCCAAGCAAATTTTGAGAAAACATCTATGACACACAAAATATAGCTAAAGCCATCATTATCTTTTTTAAGAGACTGAAAGTCACTTAAATCTGTCTGCCAACTCTCATCAATATTATCTGCATAAGTCACGTTACGAGGAAAGTGGCGTCTAGCAGGTTTGTGAAGGGTGTAAGCGTCCTCACCCTGTAGATACTCTGTAATTTTCTCTTTTTTCTCTCCCGTAGCATTCCAGAGTTTCCAAGCCGTTCCGTAAGACGCAGGGTCAGCGGGCTCGTGATACACGTCCCCAAGATTGCCAGACATGTTTAGGTTTAGAAATGCGACCGTTAGTCACGCGTTTTCTCACGCGACGGATCGGAACCACAGCCCCCCCACCCCCCTGGTTTCGCGCTTGAATAATAGCGACTCTACGTTTCTCGTTAGGAATAAGTTCCAACGGAATGTTGAGTGTAGACAATGTTTTAATAAAGTTTGAAACACCCACAGGCTCAAAATTTTTGCGTGAACGAGTTAGATCCGAAATTAGATCAATGATATTGGAGTTTGCGACAGGTGTACCGCTAAGCGATACAAGACCTGAGGAGTCCCACGTGACACGTGAACCGGTCGTACTCAAATAATCGTAAATTCGTAGTGCAGCCTCTTTATATGTCTTTGGCATGGCGGCAGCGAGTTGTTGACGAACCACATTTTCTGTCTCTCCTGTAAACTCCTCAACTGATATTTGCAGTGGTTTCTTACTCTCGTTTTTAAAGTGTAAGTAACGCTGCAGTGCCTCATTGTACAATTTCCATTTGAGGGAATCGTCAGCGTATTTTTTACGCATAATGAGTTCCATTTCATTGTCCTAACTAGTGTCTCAGAGGTGGGCGGGGTAGAATCATTAAGTCTGGCCACACTTTCATGCGGCACGAGAATCATTTTCTTAACGTGATTCATTGTAGCAGAGAAGGAAGTACAGAGGCTATCGTGCTTAGCAGCAGAGGAAGAAATGCACCTCCTGTCTGTACTAGTGTTTTCTTCTTCACTTGCCACCCCTCTCCTCTCTGAGCGAGCCTCCTGATTTTATCGCGGTGTCGTTTAAGTTTATTTTTATGACTATCACTCAGTGGAATATTACCACGCAGCAAATTGTCACAAATCTCACAGATAGCGTACACTAGGGCTCTATCTGAGTTTTCGAGAATCGCTTTACGAAGTTTAGGTTTAGCTGACAGAAGAACCTGCAGCACAGCTTTGTGTGTCTTTGCGGCAGGAGCCATTGTCATCAAATGATTTAGAGGACGGTCATCATCTCCCTTTTATACTTTGCACGTGGAATGTATACCACCGTGGATTCACCGGGGAATATGAGCGTGCGCATGCGCAAGTGGTCCAGTTGATTGGGCTTGAAGTCGAACAAGATGTACGTGTACCCTGCCCGTGTAGCGTCCTCGTAGGCCTCAAGAAGTGCACGAAAATGCTGAGGATCGACTTGCATACAGAAGGTGCGTATCTGTGCCAAATCCCTACTTGTTTTAAACAGCATAATGTAATGTGTATTCAAACTTATTTGCCGCAGGCCATCGGGAAACAAGCACTGACTCAAGAAAAATATACTGAGATTTCTGTGATGTGAACCCTTAATAAAAAATTTAAGGATTTCTTTGTGGTGAGACTTAATCTCGTGCATCATATCATCCATGACAATCAGCTTAGGACTCTGACCAGCCGGGTGGTCATCAAGTAGGGGGAGCTCTTGCCTAAGTTCAACCCCATTCTGAGACTTGAGGGTGTCATACAATGGCTGCCACTCAGAGTAATAGAAAATAATGTGTTCAAATGTAGTGCTGAACATCTCATTCCTATTTTCAATAAGACGATTCATAAAGAAAGTTTTGCCACTTCCTGTGCCACCTACCACGAGGGCAGTACAAGGATGTTGGAACCTGAGGTCCATCGTGATGACTGATGACATGCCTGTATGTGTCTGTCTTTTATAGCAAAAATGTTTGCCTTGCGGCAGTGGGGCCTTACCAGCAACTCCCCTGCGCCGGTGTGGGGCCAGCCTGCTCCTCCCCTGCGCATTGCCTACCTTCTAGGCGTCAGCCAAGAGGTCCATGGCCTCGAGGAGGTCCTGGTCCTCCTCGTCGGCCTCTGCCCAGGCGTTGTAGCCGTGTGGCACAGTGTTGGCCACATCAACCCGCCTCCGCTTGGTGTTGACTGGTTGCCAGTTCTTACTGCTCGCTCTGGTTACTATCTTCCAGCCTGGAAGACGAGCTATTTGTCTTGGAATAGGCACCACTATGTTGTCATTTTCACCCATCACCATGGCCTTCAGATTGTTAAAAGTGACGAGCTCGTCACATGACCTATTAATTGTTATGCCGCGAACCTTAATGCATACCTTAACATCATCGATATTGCCGCCTTTAGCTACGAGGTAGCTGTAGTTCTTTGGCCCACCGGCCACAAACTCTGTTATGAAAGACCCGGGACCATAATCCTCCTCCACCTGGTCTGTTAGGTCACCAAGGTGACTACCAGTGGGGAGGTCAGGCTCACCGGGCCGGCTGATGTACGCCACACTGTCGGTGTCGTGGTACAATGCCCTCTCCCTCACAATGTCTAAATATTTGTAGAGCTGCATGCGTCCAAAACATGTCGTAAATGCTGCGTGCAGCAGTGACGAGCTCGGCAGAGACTCCTCCGTATCCTCGATAGGCATCCAAGTGACCTGGAGGCACGCATCACTCAGTGGCAGAAGTGAAGTCACCTCCTTAGTTGGGTCAGAAATAAGTGACATGAGATTACCGTAGGTGAAAATAAGCTCTGTTTTCGGACGATGTGTCTTTTCACCAAATTTCCCCCAAAACGAATTACACATTAACTTGGCCAATGTGCGGAGGGCGGGATTTTTAATCATTTTTGTGGGGTCGAGGGTAACTCCGTCGTGCTGAAGGGTGTCCTCCACAAACTTGGCCTTTTGCTCCTCTGTCTCGCAGTCAGAGGGCCACCCACTGGCCTGTATTTTCAGAGCCATAAAGCACCGCACATATGCTGAAAACAGGCCGTCCTCCCCTGTCTCAGCATTGTAAACCTTAGTTCCAGGGTACTGGTACAGCTCGTGCACCTGCAAGAGTTGGTATCCCTTTTCTATGGCCAACTGTACCTCTGGAGTGCACCACGTGTCAGTGATCTGTCTTTCTCTTGCATTGTGCTGGCACATGTCTTTATTCTCCGTCACTGCACAAGTGCGACAGAGAGGGAACATAAGTTTCCCGTTGCACTTAAATGGCAACACGGGCAAAAACAAGTCCTGAGGTGGAAGAACAGTTATCTTTACCATTCCATTCCATTCTTCAACTGGAGGCATGGTTGGGTCACCCTCCAGAAAAAGTTTTGGATGACCGAATGGGTAGGCACCTCTTAGATTCGCATTAGGATACTCTGAAACAACATCAGCCATCTTTATTTTCTCCCCCTTGGTGACATCGGCCTTGTGATACCAGCGGAGAGCACTAGTACGCCCACCAGCTAGACCATCCCTGAGGTTGAGAGGAGGCGTGCGAGTAGTGGGGTTTGCCTCGAAAAAAGCCTTAACCTCAGGGTCTGAGTTCAACTCACGCTTAAACTCGCATTCCCACTTTTCAATGACAATGAAGCCATTGCGGCGGAACATGGCAGTCAGCCGTTGTGTCTGCTCATAACGGTTCGTCTGATCATCCTGTGTTGGTGGGAAGTGAATGGGGCAGCTGTGCCAAAAACACCCATGAAATTGATAAATTCGCTTCTCCACACCGCCATTTTCAAGGGAGAGTTCAACATATCCGTCAACTCGACGGCCCATGACAGAAACCTCTCTATCTGTGTGGATGGTTTTTATAACCTTGCCAAGTTTATGAGACTCATAATCTAACCAGCGGAGGGCGCTGTGGGACTGCTTACCCCTTCCATGGTATCCCCCTGCGGGGTACAATACCAATTGTGTTTACCCTTAGGAAATTGCGACGATAGGCGGCCATGCATGCGCTACTGAGTGTTATGCATTGAAACATGGGGTCAAACCCTGCTACACCCGCAAACAGCTTCCTAAAGGCATGACAGGCTTGACGTAAGATGGTAACATCCGAGATGCAATATTCTATGAGCTCCTTTCGGAAGTTAAACACATAGTTTTTGGCAACTTGCGAGTCGTACCATTTGTGGAAATCGTCTGCAGCTTTTGATTTCATGCCAGATACACAGTACAAGTCTTTGTCAAGCATTCTACCCTCGTAATTATAGAAGTCTGGGCAGTTCGCAAGGAAGGGCATGTAACCCTTCTTCAATTCGTTTAAGCCAAAAGACTTCGGCATTGCACTTAGAGGCATAGGCAAAAACATTAGAGAATCAATAAATTTCCATGGACCAGCTTTCATACAGATTATTTTAGCCCCCTGTAAGGTGAGCTCAGTATTGATGTTTCTTTTGACCAGTTCCTGAAGTAGAAAAACAGAGTCAAAAGATCGAGCGTTATGCGCAACGAGTAACAAAGAATACCGTGCTGGGAAAGAATTCAGATAGTCAATGAACTGGGCTGAGACACTGAGGTCGGGATTGTCAAGATTGTGGAAAATTTGCTGTCTATTTTTGCACACAGTGCAGAAATAATCATTCTGAGCAATGTCTGCACATTGATCACACACTGCTTGACTAACCAGCAAGTTAGGAATATGTTCAAACGTGTCTTGTTTACCTTGTACAGCCGTGTGTTGAGTGGTCTCAAAATCGTAATAAATCGTAACATATTTCCATTTTTCCTTCTTTTCTTTTTCGACCCAGTGCTGCATATAGCATAAATGATTCTCCTCAACATTTTTTTTACAATATTTACAGTAAACTCGATTACATTCATGTTTTTTCTTATGGAAAGTAGAATAGCTAGTCTCACATCGACTACTGAATTTGAATACCGCACACTTTGTAAATTCTGAGCGGGGCAACTCAAGTGTTTTGTGAGCATTGAAACACTCATCACCAGCTAATTGATGGCCACAGTTATCACATCGTTTTAGGGGACCGTTATGTGGCTCCGAGCCAAAGCACCTCCAACAACTGCCCTCACAGCGGTGTTCCCCTTTGTTATTGAAAAAAAAAAAACCCACTCGTCACACTGAAATTTCGCCACAAATGCCTGACAAGGGTATAGGACGGCGTAGAAGTGATTGTTATGAAACAAGAGGCAGATGTTCCTTCGCCCTGGTCCTCTTTCTCCTTTAAACGCGTACTCCTTCCCCTTTCTATCAGTGAAAACAATAATGCGACAATCAGTCAAAGAGTCCTGTAGCTTCCTCACCTCATCGATTCCACATGGTTGTGTGGAATCAATGTGTGCGTCATCGCACATTTTCTGTGCAGCATTCTTTTGAGCTATAGAATTTGCCTCTTTGAACCTAGAGAATGCTCGGTTTGACATACCCCCGCGAGCCCTGGCTACAGCCACACTCCGCGCGAGACACATGTTGTCGTCGTTCTCAGGGCAGAATATTGTTTTTCGTGCTTTCATTCTCTCGACCCATTGGTCCATGGTCTCGTTAGCTACGGGGACAGTGCGGCGACCTGCGGCCTCAGGTGTAGGCAGGTGAATGTATGAAACGCAAAGTTGTCCGTCCACCATAAATCCCTCATTGGAATTAAGGACACGATTTAGCCTATCCAAAATAACTTTGCCGTTTAATTGATCAGTGCGGCGCATGCTGAACCACAATGGGTTATTTGCGTTAGCAGAATTCTGTATTTCGAGAATAACCCTATCATCCCCCTTGGCTTGGACAGCTTGACGCTGACGGTGTAACATAACGTCAAACATGTCAGTCATGATATTTTCAGAGGGTAGAGTGTCCCCCAGACCTCGGACGGTCATAACCTCCTCCCTGAATGTAGTCCGGAAGCGCTTGAGATGGCGTTCGCGGCTCTGAAGCACCTCCAGTGTAGGCTGTGCGTCAACCTCTTCCTCCTCCTCCTCTCGGGGCGTTTTGGAGGGACCTGGTTGTGGCGAGGGTTTGCGAACACGTGAAGGGCCAGCTGGAGGAGTGGCGGGGCGTGGCGGCTCCGCAGGTGGTGTGGCGGAGCGCGCCGGGGGTGTGGAGGGGTGGGGTGGGGCGTTAGAGCCAGCACCGCACATGGCCAAGGCCATCCTATAGGTTAGGACCGCCTGCGGGTCAGCCCCGTCCTGGAAGCGGATGTACGCCAAGTACCCCACCAACAGGAAGGGGATGACACGCGGGTCGGCCCTGTCCTCGACGGAGGCCTCCACCAGGTTCGCGAGGAACGTGGTGTAGGCCTCCGCCAAGAGCTCGTCGGAGTGGAAGCAGGCTGCATCCCACTCGTCCAAAATCTCCGTCAGAACGGAGGGCATCTTGCCTGGCTCAACAGCACGAGGGCTGGAGCAAAAGACAGCTCAACAGCACGAGGGCTGGAGCAAAAGACAGCTCAACAGGACGAGGGCTGGAGCAGGAAGTCTTGAAAAAGACTGGAGAAGGCTGCGTGGAGCGTCGAAGTACACTGGGCGGAGCGAGTGACTCGAATGGTGACGAGGGAGAGCGGAGCGGCTGCTTAAGTACGCGGGGCGCCGCGATTGTAGTGCCGCCTATCGGCGAGTACTGCAACTACGGTTTAGCACTGCGCTTATGGAAGTGTGCAAGCGGCGCGCACCTTGCATGTCGCGACTTGCTCGAACGCTATTGTGATTGGCTAAAATTCCGCGTCGCTGGTCTCTGATTGGATAAAAATCAGGTGAGCGCCAGCTGCGCACTTTGCATGTCCGCGACATGCTTGAACGCTATTGTGATTGGCTATAATAAGCTGCTCTCTGATTGGTTATATTAAGATGCGCTGTGATTGGCCGCGGCGGCACGGCGGAGGCGGCGGCACGGCGGGGGCGGCGGCACGGCGGGGGCGGCGGCACGGCGGGGGCGGCGGCACGGCGGGGGCGGCGCGGGGACGGCGGCACGGCGGGGGCGGCGCGGGGGCGGCGCGGCGGGGGCGGCGCGGCGGGGGCGGCGCGGCGGGGGCGGCGCGGCGGGGGCGGCGCGGCGGGGGCGGCGCGGCGGGGGCGGCGCGGCGGGGGCGGCGCGGCGGGGGCGGCGCGGCGGGGGCGGCGCGGCGGGGGCGGCGCGGCGGGGGCGGCGGGGGCGGCGCGGCGGGGGCGCGGGGAAGGCGCGAGGGCGGCGCGGGGTCGGGCGGGGCCGGGCGGGGCCGGGCGCCGTGGGGGTAGGCATCCCACCTGACAGGGCTGTGATGCTGGACCAGTATCGGCACGGGGCCGATAGCACTGACTTGATGTGATTGGCTAAAAATAGGCTGTGCTTCGCTCTGATTGGATAAAATTATTTTTCAAACATGTTCAAACCTGATGTTTTAATTCATAAATTAAACTATAGGCGGCGTTAGTGTCGATATTTTACCGTATAAATGGAGCAGCTCGAACCAGAGAGAGCATCATTCCAGCGTGTGCGACAGTCCTGTTCACTTCGCAGCCATGGAAGCCAAGCGCCCCGCTAGTGAGAGAGTTGACGAGCCTGCTCCAAAGCGCCGTCCCTCGTTTCCTTTGCGGTACAACGATTTGGTGGTGGATATGGGTGAAGACAGTAGCTTGGATCTGACTCCACCACTAAACCCTCAACCCCAGATGTTTTATCCAAAGGGGTTGGCTGACGCTCCATCTCCAAGCAGAAGTCAGTCAACAGAGCCTGAGCCTCCCATACCACCCAGAGAGGTCCATGCCAAGAATTTCCCCATCATCAAAAATGGGTTGAAATTCTTTAAAATTGGTGTTGACATCAATAATTTCACACCGTTTGTGTCCTTGGTGTCTGAGACTACAAACAAGGTCATTCACCTCACCATCAAGGAACTTAAAGACCTTGTCTGCGAAGAAACTTTCATCGCAGTTGTTTCTAATCATGCCACTAAAACATTCAAGCCAGTAATACTTGGTGATGTTGTGGTGTCTATTAAACCATATGCAACTTCCAATAATGTTTGCATTTCAAAAAATAAAATCAATATTTATTTTGCTATGTCATCTTGGAGATTCATTCAACGCATTAAACAAATGCTAAAAAATTATCTCTCCCATTGTGAGACACAGTGTTTTTACTGCACCTCTAATTTTGTGCCTCTACTGACACATGCAAAGAACTTCTGTGTTCCCCTTTCTAAGAAACTGTCTAAATTGCCCGAGAGTGATTTGTTCACAACTCTCAGCAATGCATTTGATGTGCCAAGCATTTTTATTCCTGAAGATATCAAACAGGAATTGCTTGCTTACCATTTGGAGTATCTGAGAGACACTATTCTCGATATGATGCCTGGCAAGGTGCTGTTTGTCTAATAAAAAAAATAAAAATAAAAAAATAAAAAAACTAATATAAATTTAAAAATCCCATAAAAAGTAATATATTTTCTGAAAACCCTACACAATAACTGCGCAGGGAGGAGCAGGCTGGCCCACCGTTGCGGGGGAAGAGAATGGTCAGGCCCCAACAAAAAAACAACAACTATCTTTGCTGTGTCAAAAATTCAACTTATCTCACACTCTAAAACCCAACTTTTTCCACTTAAATCAAATTTTTTTGCTGGAATAGATTCAGTTTAACATAGTCTTGGATTTCCTAAAGGATTTATGAGTGAGAATATCATAAAAGTGTTGGCGTTCAGTCAACACCATGCTCAACAAACAATGTCACATTTTCCGTCGACCCAACTTCGGAATCATAACATTTGAAGAAAACTACAAGTCCTATACTCCATATTCTTACTCTTAAACATAAGGACTCACTTTCCCTTTGTGATTTTAAAGGATATAGCCATGAGAAATGATATTTACTTTGAAATTTTTGTCTCTAACACTTCTGATCAAATTCAAATTATAAAACCCAACTTTTTCCACTTAAATCAAATTTTTTTGCTGGAATAGATTCAGTTTAACATAGTCTTGGATTTCCAAAAGGTTTTGTGAGTGAGAATATCATAAAAGTGTTGGCGTTCAGTCAACACCACGCTCAACAAACAATGTCACATTTTCCGTCGACCCAACTTCGGAATCATGACATTTGAAGAAAACTACAAGTCCTAGACTCCATATTCTTACTCTTAAACATAAGGACTCACTTTCCCTTTGTGATTTTAAAGGATATAGCCATGAGAAATGATATTTACTTTGAAATTTTTGTCTCTAACACTTCTGATCAAATTCAAATTATAAAACCCAACTTTTTAGCCCGCCCTTCTGCTTTGAAAAAGCTTTATTAGCCCGCCCTTCTGCTTTGAAAAAGCTTTAGAGCGGGCTTATGCAATCGATGCGGTGTCTGTCTGTCTGTCTGTCTGTCTGTCTGTTTGTCTGTCTGTTCCACTCGAAGGAGTTGAGCTAGAGAGTTGAAATTTTTAGGGTATCTTAAGGGTCACTCCTGGACACCGAAACGCCTGGTGCAAATCCTGCCAACCCTTATTAAGGCACTGAAAAAAATTATAAAAGTTTTCACGGAATTAATCAACTTTTTCCAGCCCCGTTGACCCGTACCTCTCCGGAAGCGTCTTTTCGCGTATAGTTCAATGGTGCACACCGTTTTACGAAAAAAATGGACCCAGCTCGCGACTACACTGTAAAAAGCACCCGTAATTGGTCCAGTTTTCAACTTTTCTCAACCCCATCGAGCAGCACCTCCCCGGAAGCGTCTTTTCGCGTCCAGTTCGGTGGCGCCCACCGTTTTTCGCTAAAAAGGACCCAACTCGCGACTACACTGTAAAAAGCACCCAAAATTGACCCACTTTTCAACTTTTACGAACCCCATCGACCCGCACCTCTCTAGAACCGTCTTTTCGAGCGCAATTCAGTGGTGCCAACCGTTTTTCAAATTCCAGTGTTGCCAATCGTCAAAACTCAAACATTTCGATTATTTTCGACACTTCTCGATATTTTCCGATATTTTCCGATATTTTCGACATTTTTCGTTGTTTTTCGATATTTTTTGATATTATTCGACATTTGAGATATTTTTCGATATTTTTCGACATTTTCGATATTTTTCGATATTTTTCGATAATTTTCGATAATTTTTGATATTTTTTGACATTTTTGATAATTTTCAATGTTTTTTGATATTTTTCGACATTTTTGACATTTCCGACGTATTTCGATATTTGTAAACATTTTTGACAATTTTTGATATTCTTCGACATTTTTCGACACTATCCCTCATTTTTCGATGTTTTTCGACATTATCCATATTTTTCGATATATCTCAACATTTTTGAGATATTTTGAGATTTTTCGATATTTTTTTACGAATTTCTACATATTTCGACAAATTTCGACATATCTCGACAATTTTTGAAATTTTCGACACCCCTCGACGCCTATACTATTAAAATTGGTTCGACGAGCGTAATTCAGTGTTGCCAACTGCTGCCAAATAAAGTCCGAGTTCGACCGTTCCATCTGAGGCCGAACTCACGTATTTCGACATTTTTCGAGATTTCTGACTCCCCTTTTTTGCCGAATAACTGACCGTTTAGTCACTATCGGCACGTTTTCAAAGCAGAAGGGAGGGCTGTAGTTTCGGTGGTTCACCGTTACAAACTGCCTCTTTCCGAAGAGAATGCCTTTACGGGCCGCAGGCCCGATCATTTACAAGATAACAGGACGTTCTGTGTGACTTAGGGGTCGGGCCGAAGGCCCGACCGAACGCCGCCGGCAGGCCAAGCAGGGACGCCCCCTGTCGAACGGAGTTGCCAGCGTAGCAAAGCGGAGCTGGCAACGACGTTTGGCGGAAGGGCGGGCCTGCTTGTTCCACTTAAATCAATTTTTTTTGCTGGAATAGATTCAGTTTAACATAGTCTTGGATTTCCAAAAGGTTTTGTGAGTGAGAATATCATAAAAGTGTTGGCGTTCAGTCAACACCATGCTCAACAAACAATGTCACATTTTCCGTCGACCCAACTTCGGAAAAGTTAGTTTTGAAAATAGGGAGACAGCTGAAGAACAGGGAAAGGTACAACAACATTGGTTCAAAATGGATGAATTTCTATTTTATTATTTAAAAGAAGCAGCTACTTTTTCTCCCCAAGTCTTGAAAACACTGAAGCCTGCAACAAAAGGAAAACATGTAAAAAATGAAAAGAAAAAACCTTTTTCTCAAGGAAAAAAAAACTTCATTCAAAGAAATAGAACTTACTTTTGGGGGGCGCACTGTCATCACGGGGCGCGATGTCCTGGCCTCCGGGCGGGGCACAGCGGCAGGGGTGGTGGCGGTGCGGGGTACAGCGGCGGGGCGCGATGTCCTGGCCTCCGGGCGGATGGGGACAGCGGCAGGGGCGGTGGCGGTGTTGCGCACAGCGGCAGGGGTGGTGGCGGTGCGGGGCACAGCGGCGGGGGCGGCGGGGCGCGATGTCCTGGCCTCCGGGCGGGGCACAGCGGCAGGGGCGGTGGTGGTGTTGGGCTGCGCCTGCTGGGCCCTGACGCGAGCCTCCGGGCGGATGGGGACAGCAGGCGCAGTGACGGCTGTTGCCCACGCCGCACCCTCCTGCTCTACAGGGCCGTGCTGCTTCCTCCTCCTCCTCTGGCGTCTTGTTGAGGGCGCCGACGGGCCTCCCTGATGGCCCCCACGCCGGCGACGCTCCTCGGCGACGGCCTGTCGGGCCTCTCGAAGCACATCGTCCTGGAAAATATAAAAAAATTTTCGATATCATGTCTGTAAAAACAAAATCAGCACAACCAGGAGGGTGCTGACAAAACACTCACATCACCTGCGTCGCCGGCATTAGGGGCCCTCAGGGGGGTGAGGGCTGGTGTCAGCTCCGGCAGCTGCAGGGTGAGCTGCGCCACCAACCCGCCGTCGGCGTCCTCGATAGTGGCAGCCACAGGTGGAGGAGGAAGGGCGGGGCGGATGCTGGGCGGCGTGGGCGACAGCGGTGACAACATCGGGGGCAGGTCCGCCATCTCCAAGAGGGCGTCGGCGGCCTCCACATGCTCCCCGTCGAGGTTGTCCAGGTACAGCGCCGCCGACGCCGCTCTTCTCGCGACGGCCTGCTGCCCCCCCAGACAAGGCTTCCTCCTGCACAATTAAGCATAAGGTTCACGTTAAAAAAAAGCCGCGGGCGCGTGCGACGAACGAGGTCCCCGTCGAGGAAGCGCCCCGCGCCCCGAGACCCTCCTATCCGATCAGCTGTGTTGTGTTCCCACGCTCAGCTGCCACCCGACCGGAGCGCGAGCCGAAGCCGAGCCGAACGCGAGCCGAGCGCGAACGGCGCGAAACGAGGCGGGACCACGGCAGCAGCCCCGCCTCGCCCCGCCGCAAAGCGAGTATACAAAAATAACAACATGTTCATTTTACAGTTTTTCGAACGACAAATTGAACACTAGAACTGATCAGAGCACAGGTTTGAATGTGGCGGCCCATAGCTGAAGCTCGGTCAGGCCAGCCCGAGCTGCTACCCCCTCCGCAAAGCGAGTATACAAAAATAACAACATGTTCATTTTACAGTTTTTCGAACGACAAATTGAACACTAGAACTGATCAGAGCACAGGTTTGAATGTGGCGGCCCATAGCTGAAGCTCGGTCAGGCCAGCCCGAGCTGCTACCCCCTCTGCAAAGCGAGTATACAAAAATAACAACATGTTCATTTTACAGTTTTTCGAACGACAAATTGAACACTAGAACTGATCAGAGCACAGGTTTGAATGTGGCGGCCCATAGCTGAAGCTCGGTCAGGCCAGCCCGAGCTGCTACCCCCGCCGCCCCGCATCCCGTTCCCACGCTCGGTTTTAACACTTTCAACACACTCTACTTACAAACAAGCGGTCCATTTCCGCCTCCTCCCATGTTGAGATTCTTATTATTAGAATGTCCGTCTCGGGCACATCGCTGGACATCTTGAAAATCAACACTTCACAGCTTGACTTAGAAATAATCACGCCGATCACGCCGAGGTCTCGAGAGGAAATGATGTCCAGTCCCGCCCCCGTCGCTCGGCTCGGCTTCGGCTTGCGTTCGGCTAGGCTTCGGGTTTCCAAAATTCTAGCCAATCAGGGAAATGTTTTGATTCTGAACTTACCTTATGCAGACGACCCCTTACAGCCCCAGAAAGTACGCCAACAGGACGCTAAAAGTACGTCAAAAGTACGTTTCTTTTGAAAATACCGACGGATTTAGCGCACTTTAGGTCGCCATCACCTCCCGCCCGCAACGGGACCAGTTCACGCACAGGGCCCCCTCACAGTCCTAGGTTGCTTTTTGGACGCGTGCAGTGACGTACTAGTGCGCACAATCTACCCTTCTTGAGGTACTAGTCTGCGCGCAGTACCCACTCAGAAGACTAGGTCGCATTTTGAACGCGCGCACTGGCGCACTCCGGGCACACTAGTTCTCACATCCCACCCGCTGTGGCTGACTTGTACGCCTAAGATACGTGTCGGGGCGTATTAGGCCGTCACTTGGTACCGTCCATTGTGCCAACCAATCAGAGCACAGCACAGCAGAAGGCTGCTCAGTGACTTGGGTTGACGTCGGTATGGCAGTGGTTGTATCTATATGTGGTTCGGTGGCCGCGCGGCTAACGAGTCAGCATCAGCAGCGGAGGTCCAGGGTTCGAGTCCAACTGAAGTTAGTAAGTTTCGATTTACCAAATGAATTATCTGAATGTTCCAATGTGCTCTCCAGGTCAGCCTGTACCCGTAGCGTAATATAACGGACAAAGAAAAACACAATTTTGATTTCCCTTTAGCGGAGAGGTGGGCGGTACCCCTGTGCAAGGGGGGGGGGGGGGTACAGGGTAGGCGGTATCCCTGTGCAGCACCAACGGGTGCCGCCCCTGCCCCCGGCCGCCACCGTTGAGGGGAGCGGGGAATTTTCAACGCCCCCTCCTCCACCCCACACAGCAATAGTGATCTAGAACGCTTTTAGTACGCTTTTCCGGGCGTACTAGGATGTATAATGAACGTTTGTCCTCGCATAGCGATCTGAAGGCGTACTTGTCCGGACGGACTGGGACGCCACGGAGTTCGGTTTTGAGACGTTTTGGTAATCTTGGCGTACTAGTTCTCCTTCCAAAAGCGAACTTTTGACGTATTGTCCGAGCGAACTTTGCGCGTACTTTTAGCGACCAAACAGCGTACTCTTCGGGGCTGTAAGGGACACGCCCGCTAAGGATCACTCCGACGCCGGACGGGGGCGCAGTGCGGGTGGAACAGGCTGACGGACAGACGCCAGACAGACGCCGGGCGGGAGCAGGCTCCCCACCCTCCACCCCGCCGCAGCCCGGCGTTCCAGCGCCTATGCATCCTGCGTAAACCATTCACCTTCGTAGCGGCGCCGTGGCCGCGTGCGCTACGGCTCTGACTTCTGAGCCGACGGTCGGGGTTCAGATCTCGATACGCTCAACTTCCGTTTTCACCTGCGGACGACAACTGAATGTGTAGGGGCATGATTCACGCAAAAGTAGACGATTCATATTTTTTTATTTTACTTACCTGTCCTACTTGTCGAGAGGGGCGGACGCTCCCTGTTGCTCTTCATGCTGCCTCACGCAGCGACGCGGCCCGCGGCTACGCGATGCGGTGGCGGCGGTGCGCGGCGGTAGTAGCACTTCGGTATAAAACTGGCGCACGAAGACCACGGCACACAGTCTCGCTTCAACGTGCGCCATGAGTATCGCTCTCGCTCTGCTTACACTGTGTCTCACTCCTAGCTTAGGCGGAGTCGTTTTTAATACCACGAACGCCACTTGTGTTAATTGCGATGTAACCAGTTCGGACACGTTGTACTTTATTTGTGCTCTACTGGTACTCCTCGGCGCATTAGCTGAACTGTGCAGGTGGTGTCCCGCAGTTAGCGCGCCACTAGCGCGACAGGTTTAAACCTCAGTCTCGTTGGCGCGCGGGCGCTGTGAGCGGGCGGGAGGCGCTGTTGCCTTGCCGGCCCACCGGCGCGCCACTCACATTCTCATACCCATATGGCGGGAGAATTCAAAACGCAGCGACACTCAACTTAGCGTGGAATTTGGTGAAAAATGTCAGGAGCGGGATTCGAACCCGCGAATCGCTGATCTTAAGTCTGCTGCCTTAGACCACTCGGCCATCCTGACATCTCTGAACACTCAGTGTACCGAGGCACTGGAAAAACTAATGTGACATGAGTCACATCAATTGATGTGACCACTTTATGTCACATTTCAAAACGTTTCCAAATTCTCGGTCACGTTTGGTAATGTGACATCCGGTGCCATGTGTTATGTCTGCCTATACTAATAACATGGAGGATGTCACATTACAAACGTTACCGAAAATATGGTAACATTACGTGATGTTACCTAAACTGGTCACATGTGCACATGTGACATATGTCACATTAGTTTTTCCAGTGGGGCCTCTTAGGTTACGCCCCTCCCCTTTCACTTGGGTTAGGTTAGGTTAGGTTAGTGCCTTTCACTTAGGTTAGGTTAGTGCCTTTCACTTGGGTTAGGTTACGCCCCCTTCATCCTCGATGTGAACTTAGGCCCGCCCTTTCACTTAGGTTAGGTTAGTGCCTTTCACTTGGGTTAGGTTAGGTTAGGTTAGGCCCTCCCAAGATGGCAACTTAGGTTTAGGTTACCCCCCTCCCAAGATGGCAACTTAGGTTTAGGTTACCCCCCTCCCAAGATGGCGGCTGTCCGAATGGGGATGTCCGAATGGGGGGTCAAGTTCCAAATGTCCGAATGGGGGTACCTTACTACTCGTGCTAGTTCCGTTAAAATCTCTATTGAAATAATTTTGGCATTACACGCGGTTTACGTTTGACTACAACGTGTCCTTCCCATCCAATCCTATAGGCTGAAAAATTCCCTCGTCTCTCCCGCCTTGCTCGGAGATACCTCATCGTTCCTGCTTCCAGCGCAGAGAGTGAGAGAACTTTCAGTGAGGCGGGGTGGATCCTCAACAAAAGGCGCAAAAATCTAGAGCTTTGTGTAGTGAACGATCTCCTTTTTCTGCACTGCAACTTCAAGGAGAAGCTGCGTACTCGCATGCAGACCTTGCGGCAAGCAAACAAACGCCCTGAGTAGGTGTTAATGTGTTGGTGTCTAGACAGTTTCAAGTTTAAAGCCTAGAAATGGCAAAAATGCGATTGATCATTTTGTTTTATTTTCTTAAACGCTCTGATGGAATGTAGCCCATTTGTAATGGCAAAACCGCTATTGCGTTATTGTTTTTGCTATGTTTGACATTTTTGTTTATTGTAGTTATTAAACTTCCGACAACCTCCATGAACAGCTTGCTTGTGACCCATTTCTCCCTCCCCGAGAGGTCCTTCACTCCAAATTCAAGCCTACACCGATTTTAAATCAATTTAATTTTTTTGAACTAATCTGTTTTTTTGATTTTTTTGGTAATGAAAAGTAACTTTTTTAAATTGTGCGTAACATTTTGATGTTTTTAATTTTAAAAATTTTGTATGATTTTTTTTATGATTTATTAATGATTTTTTTAAAGATTTTTCTTGATTTCCCTGATTTTTTCTGATTCTTTGAATTTTTTCAGATTCTTAAAATTTTTATGACTTTGGATTTTTTAAAGATATTTTCTAAATTTTTTTATGATTTTTTTTTTTTTTGTGATTTTCTATGATTTTCTGGAGATTTTTTTTGTAACTTTCCGTTTTTTTTAATCTAGATTTTGTCCGAGTTTTTCCTTTTTTTTTTCTGACTCAACCTGATTTTTTGATTTTTTCTGAACTTTTGATTTTTCTTGATTTTTTTTTCTTGATTTTTTGGAGGACGTATACCGATTATTTAAAGTAAAGGACCCCTCGCCCCCCCCCCCCCCCCCGTATCCACACACGATCCGATCACCCCACACAACGCGGCCGGGGTTCATGCGAGGGGTAGCCGGGTAGCGCCGCGACACTCGGCGACAGTATACATAGAGGGATGAACGGAACGTTAAAGTGCGTATGGAGGACAAAAGGGAACGACTAGGCGGAGAAGGCGAGAGGCAACCACAGCAAATAAGGGCGCCAGCGCCAAGCCCGCCCGCTCCCGTCCCGTCGTCCCCCGTCCCCGTCCCCCGCGCCAGGCCCGCCCGCTCCCCAGCTTCAGCCGGCATAGGCCGCCGCCAGCGCCAGCCAGCAGGCAGCAAGGCGAGCTGGCAGCCAGCTGCCGTCTGCCGGGTCACCTGCCTCTGTCACCTCTCCCTTCTCCCTTCCACTTTTCGAGCGAGGCTCCCATGGCAGAGAGGTCCCATTCTGTTTTGGGGACGGACCCAAATTTTGGGATCTTTTCAGGGACCCCTGTATTTGGGACCTGCCCCAAAAATATGGGGTAGACCCAAATTAAGGGTCCAACTCAAAATTATGGGTCAGACCCCAACACTGTAAAAAATTTATATAGTAAAATTCCCATAAATGTCTATGAAGTTATTAACATACACATGTATAGGAATTTTCCCATGCAGGTATGTAGTATTTCTACCATGCGTGACTAGGAATCCTCCCATGCATGTCTGGAAATTTTCCTATACGCCAAATGCAAGTAGAAAATAGAACTGCCTTGCTTTCTTAGACGTAAGGCAAACTCGCTCCCGCCTCTCTCCCTATCTCGTCCTTTACTTCTAACCGTTATTTACATGTAACTGAGCTCTTACTTCACGAAGAAATATCTTACCGGATGGAGAGTTGAACCTCGGACTTCGGACTTCTAGGTTGCGACCCCGTCACGCTGACCACTGGACCACTGGGACACGATGGGAGACATGTTCCAGCGCGTCCAGGTAGGTAATCCCAGAACTGCGCGCCACGCCCCACCGGGCCAGCCCCGGGCTATCCCGGGACTGGGGCTGGCCCCGCAGGACGGGTGCGCGGCCCCGGAGGCGTTAACAGGTCTATCAATTGTGCAACTCCTCCCGTGATTTCCATCGAGGTCTTTTGATGCTGGATTTTTCTCTTTAGCGTACTTGTCCTAACTAACTATTGTACCTGCTTTGTCTAGACTCAAAATTCCGAGAATATGTTTGCAACATGAAACTACTTCATTATCAATGCTTGCACGTAGTTGACTCGGATATATTCGAGCAGACCTCACAGAAACTCGTTCAACCAGCGCGATTAATTTCTACTTCCATTAATTTCTAATTTTAAATAGATAACAGTGTATAGTAAACTTTCTATACCGTCAAGTAGTTTTCCTATACGTGTATAGTAATGCGTGCGTCCCACACATGTATAGTAAATTTCCGAGACACTAATGGTGGATCTACTATAGAGTTCGGTATTTTCCTATACACTCCTTGACGTATGGTACAATTCCTATACATTTGTAGGAATTTTCGGGTACCATATGACGTATAGGAAAAATCCCAACATTTTTTTACAGTGAAGATTATGGGTCCCTCAGAAGAGGCACTGGGCCCCAAAAATTATGGTGCATTAATACCCCAAAACTAGAGAGGGGCAAAACTAGCATTTTCCGTTCCATGCAGTTGGGGCATTGTCCAACTCCATCTGATTGGGGCGCGGTCCCATCGGTTTGGGACCTATCCAATCCAGTTTGGGACCTACCCCATGCGATTTGGGACCTACCCCATCCGGTTTGGGACCTACCCCATGCGATTTGGGACCGACCCCATCGGGTTTGGGACCGACCCCATTCACTATGGGTCCGGCCCCAAGTGTGGCCCCTTAAATTTGGGCCCTACCCCAAAACAAATGGGACCAGCCCCATAGTTAAGGGGTCCGGTCCCATATAAATGGGGCCGGCCCCTTACAGAAATGGGACCCCTCTGCCATGGGTAGCTCGAGCGAGGCCCACTGAGCGGCGCCGAATGAGCGGCGGCGGAGTGAGCGGGCAGCGAGTGGGCGGGCAGCAGAGCCGAGTGAGCTGGACCGAGCAACAATCGAGCGCGGATTCCGGCCTCTGCCCTGCCCTCCGTTGATTCCGTAAGGCCTTGTTAATTAAGGCTTTGTCGCTTTCAACATTTGAAAACCCATAGGATACAATACGATCGGAACTAGCCTATGGGCGAGCTTCCCATAGCCACATCTCCCCATAGGCAATCTTCCCAGAGAAACATATGCCTATGGGATCACCATGGGTTCCCATGTTCCATAATTTCATGGGTTTGTGTCCCCATGGGTGTGTTATGGGGATGCCCATGACTGCCCATAGGAGAGTTCATCCTATAGGAATCACCATGGGAATTTTACCCCGGGCGGCACCGCTGCCACCGCGGCCGCGCCCGCTCGTCGTGCTCCCCGAGTCCGGCCTGGTCCCGGTGACCGGCACCGCTGCCGCCGCGGCCGCGCCCGCTCGTCGTGCACCCCGTGTCCGGCTTGGTCCCTGTAACCGGCAGCGCAGCCGACGCCACCCGGTCGCCGTCGCCGTGCACCTCGTGTTCGTCCTCGTCCTGGGGCCAGGGTTCGTCAACGCCGCCGGCCTCACTACCACCCGCGCGTCGTGAAGCTCATGTCCGTCCTAGTCACGGGGCCGCCGCGCACCATCTCCCTCTACGACGCTGTCATCATCAATTTGTTAATACTAGTAACATTATTTTTTAAATATAGTTAGTTGCTCTGTTGGCGGAAGAGCCACGTGATCGTCGTGACGGCAACCGAATGGCGAAGGTGGATCGGCCAATGCTCACCTGGCTCACTCAGTTCCTGAAAGAGTTCAAAGAGGCAACCAAGCTTTTGGAGGGTAATGACCACCCTACCCTACCATTCGTGGTGCTAGTGTCTATAGCGCACTGCAGGACCACTGCGAGCTTGCTTTTGATGACACCGTTCACCTCGAAATAAACAAGAGGAGGTGCCTCCAAGCTCTCAGGAACAAGTTCAAGCCCAGTATAAAGGCCAAGGTGGCAACCTTTTTATGGCCGGATTACAAGGACCTGGCAATGTTGACTGAGATGGAGAGGCAGGAGGTGAGTATCACTAACGAGGCTCTTTTCCTATAGTATACCTGCATATACCAATTCTTTTCTCCCAAACAGGTAATAGTCAAGGTGCGGGAGTTCATCGGCATGGACGAGGAGGTCGCCGATGTTGATGCACCTCCGTCTGCAGCAGAGGACGTCGCCACTCAAAAGTACTGCGCATGGACAAGTTTCTGAAATACAAGAAGCAGCCCCACCAGCAGCTTCAAGACGAGGTCGACAGATACCTTGGCATGTCGGTCAGTGTGGCCCTAGATCAGTTAATGCAATGGTGGAAGATGATGGTGAGTATTATATTCTACATTATCGTCCGACATTGTACGTCCAGAAATACTTACTTCCTTTTATTTTCTAGGATCGACCTGGTGCCGGCGGACTTCCAAAGTTAGCCAAGTTAGCCCTTCGGGAGCTAGGCAAGCTCGCTACGGCTGCTCCTAGTGAAAGTGTTTGGTCTAAAGCGGGATTCATTTTGAATAACAGGAGAAATAGACTCTCACCCAAACACCTAAACTCTATCATTTTTCTAGGTTCCTATTTACGAAATCAGTTTAAAAAAAAGTAATCTGCAAATAAACCTCCTTTTTTTACTAAAAAAAATTAAAGTAATCTGTAAATGAACCTCTTTTTTTTTACTCTTTCCAGCTGTATTAGCGCCCTCTCACGCTACACCTGTCGTACTCTGTAAATCAAAGTGTGAGACAGTCTCACACAATTTGGTGTGAGGCCAAAATGTCTCACACTATTTAGCTCGATTTTTGTGGTGAATTAAAAATGTTTGTATTTTTTCCTATGTTCATATTCTTCGTCGAAAGAGCTTTCAAACGAGCTACCATGTGATGGGTCTGAGGCTGATTCCAGCCGGAATACCTACCCCTTTGTTTATTTTAAGTAGGACAGAGGCCAGAGAAAAAATGCTTTCAGACCCATAACATGGTAGCTCGTTTGAAAGCCCTTTCGGAAAAAATTCAAACATTTTTAATTCACCACAAAAATCGAGCTAAATAGTGTGAGACATTTTGGCCTCACACGAAACGGTGTGAGACTGTCTCACACTTTGATTTCCAGAGTAAAAAAGAAAGACACTACATACTACATAGTAGTACACCGCACTGTGTCGCGTCTTGACGTCAGTATAGTTACAATCAAATGATTGCGCGCAACCCCCCCCCCTCCACCTTCTCTATCCAGTCGTGGCTTGGCCGGGCGTGAGCAGTGAGCAACGAGCAGTGTCGAGCCGAGCGAGCGAGCGAGGCGAGGAGCCGAGCCGAGCCCAGCACGAGGCCGTGCCGCCGGCCCGGGCGCTGTGACCGCCCGTCTACGACAATCGGTTCGGGTGCTAACCCGGACCAGCCTGCCTGCGCTGGGCCGGCGGCGGGAGGTGCCGGACCACGGACCACCCATCGCAGTTCTCTGCCGGGCGGGGCGGTGCAGCAACAGAGCGCACGGCGGCGGTGGGCGGAGGCCGCCCGCCCATGACAGAACACTGCCCGCCCCCACCACCGCTCTCTGTATCCGGTTTTGTTCTTCTCAGTTCCGGGCAGCGCTCCATTGGAATACCCTATTTACATAGAAGTTGGGTGCTGTACAACGTACCATTAGTATTCGAATGCACGCGTCTCGATCCATGACCAGTAAACATCAAGACATGCTTGAGCAATCCGGAATCACAGCAAAGAGGCCTTCTAGCACACCAATAATGGCACCGACGTCCAGCGCCTGCCGCCCGCTCCTCTGATTATTGACGAGGGCGCACTGATTTAGGCGCGGCGAGGAAGAGATGGGATGGGGCGAGCCGAGCCGGTTTGCACGTGTGTCTCCTCCCTCGAGCGGCCGTTGTGAGACACACTAAGGGCTATCACGTTTCGCCAGCTAGAGCACCAGACGATTTTGCCAGCGGTCCGTTCCTTCCTACTCCTTTCATCAGTTCTTCCCACATATCAAACTCTTATGCACTTTGTTGCAGGATTTTACACAACCATAATTATGCACAATTTTTTTTCTGCATAACTATGCGTAGCTCTGCTCCTTATGCACAAATTTGAGCAGAATAATGCACAATGTGTACACACTGCCGGCTTATGGACTTTTTTGTACGTAGCTATGTAAATCTATGCACATGCGTAACTTACGTAAAAAAATTCTTACATAGTTACGCATAAAAAGGCTCACTTTTTACGTAATTACGTAAGAATTGTTGCATAGTTATGTAAGAAATTTTACGTAAGCTACGTATGTGCTTGGATTTACATAGCTACGTACAAAAGAGAACATAAGCCGAGAGTGTGTACATAGTTATGCATAAAATTTTGTGCATAACTATGGTTGTATAAAATTGTGCATAAGGGTTTAGTGTGCAGCAGACCGATTCCGGTGCGCGCACTCGTCGCGCTCTCTCTCACCCTACGGCAGACTCCTCGAGTGCAAGAAAGACAGCAACGAGTGCGTTATCGCCCCGCCCCCACCCCCACCCTACCACCTACCAGCACTACCTCACCCCGCCTTGCCCCGCCCCGACCCGCCCTACTCCGACCCGATAGGGACTAACAGCGTACACAGCTGGCAACAGGACGCTTTTGCAGAAAGATTCCGGTGTTCACACTCCCTGCTCTGTCTTTCTCGCTGTCAAGGCGACTGCTGACGTGGCCGAGGGTGTGAGGGCGCTCTTGCTCTCTCGCAATCATGGAGTGGGCCTTCGAGTGCACGCACCGGAATGACTCTGCTGCCGGACAGGGTTCAGCCCCTCCCCCTCCCCCTCTCCCACTCCTCACAGCATACACACTGAGGGGCTGTGTAGTTTTTGTACATAACTATGTAAGATTTCGTGCGTAGCTTATGTATGTATTTCAGCATACGTAACTATGTATAAAAAAGTATGTAACTTATGAACAATTTGAAATACGTAGCTTATGTACAATATTTTTGAATTTCTTACATATTGAACGTGGCAATAGCGTTTACAGCTTTTGAACTCTTTGGCATTTTTACGTAGCTTATGTACATTTGTGTCCTTTCAGAGCACTTCCATTTCTTGATTGTACACAAGACAGATACCGCTCACGGAGGGCTTCTTTCTCTTTTGTACATAACTATGTACTTTTTTATTACGTAAGGCTTATGTACATTTTTTCATACGTAGGTGTGTACAATTTTATGCGTAATTATGCACAATCCCAAATGTCCACAAGTTACGTACAAAAAAAAAGTACATAGCCCAGCAGTGTGTGGTCTGGGGCGGGGTGCGGGAGCCGGACATGCTGCAGCAGACCTGCCGAGTGATTCCGAAGATCACCTCGTCGCACTCATGGAGCCGCATGGAGCACTACCATGGCCAGCGCCAGCATGGGGCACCGCTGGAGGTGCAACAAGGACGGAGGACGGAGGGATGGGAGCTATCCTCTGAATCAGTCGGCAGGCCGCTTCCCAGCCCCTCCCCGCCTCGATAGGGCCTAACAGTTTTCACAGCTGCAGGACGCTTCTGCCTGATAGAGTACACTCTCCCACCTAGCCCCGCTCAGCCCGGCTCGGCTGGCGGCTGGACCGCAGCCGTCTGATACCGAAGATCGCTCTCGCACCTCCGTCCTTGTCGCACGCACGGGGCCCTCCCTGGCATCTGGCATCCCCAACACAGTGCACCGCCACGCCACAGGTTCGACAAGGACGGAGGTGCGAGAGCGATCTTCGGTATCAGACGGCAGGGCCCTATCACTTTGAGTGAGCCTGCGCTGTTGGCGAAATCTCGGTCCATAATGCGTATTTTTGCATTAAATTCGAATTTGGCGATATATTGCAGAAGCTCTACTCCAGGCGCTCTTCGAAGAGGCAAGAGGGGCTATAGGACCTGTTGCGCTCCAGCCTGCCTGTAACGTACTGAGCTGCGTTCAGATACGTGGGTGTCTTGAGTGTCTGGCCCTATGCTGTTAGTGTGGCTCAGCTCAGACAGCTCTGTAGCCAGTTAGGACCTATCGAGGCAGGGCAGGGCAAGGCGCTCGCCTACGAAGAGGCAGGATAGGACCTTTCTCCATTCATCTTGCTTGTTGCATACCCGACTGATTTTTAAAATTCCAATCGGAAGGGGATGGGGGAGGGGAGGGAAGGGGTTGCACGCACCTGCAACCCCGACTCACTTAACAACTTATCATAAAGTTGTTTATTTTATTGTTATTATTATTAATTTGTAAAGTTTGACTAAGAAAAATGTTCTCTTGGAAGTCTTTCATGGCGCCCCCACAATAGCCGTTACCAAAGCGTAACGCCTGCGACAAACTGGATAGGCCAACCCGCCAAGCACTCGTGTGAAGCTGGCGGCCTACCCGGAGAGCAAAAGCTCAGGGGGGAGCATGAATTAAATTCCTGTCACCCAAAATTTCGTTCCGTCACCTCCCGATGAGTTGATTGTGGGGACACCTTCAGTATTAGAAGGGGTCATACAAAGTCTAACTGAGCACTATCAGTGGTTCAGAATTAGCTCTTGAAATGCAAGAGTTACGCTTTAGAGAAATTTGTAGGTTTCCAAACGATGTAACTTTATTTCTTATTAAATGGGGAACTTAAAAACAGGTCTTGAATTGGCACAAAAAAAAATATCCAACAAGCCCGGTTATATCTAAATGGTCTTCCTGAAAAGCGAGTTCTAGAATATACTCAGATCTGACGTTTAGTTTAGAACTGAGACCTACATCAATTTTTTCCTTTCTTTTTTTTTCCTTTCAGAATCTCTATTTTGATAATTTTGAAGTATCTTGGAAACTATAATGTGCAGTCGAGGCCATAGAGACAGTTCAACCATCTCAACATCATCTCTTCCTTTACTGTTTGCATCTTACTCTGAAAAACCATGGAGTAGTGCTATAATGGAGTAGCTACTAAGCACGTTGAAATGTGTGCCCCCCTGCTGGCGAAGCTATCTTCTCTGAAGCCAATGTTCTGAGAAATCTCACGCACTCAGTTTTTGAAAGCCTATGGTCTGCTGCAGCTAATGATGCCCTTGTTTCGAGAGTAGCATCATTCAAACTGGAGTTACGACGCCTGAAACGCCGCAAATCCGTTTTTCCCAGGGTGCCTCCCGTGTATGTAGAGAGAGACAGACAGAGTGAAGGTCATGAATGTCCATGAAAAAATAACCGTTTGAGACTGAGCCGTTCAGGGGCTTGACGGTTGTGTACAAAAAGGAGGATTTGAAGCTAAGACTTCAAATCCAGTCGCCCATTTCGAAGAAACACGACCTTCACTCTGTCTTTCTCTCTCTACATACACGGGCGGCACCCTGGGAAAAACGGATTTGCTGCGTTTCAGGCGTCGTTACTCCAGTTTGAATGATGCTACTCTCGAAACAAGGGCATCATTAGCTGCAGCAGACCATAGGCTTTCAAAAACTGAGTGCGTGAGATTTCTCAGAACATTGGCTTCAGAGGAGATAGCTTCGCCAGCAGGGGGGCACACATTTCAACGTGCTTAGTAGCTACTCCATTATAGCACTACTCCATGGAAAAACAGTTGAGTCCCCGGTTTTGCTTCGGATTTTGTGTTGAAACTTTCAAGATTCTCGTTTACATTTTTGTAAATATTTTGTAACGAATCAGAACCGGAAGACGAAAAGTTGGATGTTTTCTAATAACTTATTGTGTCGTGAAGAATAGCCCGTAGGGCCGAAGCTCAGCCCCAAATCTCCGATTTCTACTAGTAGACCCTGATAGGAGTCGAACTCCGCAAAGACTTAAACAAGAATTCAAAAATTGTTCCGACTTCCCAAATTCTAAATATCCAGTAATAAAAGGGCACTATTACAGGGCACTTATTTGAATACAGAAAGCTCATGAATATCAAGAGAGCCATGCCAAATCTTGCTTTCAGACCTTTCTTTTCTCTTGTCAGTTCCGGGTACAAAGCCCGGGAAAACACGGTTTTCTTTGTTACCCAGAGCCAACAGAAGATTAAGGCCTCAACACAAGATTCAGCATGACTTTTATACAGGCTCATGAGCGTCCAATTGTCACTAGTAAGAAAAGTGTTCAAACATCAGAACAATCAAATGACTTCTAAATATGAACTGAGAAAATGTATGGAATCAAAATACATCAAAAAGACCTACTGATTACATAATAGTCCCTGATAGAAGTCAAACACATCAAAGACGCTTCTTTGGGAGGATTTTACTCCTTAATAGTAAACAATGAAACAGATTCTTATTTCTAAACTGTCAAAATTACAAAGGATACATACATATTAATATTACTTCTTCTTTTTCATATTGTTGCGGACATAGTCCTTCAAGTTTTTCCATTCTCTACCTCTAAGTGGGCTTTCTCGCAGGGCTTTAACACATTCTGCTTTACGAGGTATATTACCAAGAGCTAAGTGAGATGCGAAATGCTTTTGCATAGCATTCCGTGAAGGAGTGTCCCATCTTCTCTTAACCAGCTTCTTCTTTTTAGGAGGGGAAAACATAGCATCCTCACTTTTAGAGTTTGAAGTTGATTTATACCTTTTCCTTGAATATTTGCTACGGGATTGTGGGGTGGATCTAGTTGATGATGGGACCTGTTCATGCTCCTGCTCTTGGTCTTCCTCTTCCATATCAGAGTTTTTATCCTAATTTGTAGTGAGCCTGGAAGAACCTTTAGAATTGCTCAACAGATATTTGCTGACTTTTGCAGTCTGCATGGTCCCCTGAGGCAGGCGGTAAAAATCTTTGTGAGTTCGTGCTGAATGCCCCAGAAAGTCTGCAAGCTCTTTCACCTGAATTTCTGTTAGGCCAGCGACCTTGGCCAGGGTGGCTGCCTCCTTTCTGAGGCAAGTCGCAGTGATGCGTTCAGGATTTACACAGCCAGCCTTTTCTCGACATTGAAGAAGCGCATCTGATCCACGCATGTGGGTTTCACATCCAACATTTGCGAAGAGAAATTTGTTGGAGCTGGGCACTCAACATGTGGATCTTTGAATAATCTCCCATCGTCAACTTATGTATATCGCCGGGCCTCTTTCTGTTGAGCACAAGAGTTGCGGTAAGAGCCAATGTTGTCAGGTCATTGAAATTTACGGCTGTTGGGCAGTATTTCAATTTGTCCATTGCCAGAGCCATCGTTCATGGAGGAAGTCAGCTAATCTGACAATGTCCTCCTTGTCAGGTATTTGGTCTGGAAGGTTATACTTAGATTCTTTCAGCAGCAGACTTGCCTTCACTGATATCTTACGGGACCATTCAAGCTGCCGGAGTTCAAGAAAGTCACCAACAAGTTGTCGGTTGACAGTATCTCTGCTCTTGATTGAGGTCCTTAGCAGGATGGCTGCTACTTTATCTAAGTGCTCTCCGATGCGCTTGGCAGCAGTTGGGGTTTGAAACTTACTAGTTTGAACATCATGCCCACCTACCTCCAAAGCTGCATTCACACAGTGATCAAAATTGGCTAAATCAAGCACTGCATCTTTCAAACATGATACATTTGGATTTAGCTTCTTCAAAGCGATAAGAAAGCGGCCCATGGTACTTTAAATGTTTCTGATATGGTGAAATTGCTCAGGGTCAGCAGAAAACTGTTCGACTAGAGTTACATCGAGTTCCTTAATCAGGTCATCATTTAAGACTGTATTTGTGATTTCATCTTTTTTCCGGAAACCAGTTGCCACTAGTTTATGAAATACATCCTTGTGATAATCGGCAGGGTTCGATGATATCACTCTACATGCCCCTGAAGACATGCCAAACACTTTTCTTGTTTGAACACACATTTTGCCTTATGTTTATAAAGGCTATTAAATGAATAAAGATTATTACAGTAAGGACAAGTTTTGTACTCGGAGGCAGACGCGATCCGTGATCGTTTCTTGACTATCATTGTTCCTTTTCTCTTCGCAAGAACATCTTGGTTGTGCATGTAAATACCTGCATTTCGAACCTTGGCGATCGCTAATTGCCGTGGGGCTCTATACGGAGGTAGAGCCATAATTTGCTTAACATCTTTCTCATTATGAATACTAATAAGGTGGTCTACAATTTTGCTGACCTCTTTGCCACAGTATACACATGGAAATTTTTTGGACCAGTCACGTTTCTTCACTAAATTTTCTTCATTGATCATCTGCACTTGAATTGCTGAATCATCAACAGCAGATGAAGATGCTTGAATTTTAGACTTGTCAACAGAAAATGCTTCAATGGTAGACCTGTCATCAGCAGATGAAGACACTTTGACTTTAGACTCGTCAACCGCAGATGAAACATTTGCAGGATCAATTTTTGTAGAGGCTGGAATGAAAATAAAACAAAAGGTTAGAATTGGGCCACATAGTGCAACAGGTAAGTTCATTAACAGGCCAGAAAGAAAAGAAAGGATCAGCGCTTTTCCTAGAGCAAAACTTCAAAGGGAGATTTTTTTTGAAAGTATGGAGTGATTATTCTAAGGACTGGCAAGCGAAGCTACTCAAAATATGCATGAAAAAGGGTACAATTGAAACCACCCTTCCTAAACTAGTTCATAGATGTCTCGCCTTAAATCATCACAAGTGATTTTTAGGCAACGGAGTTGCCTTCTAAAATCGCTTTGAAACGTCTGTCAATTGTTTTATATGGCCCCTTACGGGAGGAAAAAATCCGCTCCAACGATTTTTATTATATTACCTACAATTATAGTATGTAAACTTGTATACTCACTCTGAAAGTTTAACAGAAATTTGAACTACAGATTTTCTGTAAATTTGAATTGAAATTTCAGTTGCTATGGTAATGCTCGACTTGTCAGCTGAAATCACCTGGAGAAGGGGATAGTTTTTCGTGGTGGGGCTAGGCGGAGTCGAGCCAACACGGAGAGAAAGAGAAACCTCTAAAGTCTGCGTTCAAACAAAGCTCTGCTTCAGTGAAACGCTCAAGAAAGAGATGACACCACTGAAATTCGCACGTGACCACCATACCGCCCTTTCGAAACCTACTTCATTTTTACCGAACGAACAGTCGACTGCGGCGCACTTCTGCCAACGTAAGACAATAATTTCAAATCGTAACGTAGGGGGATTAGTGATCCTTTTCAGGTTTTCTAGGTTGGCACGTTGTGTAAACAAGGTTTGTTTGAGGTGGACGCGCGTGCGCTGTGTCGCCGGCCGTCTTTCAACCATGGCCGCCTCGGCCGGGAGCTGAGGCTCCCACCTCGCGACTTTAAATCATCGTATAAAGTTATCGAAACGTTGACAAGGCGAACTGAATGCGTAAATAGTACTTTTTTACCTGCAGAAAACGGTTTGGTAAGTTTGACTTCAATCTGGTGAGCAGAATTCATCGCGCGCTTGCCCGCGATGTCCTGGGCGTATCAGCCGTATTAGTTAGGGCCCCGGTTCGCCCCTTCAGTGCGCCCGGTGGAGGGGACGGTATTGTTGACGTTCCGCTCCGGCCGTGACCTCGCCGCCCATTTTTTGCCGTCAGAAGGAGAGCTTCTTTTCTCTCTTTTTCCTGGCGTTTAGATGACGGCCTAACTGCCGGAGAGTATTCATTGCCTGAAACCCGCCTCATCAAATCGAACTTATAATTATTTAGTCACTATCTTGACTATTGTAAACTAAACAAAACTACTGCGTTTTCTTACAGTCTTATTATACACTCACAATAATTTTACCATAGTTATAGAAACTCCGTTGCCTACCAGGATTTCGTGAAATCGTATTTTTTTTTTTTTAATATATTTTTTAGGATTCTGTGCGGACAGTCGAAACCTGAATCTAATTAAGGTTTAAACTGCTTGACCATGCTAAAACTGGTCTGCAATTCAAAACATGAATGCTGATAGAATGTAAAAAATATTTTTCTGAGTTACAGACATTAGCAGACATTAGGACAAGTACCTGGAGAACTATCACCCTCAGATGAATCTGTTTCTGTTAGGATAAAATTATCAGAGGAATCAGATCCGAAGTCTTCATCTTCAGACGAATCTAAATCATGTGCCTGGGAGCACATCACACTTTCCTTCTTCCTCCTACGAAGAAAGAACCGCCCTGTCACATACACATACTGTACACTAAAAGGAACTGAAATTCCATTAGCTAGCATTTGCCTTAAATAAAAATAAAAGGGGAACTACCAGAATTAGAGTCACCAGCTGATGTCTCCATTACATTATCAACATTTTGGCGGCCTGTGGAACTAATTTCAAACCTACTCTGGTGAGACAAATCTAGAACAAATCAAATCAGCTAATAAGTATAAACAAAAAGAAGATACTAAACATTTACGCTTTAAAAAAGAGTGAGGGAGCTGGTGTTATCATTAAAAATCATAATGAGACAGAAAATTAAATTACCTTTGTTTTCTGAGCACTGAAAAGTTTCATTTTCTCTTAACTTGTTTGATTTCTCGGCAAATGGCCTTTCCAAAGCAGGAATTTTATGCATAGTTAAACGACCAGAAACACAACGCTTGTACGACAAACTATGAGCGGATAATAAATCTGGTCTTAACTCCTGTGAATCTGCAATATCTAAATAAGAGAAAACTAAAGAAAATTTGTCATAGGAGCAATAAAGCAAGGCCTTGAGTTAAGTAATAATTTTGTTTAATTTTTTTTTAAATTCTGATAGGAGTCATGATTTCACCATCAGTAAAGCAATAAATAAAAGATTAACAATAGATTAAAAACCGAGTCACAATTACCTTGAGAAACATGGGATTGCTCGTCATCTAAATATAGCCTACGTTTTGTCAAAGCCTTTCGCTGAAAACTTGACGTACTTTGGCTTGGATCTAAAATGAAACGATCTTCCTAGGAGTTTCTAACACTTTCTTTAGAAGTCTCGTAATCCCATGAAGCATTACAAAGACGTGGTTCTATGAGCATAAATTATTTAATAATTAGACTAATTGGAGATGAGATGCCTTTTACCTCAAATAAAAAGTAAGGAAAATCTACCTTCAGTATAAACATTGCTGTATCCTGGGTGATCTGAATGGGACCTTGAGGAAGAGTGACCAGTCAATGTCATACTCTTTGGATAGTCAGTTTGATGATTATTTCTGCCACAGGTTTGGCTGTCACCACAACTTTCATAATCTAGTTCCTTAGATTTATGTTTATCTAAAAGTGTGTTGCAATGTGGCAACTCATCAGGTGGGCTCATAAAATCTACAATGAAACATTTGCTTTACTTTGTGAAAGATACTCAGGGTGGCCACACAATCTGGAAAGTCAAATTCCCTGACATTTCCCTGACTTTTCCCTGACAAAATTGTGTTTTTCCATGACGTGAATGCAAAAATATAGGGGGTTGAAAACTGTAAAACAGCGTAAATTAAAAGGAAAAATATCTTTTTTAATAAAAGACGAAACAAAACGTCACACAAACTTTAAAGATAAAAGTCATAGAATATATGCATACAATAAAAACAAAACTTTCACAAAACAGTTTACAATCATCACAATAAATTATCAAGCTCCTGCTGGACACTCTCAAGCTCCCTGTCTTTCTCCATTAAAATTTTCATTTTTTTCTTTTTCAACTCCTCAACTCTGTCTTTCAGTCTCTTTCTATTAATTTCACATTCAGCAGTGTCTTCCTTATTTTTTTTCTTTCTGTCTAAGTCCTCCTTGTACATAGCCCGGGAGCTGCGCACCTTGAGTATCATAGCCTTTGGAATGTCCATGATATTACACACACCTCCCATCTCCTGCACACCCCCATACACTTGACGCTGAGCGATAAGAGACTGATTAAGTTGGTTTTCTACAATGGCCTCTTTGTTTATGGAAAACCCTCTTTCAACATCGGCATTTCCGTGACTTAGAATTAAAACTTTTTGTATAAATTTCCAAAAGAGCTCACTGCAGTTAAACGACAACACGAATTTTTTCCAAAAATGATCGACGCGAGTTTTAGACTTATCATACATTTTAAAGGTCTCCCGAACAGCATTCTTTTCACAGAGAGATTTGAATTCCTTTAAAATAGAGTCACACTGAGATCCGGAAAGCCAATTTTTATCTTGAAAAATAGTCAAGGCACTCTCCAGACGACCCCCGGCGCGGATTGGATAATCGCCAATCAGGGTTGGGTCACAGAAAGTTATTGCCTTACAGAGTTTGTACTTCAATGGAGACTTATTAACTAATTTTGTACACATATTGGTAACAATTCTCATGCAGTCTTCTTTTAATTTTAACATCTCCTTGTCAGTCAACTTAATTTGTCTAAGTTCAGCCTTCACAGAAAAACTAAATTTAAAGTCTTTGGCAGAGATCAAGTTTTTTGGGTCATCTAGATCTACAGAAAACACAGATGTTTCCTTTTCCATGACATCCTTTTTGACAATCATGCTGAACAAACTAACAATAACAGAATTCAATTCACTATATAAAAATGGAGCCATGGGCTCTTTACTCTGAAACTTCTTTAGAAACGGCTCCACTTCCTCGGCAAGAACACAAAAAAAAGTAAGTTTCACAGGCAACAGTTTGTCTTCCACGCCCTTCTTAACAACATAATAGCTAAATGATTTTATATGCCGTTTTTTGTCACTTTCAACATAGTGAATGTATGACACTAGATTAGGAATCATTTCCCTAGCCCGGGTAGCAGTGGCTTTATTCTGAAGCCAACGGACCGCACAAAACTTCAATGGCAGCAGCCTTGAATTGGACTCTCTGGCTAAGTCAGCCCTTCGAGAGGGAACATCCTTGAACAAGTTATACAAAGATCTAATAAAACTAACAATAGGCCAATCAGTGACATTACTAAATGCTGTTTTGAAAGCATTGTTCACAACATGTAAGCCACAAGAACCCATATATAGGAACATGGGATCAGTAGGATCTTTAATTGAAGTAAGATATGTCTCAAGTTCTCTGATAAACTTTAAATTAACGTTAGGCCCGTCCATGGAGACTTGCAGTAACTTATGAATATTGAAAGGTTTCAGACTAGATAAAAATGCTTTTCTTAAATCATCAGCAGTGGTGTGACCAAGGAACTCAGAAGTCAAATATCTAGTGGACACCTCATCAGTACTAGCAGACCAAAACCTAATAGCCACATCCATTTGCTGCTGCTGACTACACTTATTTAAACTTTCATCAAAGTAAGCCACAAATGCATCACAGTTATTTATATCTTTGACTAGTTCACCTTGAAAATAAGGACCTAAGCCGTGATTAATATTATACCCTACTTTAGTTCTACCTAGTTCCATTTTAGATGCAATGGTACTATCAGGAAACATCTTAGAAAAAAGGTTGGCAGCAGCACCGGCAGTTCTCAAACTTAAATGGGACTCTACAGAAAATAGGTCCCACAAAATTTCTGCCTTCGTCACATCGTCCCGGAGGATGTATTTCTCTAGACCACGATGACTGGAGTCAGCTTCTCGCTGAGAAGAAGCAGCGACAGTCGTGGCAGTGGCGTCCTTCTCACTCGCAGAGGTTGTCAAACTTGGAGAGTCTGGATTGGCACCACTTCCCATGGAATTGACCTATAACACACACACCCAAAAAATGTTTAATTAGTACAATAAGCTGGAAGACAAAAACCACTAGACGCAGCGACTTGTATCAGACGAGCATACGACGACCACACGCCCCGTATCCAAAGCAGTTGTTTTCATAGCCCTGTTTCTCACATGTAGGGAACGCCACACGAGTGCGAGAGAGAGCGATAGCGACGCGGTGCACGGTACGGGAGAGCTAGCGGGCCCGGGCCAGAGTGTGTCTGCCGGGCGGGGCCGGACCGGTGGGCCGGCCTGCGCTAAGCTGGCTCCTCGGCGCGCCGGCGGATAGGGGCAGTAATTTGCAGAAAAAGTGAATAAAATTGAGAAAATATTGAGTGTTGATTCCGTAAAAAAGGGGGTCTTTGACACGAGTATTTTTTTAACACATCTATGATGACAAACTGATTTTAATCTGATTTCCTCAAATCAATTAATACTAAATGGGTTGATCGAAACCGATCGATCCAGTGCACATAACATTCAAATTTGCGCGCGCTCGGGCCAGCCCACCCGCCCGGGCCGGCCCGCACCCGGGCGGGTCGGCTTAGGGTCCCTAGGAGGCCGGCTGACCCGAGTACTCGGCTCTCCCCTCCCGGCCCCGGCCCGCGCCGGCGCGGCATCGGTGCTACTGCTGTCAGTGATACAACTGCCACAGCGATGCGGACCGAGGGCCTTCTAACTTCGGGGATCAGAGGTGTCTCATCCCTCTCTTTCTCTCTTTTCCCGTTTAGAAGACACTAGGTAAGATAGAGACAGAGAGCACACCCCCGATCTGGAAGTGATAGAATCCTGTGCGGCCCGGTCGGCCCGCCAGCCGCCCAACTCCGGAGAGGGAGAGAGAGAGAGGGAGAGGGAGGGGGGGAGGGGGGGAGGGAGGGGGGGAGAGAGAGAGAGAGAGAGAGAGAGAGAGAGAGAGAGAGAGAGAGAGAGAGAGAGAGAGAGAGAGAGGAGGAAGGGAGAGAGACAAAGAGAGGGGGGAGAGAGGGGGGGGCGGAGAGAGAGGTGGAGAGAGAGAGAGTTTTAGTTTTTGAGAGAGAGAGAGAGAGAGAGAGAGAGAGAGAGAGAGAGAGAGAGAGAGAGAGAGAGAGAGAGAGAGAGAGAGAGAGCATGTTTAGCGACGGAAGAGACACCGCGGATTAAAATAGATGAGATCAAGCACTTACCGGAGTAGAAGTAGATGCTGCGAAGATACCAATTCCCAGACTGCTGTTTCTGTCCTGGACACGTTGAAGGTGCTTCTTCCCGCTGCAGTGACTCCTCAGGGCCTGCTTGCCCATGTTGCTTAGCTGAATTACGCGGCTTTTCCCATCGCAGACGAGGCAGACTGCAACCCGTTTGTTGTTGGGATCCGCCCTGATGACGTCCTTGAACGCTGCGTCAGTCAGCCAATCCGAGGAGAAGTACGTTTGCCGTGGTTGCGACATTGTGCCTACAAAAATACAATGTTGATGACAGCTGTCGCGCCATAAGGAAACCGAAACAACGCGACGAAAAGAATAGATTTACTTACGCAATGGGCGCTGCACACCGACGAAAATCTTCTCCGTAGAGCGTGCGTCCGCCCGCGCGGCCACCGACACTCACCGCCGCCGGTGTTATTGTTATGATTTGGGACAGTCGGCCGTGCCTTGCCCTGCCGCAGCCAAGCCCAGCGCGCGGCGCGCCCGGCGCGCCGAGCGGGCAGGCGGGCGGCGGGCGGGGGGGCACGCCGGGGGGGAGGGGGCGGGTTCCATGCCGAGCCTGCCGTGGCCTGCCGAGCCGAGCGGCCGGGCGAAGAGCAGGGGGTGGAGGAGGGGGGGAGGGGGCGCCGGAACGGACCGGGCGGCTAGAAGACACGTTGAGACAAGCTGGCGGGGAAACGATGCGCACCGCGTCGGGCGAATAATAATTGAATTGGAAAAAGCAGCCGATAGAAAATTTTTCCCTGACATTGAGCCATTTTCCCTGACATTTCCCTGACTTCCCTGACACCTTTTTTTTTCCCTGACATTTCCCTGACTTCCCTGACTTCCCTGACATGTGGCCACCCTGATACTTCAAGTATTAAAACTTACAAACAAGTTTCTTACCTATATCATTGCCCAGGGAGGAAATTGCATTGGCAACATAAATTTTGGAACCATCTGTGTCGGTCACTAATTTTGGAGAGTTGCACTCCTCTAATGCAGCAGCAATAGGTGTTTCTTCAAGCCGAATTAGAAAGAAAGAATTACGTTGATATGACCAACTCAAAAAAAAAAAAAAAATGAAACCTTTACTGCATCCAGGGTAGACAGAATTGAAAGTGAAAATATAGTATGAGTCACCTGCTAGGGTTGCTAACTTAGGCAGCTCAGTTTGATCATAATTTTCGCTATGGCTTTCACATCTTTCCATCTCTATTTTACTTGATCTTTCTGACTGACTTATCTTATCTATTAGGTTGACAAGAGATCCATTGGGTTCATATCCGGTTTTGACGATTTCTGATAATTTCTCAATGGTAATACAATTTCTAAACCCTAGTTTACTGGGTATATGTTTATCTAAAAGTGTGTTGAATGTGGCAACTCATCAGGTGGGCTCATAAAATCTACAAAGAAACATTTGCTTTACTTTGTGAAAGATACTTCAAGTATTAAAACTTACAAACAAGTTTCTTACCTATATCATTGCCCAGGGAGGAAATCGCATGGGCTAGGGTTGCTAACTTAGGCAGCTCAGTTTGATCATAAATTTCGCTATGGCTTTCACATCTTTCCATCTCTATTTTACTTGATCTTTCTGGCTGACTTATCCAATAGGCTGAGAAGAGATCCATTGGGTTCACATAAAGTAGATACAAAAACAAAAAATACCTGATTTTTGAACCACCAATATATTACTTCGATATTTCCCCAGTGGGGAAGGATTAGAACTAGTTTCAATGTTACTAAAGCGAGACAAATCTGGAACAAAACAAAGCAGCTAATTAGAATTCACAAAGAGGACGAGTTAGAAACCTGCATACCGTATAAAGAATGTAACAGAAAGTTTAATGACCCCAAACCGTAATGTAACAACAGGGAAGTTACCTTTATTTTCGGTACAGAGTAATGTTTCGTTTTCACTTGTTAATTCCACATGAGAATTCCTAACAACTTGGTGAACCTGGGGGAAAGTGGCTGCTTTAGTGTCACTGGCAATCTTGGACTCTGAATTTGTTGCAATAGATAGCTCAGTTCCACGTTTCTTGAAAGGTGGACTGCATTTAACTTCCAATGGTTGCTGAACTTTAGCTGACTCTGAAATATGGAGGAAGGGTCAGTGATTAAATGTCACAGTAAAATCACTTATCGAGTTAAAAGCTGTGAAATTATTACATGACTTCTACATCTTGTTTTGTAGGAAAGAAAATTACCTATATGCTTTGGCTTGGTGGTAGGCATACAGCTTTTTAACCATGGATTGCGCTCAATAACTTCTTTTCTTTTCTCTCCGTAATTGTAGAATAATTGAGTTCCTGGTTCAATTCTTCTTGTAGCATAAAATAATATTTGGGGAGTCTCATTTTTTGCAACAATTCTGGGTTTCAAATTCCCTCTAATGGCATGGTTTAAAAGTCTCCCATAGAAGCCATCATCTTTGGTAGCGTCAATGCTGAAAAATGACAAAATTACAGCCTGAAGTATTGGGATTCATGAAATAAACAGAAAAAAAATCACCAAAAATTTTTGGACTTCCATTAGAAGAAATATTAGTATGAAGGGCCGTTGCCCAGTTCTTCTCTCTTATACCCCTCCTGTGCTGAGATCAGTTCTCCTTTGTACTGACAAACGAAATCACCACTTTGAATAATCTTGTTGGCGACAACTCCTTTGCCCATAGTTAAAAAATTCTTGGACCTGAAAAGGAAATCAAAATAAAATTTCTTCAGGCTGAGATTCCTTCATAATACTCACAGCAATCAATGCCCAACATCTTAAGAAACTTGTTTCTAAGACATACACACACAGATAAACCAATTGTAAATAACACTTCAAACTGTGCAACACAGGTGTTGTTCACTTACAAGTGAACAACTTGATAACTGTATAACTTCTCAGTAGCTTACTTCTAAGGCAGTGTGCGTCTAACAAAGAAGTGAGTATAGAACTGGACAACGCACAACGGTTGGTCAAAACTGTTAAATGTGACCCATCCTCTAGATGATGAAACCAGTGAGAGACAATCCAGTGAGCAGTTAATATTAGACCAAAACTAGCCAGGAAGGCCATCGACCCTTGAGCTGAGCCTGTTAGTAATATCTTTCAGAATACGCTCAGCAAATCAGAACAATTTGAGATATTTAAAAAATAGAATTTGTGAATTTGTATCAGAAATGCGGTTATTTCAGAACCAAATTTTTATCAATCTGATTTAAACCGTGTGAATTCCTGATATCGGACAATATTCTGATATCTCATGGCCCACTGGAAATGACCTTAACCGTTTGATTCTTATTTGGTAGCAGGGGTGAGAAAAGATGAATGAAAATTAAAAAGTTAATGTTCACATATTACATTATATATCAAACTTGGATTAGCTGGCTCAAGGTAGGTTTGGCCTGGGCAAATTCGTAATACCAGAACAATCTTTATTTCTAGAAATTCCTTCACACAGTCCGAAGTTGCATTTTAAGTTCAAGATGATCAGGAATACAACACTTAGCAGCTGATAAAATTGAGTTGTAAGAATAAAATACCTAGAAGACAGACCACCGTTCAAGAACCTTTCCGATGCACCCATTGCGAGGTTAAGAACATATCCTTGGTGATTTTACCTCCGTGAGGCGATTTGGCGATTCCGGGATTCAAGATTCTGAAGTCGTAAAGGCCAAAATATCGTATACGCCTCCCGATAAAAATAAAATATTTTGAGGCGTATAAAACAATTCCGCAGGTGGGAAAAACTGTTTAATCTGCCTCCATAACAAATATAAAAAAATACGATTTCACGAAATCCTAATAGGCACGAAGTACGTTAATGTTTTAGTTTCATAAAATACTTTGGCGAATGGTTTATGCGTGGAAGCATTGACTTCAAAATTTCCAGCCTTTTGGATTATATTATTGAATTTATTTTATCTCACGGTTTGATCAGCGTCACTAGTATAGCGGATCAAATGCAAAAGTTGAGCTCTCTAGCTCAAACGATTTACAAGTTAGTCTTTCAGTAAAAATTGTCCGATCAGCTTGATTTTTGAAGTAAGGTCTTCCCCCCAGTCGCGGTCCTCCGGTCCTCCTCCCCTGCGCGCCGCGCAGCGGGGCAGCGAGGCGAGGGGCCGAGCGGGCGAGTACCTGCGACAATGCCGATTCGGCTTGGCTCGCCTTCGGAACTGGCACTATTCGCAGTCAGCTGGAGGAGGCGCCGCCGCCTTATAAACAGAACCGAACGCGTTCGAGGTGGGAAGTGCGCAGTCCTCCCTTCTTTGGTTCTAGGCTGGGACCACCTCCACTCAACAGAAGAAGGCTGGGGGAGGCGCCGACCCCTTCGACAAAACGGAGCGCGTTTGAGGTGGGAGTGCCCAGTCCTATCCCTGTCGTGGTTCTAGGCTGGGACCTGCACTCAAGAAAACAAGGCCGATGGATCTGCGGCTCACGCGTCCACCTCGAGACTTAACTCGCGTCAAGGCGCCCTTAACGCACCAAGCGAATCTAACTATTTAGTTTAGCTGAATGAAATGTTACACAGCCGAAATGAATGAGAAAATAGCAGTTACAGACCTGCAGAATTCGTTTTGTTAAGTTTCACGGAGGATGGAGGGTCAATACGAAGGAACTAAAGTGATTTACGCAAAAGATACACGTAAATGTACACCATATTTCAAGAATTCATTGAAGTCAAACTTACCAAAACGTTATCTGCAGGTATACAACAACTATTAACGCATTCAATTCCCCTTGTAACGTTTATCGCTTGGGCAAGATCGGCTGCGGCCATGACGGGCCATCGTCAAGAAATAAAAGTATAAAATTCTAACGCTAACGCGTTAAACGTCCCCCTTGGTTTGAACACTTACCTCAAAGTCAAAAAGAATTTAATGATATAAAGCCAGAACTATTGGTGATAGCCAAATCATTAATTTTATTCGCCAGACATCGGGCGCACATAATGTCGCCCAGCGGGCCAGTTGTCAACAACGCGCCTTGACAACCACTGAATCGAACCAGCAGCCAAGAATTAAAGGGCTCTAGTTTCACATTTGCCAAACACTTACCATTAAATGAAATAGAAATTTAAAATATTAGGTCAAAACTCTCTGTGAGAGCCCAAATCGTGAATTTTATCCGCCTCACATTTCCAGCACAAACATGGCGCCGCGAGCGGGCCAGCTATAAACAACGCCGCCTTGGTGTCCACTCGAACCAACCCAAAACATATTTTGCTAGTTTTAAATTTAGTAACGACGTAAAATGATGTTGCAGGCCTTTACCAAACAATTATGGGAGCCTCTACGCATTGACAGGGAACACAGAGGCAGACTAATTTTTATCTTTGACTGAAAACATGAATTGAGGACTGACTCTGAGGTTGGCGATGTTATTTTTTCGGTAAGAATGAAGTAGGTTGCGAGAGGGCGGTACGGTGGTCACGTGCGAATTTCAGTGGTGTCATCTCTTTCTGGCGCAGTTAACTGAAGCAGAGCTTTGTTTGAACGCAGACTTTGGAGGTGTCTCTTTCGATCCGCTGACGAGTCGAGCAACCAGAACTTCAAATCAAATTTCCAAAATTTCTGTAAGAGCGATTTTGATAAAACTTCGAAATCGCATTTAGAATATACAATTCTATAACTGCTGTAAATTTTATCAAAATCCCTTGGGCCAAATTTTTTGGTCCCATAGGGGTAATGTAAAACAACTGACTAACGTTTCGACTGATTTTAAAAGGCAACTTCGTTGCCTAAAAAAATACAAAAGCGACTTAAACTAACCTAACCAAACCGAAATGGAATTTTAAAGTTGGATACAACACGATGTGTCCTAACAACAAAGTCCTATGTTGCGCGCTACCCGAATACAAAGTCTTAACTGCTACGCTCCCCGAATACAAAGTGCTAAGTGCTGCGTTCCCCGAATACAAAGTCCTAACTCGCATTTTTGGTTGAATTATGTTTCTTACACCAATTTATTCAATAAAATACGCTGCTTCTTTTTTGTCTCGGATCAAATATTGGTATTTTGACCAGAAATGCCTTATTTCTTTGAAAAACGAAACGTCCGATCTCGCCACTGCAAGCCGCACTCCGAGCAACATAGTCCTATGTCGCACGGCGGCGCGGCGCGGCGCGGGGCTGGCGGCGCTGCGGTGGAGTGGGGAGGTCGACCGGCCCGGGAGGGGAATAGCGTTCGCGACGAAGAGAGACGGACGAGAGGGGACGAAGACGAGACGCCAGGTCGGGAAATTTTTTGTGGGGTCACGTCGAGGTTCCTTGTGTCGCCTAGGGTCGCGGTTTGGCCGCCAGCCGGCCCCCGATACGTCATTTTCTGTGCGAAATTTCGGAAAAACCACCAAGGAAGCCATTGACATTTATTCATTTAAAAATAAAATAAATGAAAAAAAAGAAAAAAAAAAACCTTCTTAGAAACAAAACTTTAATTTTTTTTTTTTTTTAAGCGGTCTCAGCACCGCTTCTAGCGCTACGTCGGCTGGGGCGGGGAGCGTGTCGTCGTCATGGTCGTCGTTCGGGATGGCTTCGGGATGGCCGTCCTTTCGGGATGGTCGTCGTTCGGGATGGTCGTCACTGTGACGTCACGCCTCCCCCCTCCACGTTCTGTCCCCACTCGTCTACTCTGTTCGTGTGTCGTGTTCGTTGCTCGGCCCGGCTCGGCCCGACCCGGCTCCCCCCGACCCGGCTTGGCTCCGGTTACGGAAAATGTCAGTAACGACAAAATATCAGGTCTGATATGTAGGTTTTGAAGTTGTATCGAGATTATGTGAAGCATAAACTAATGTGGTCTGTCCGATGTCAGCTAGTTTTTGTAATGAGGACCTTGCCCCGAATGGCGGAGCGTAGTGGGAACCATAACAAAGCACCATAACCCATAATGTAACTAGTTTAAATCTAGTTTTATATTCAATTCTAGCATAACTCTGTTAAAAAAATTGTGTGTATTAGGGCTGCACATACATTCGGATCATTTTAAATTACAAAATATCAGGTCTGATATGTAGGTTTTGAAGTTGTATTGAGATTATGTGAAGCATAAACTAATGTGGTCTGTCCGATGTCAGCTAGTTTTTGTACAATACTGGGCCCATCACTATCACTCATTTGTAGTAATTTTATTTCATCTCCCTATTTCTTAAATAATAAAGAACCTTGTTTAGAATACACAAGTTTGGGTGCAGGCAGCAGAATTAGTGAAACTGATATCATTTGATAGGTATCATTTATTATACACTTGGTGACGGCAAACCGTGGATTTAATATATATCATATACTCTTACCGAAACTATTGATGCTGCTGTACTCAGATGTTTTATAAATCCTGAGGGTAATATAGAGAACCATTTTAAAACGAAAAATGTCAGGAACTACAAAATATCAGGTCTGATATGTAGGTTTTGAAGTTGTATTGAGATTATGTGAAGCATAAACTAATGTGGTCTGTCTGATGTCAGCTAGTTTTTGTACAATACTGGGCCCATCACTATCACTCATTTGTAGTAATTTTATTTCATCTCCCTATCTCTTAAATAATAAAGAACCTTGTTTAGAATACACAAGTTTGGGTGCAGGCAGCAGAATTAGTGAAACTGATATCATTTGATAGGTATCATTTATTATACACTTGGTGACGGCAAACCGTGGATTTAATATATATCATATATTCTCACCGAAACTATTGATGCTGCTGTACTCAGATGTTTTATAAATCCTGAGGGTAATATAGAGAACCATTTTTAGCAATATTAAAGGACTCAAAGATTCAAATTGAAATTTCATTCAGATCATGTGAAGCGTAGAATACAGTGTTCGGTCGAATGTCAGCTAGTGTGTTTTGTATAATATTGGTCCGATTACTGATTTGATGCAAATTTATTTCTTCTCTGTATTCTAAATAATGAAGTACCTTTGTTTTAAATACACAAATTTGGGTGCAAGCTGCAGAATTATTTAAATTGATATCATTTGATAGGTATTATTAATTATACACATGGTGACGGCAAACCGTGGATTTAATATATATCATATATTCTCACTGAAACTATTGATGCTGCTGTACTGAGATGTTTTATAAATCCTAGGAGTAATATTGTAGTATTGTCGCTATAACCTAACCAGGTTACACCCAAACAAGCAGAAGGCTCTCCGAAGCACGGCCACCAGTGATCACTGTTGGTAGCGACACCCTCTCATACATGCAGCCAGAACCCAACAATAGTTTTGTTTTACGATCGCCTTTGTTCTTCCTGTTGTTTTGCCAAGCACCCAATAAAAGGGGCGCGAGCTTTGAGCTCGTCGCCAGTCTTCCCTCAGGTGAACTACGACTCACACTGATATCGGCTCCCCACAGAACCCACAATATAACATTGGTGGCAGCGGTGGGATAGGAGAAAAGGAAGGGCTTAGAACCGGCGAGACCTACTAGAGTCAAACGCCCGGGATCTGCGAGACCTCTTAGTGTCAGACGCAGAAGGTTAGAAAGGCTAGAGCCTCACGAGACCTATTAGTGTCACACGTGAGACTAGGAAAGGATCGGCGAGACCCTCTGGTGTCACACGCTGAAATTAGGTAAACCGGTGAGACCTTAATAGCGTCACACACTGGTCAGAAAGGGACTCGCTCAGACCTTCTAGTGTCACATAGCGAGGCTAAGAGGTAGACAAACAGTTTGGTAGGAGTAATAGTATGCAAAGTAGCGCGTCTGAGCATTCCGATTCTCCTATACAAACAAGTACAATCAGAGCCGAAAGAAGTTCAGATACAGTAGAATGGACGCTGAAACCGACACAGACGGTCTCAGCATCAACCAGAGCGAGGCAGAGTCCGAGCACGACCAGCCAGAGCTCCCACCCGTCCAACCAGAGCTCGCCAACGTCGTCGACGTCGGGCAGGCCGCGCCCAACATGCCGCACATTTTCAATAACAAACGAGCAAGAGGACGAGGGCGTGGACGTGGCCGAGGACGTGGACGCGGACGAGGAGCAGGACGACTCATGGAGTACGTCATACAGGAGCATCCTATGGCTGAGCGTCGAGGCGTCGGACGAGGACGAGGAGGAAGAGGAAGGCCTCAAAGAGAAAGAAGACCTCCACGACGTCTTCTGGAAGAAGGACAGGATGAACAAGCACCACAAGTCCCGAGGCCGCTACAGGCGCCGCTGAACGAGAACCGGGTTCAGCATCCCAGAGTGCAGCATCCTGGAGCCCAGCAGCAACAGCAGCGGCAGCAAGAAGGCCAGCAGTATGCAGACCTGGACGAGGAAGAGCAATGGGAGGAAATGGACCTGGAAGAACCACCAGAAATTCCAGTTCGACAGCCAAATCGAGTATGGATGCAGGAAGGTCGTCAGCCGGGTCGTAGGAGGCCAGTTCACGATTATGATGGGCGCCGCCAAGAATACTATGACGGCGAGGCAGATGATGAGCAGGAAGAGAGGCAAGATCATCCTGCCACAAATCACTTCCTCATGAAATTACTGGAGAAGATGAACAAGCCTAAAAAGTACAATGAGGCCCCAAAGTATGACGGAGAGGCTGACTACTCCGTGTACCAGCTTCAGTTCCAAACAGTAGCAGAGGCAAATGACTGGGACGATAAAGACAAAAAGACAGCTTTGGTACAGGCGTTAACAGGAAACGCCACGGATGTTATAGCAAATTTGCAACATCAGGAAGTGCCAATAACGTTTAAGAGTCTGGATGAGGCGCTTGTCAAAACCTTTAGCAAGACAGCCTCTATGTGGGAGCGAAAGAAAGATTTTAACACGCTCGCACAAGAAAAAGATCATTCCATCAGGCAATTTGCCAGACAAGTGGAACGGTTGGGACGGTCCTACCTTCGAAATATGAAGGAAGCGGACATACAAGAAGCCTTGGTGGAAAGGTTCATTAAGGGCCTTGCTGACAGAAAAGCAGCAGCACGTCTGGCTTTCGCTGCCTTACCCACCCTGGACGAGGCCATGAAAACGCTTAACAGAGGCCTCAGTCTTGAAATAGACGAACCTCCAGCTAAGAGAGTTCGTGTGGCAAGGGCAGAAGAGGATGAAGAAGAGACGGAGGGGAGGACCAAGCATAAGGATGCCAAGGTCAACATGGTATTTCCCTCTGAACCTTCCACGAGCGCCCAGCAGGACGCGGACGTCTCCACACAGCGAGGTCGCGGTCGGGGGCGTGGCCGCGGCAGAGGAGGACGAGGCAGAGGCTTCAGCAGAGGCCGAGGCAGCTTTTCGGGAGGCTTCGACAACCCCGATAAAAACATGACATGTCGGTACTGTGGCAAGTTAGGTCACAGAATGGCTAATTGTAGAAATATGGCTAGAGACAATCAGCAGTCCACTTGTCATAAATGTGGAAAAGTAGGGCATTTTATGAGGGACTGTAAAAGTAATAAAGAAAAGGAGGACTTTGCAATGCCAAATATACCACCAGATCTGTATAAAGCTACTATGCAGTGGTTTATTAAAAATGGTAATTTTGGACTTGGTAACAAAAAGCCACCTCATGTTCCTAAACCAGATGAGGAGCAGGAAAACTAGAGTCAACCTCCAATGGCACGGTGGCAATGGAGGTTGAGAGTGAAAAGACTGATAAGTACTAGTCTTAATGTAAAACCACCGGTGATGTCTCCAGACAAAGAATTGTCAAAGGAAAAAGAATGTTCCTTTCAGTCTGAGAATCATCGGGAGGTTCTAGAAGTTCCTTGTTTAGTATGCACAACTGTAAATACAGCACCCATGATAGATTGTAAAATCTTGAGTGAAAATAAAAGTGGATGCATTGATACAGCAGCTGTTATCACAGTTATTCCAAGGACTAGAGACCTCCCAATTGCAAAACTCAAACTCAAAGGAGTTACATCACACAAAGCCAATCCGTACGGTCCAGCAATGACCGAATTCGAGATTGGTGGAAAAGTATTTAAACATAACACATATGAGGCGGATATTCATGAGAATATCTTGGGAATAGATTTCCTACATAAGTTTGATGCGGTGATAGGCATCAAAAAGCAAGTTCTAGAGATTGGTGAGGGGCTTGACAGGGTACAAGTACCATTCACACTGGGAGAAACGAAAACTGCCAGAATTTACACAACGGACAGGGTTGCCTACACAATAAGAGCTGAAGGCAGCTTTAAATTAAGACCGTTTGTAGAGAGAGAAATACAGACAAAACTGGTAACAGATGCGGTAACTGATGAGCCAATGGGTGAAGGAATTGGCGCCTTTGAGAGCAGTGGAAACACTCAGGGTCTTGACTTGGGTGGACAGGGCCACACCCAGAGCAGGGTGGTCTTGGAAACTCAAGTGGCGGACCAAGCAGTGTTGTCAGGCTCCAAAGGAACTAGTGAAAAGGGATCCCTAAATAAGCGCGGCCAGTTACCAGGAGAGACTAAGCTGGGATTGTTCATTTCCAATCCAGCATTCGGAAACAAAGTATCTAGGCTACCACTAGGAGTGATAGCACAGTCTGGAGTCATACCCTGTCCTACTGCACCAATCTCTATAACCATGCAAAACTTAGGGGACAAATGCGTTACAATTCCTAAGTATGCAGTGTTAGGAGAAGTTTTTATCCTGCACCCAGATAAGTATGAGCAGGAGTTCAACACTAATTTTCAGGAGGAGGAAGAGGACACAGATGAAACAGTCCAAGTCAATGTAATTAACCATGACACAACTCCGTTTTCTGATGCAGAAATAAACACCATTCCGAATCTTCCAGCAATTGGGGAGAATGAACCACTTCCAAAGGATTTGCAGGATTTGGTAGAAAGGTGTAGACAGCTATCTGAAACAGAAAAGCAGGAGTTAACTAATTTATTGCGGAAACATCATGACGTTTTCGCAAAGGACAACACAACTTTTGGGAAGTGTCCCTGGATAAAGTTCCGAATAGACACTGGTGATCACCCACCCATCAAGCAGACAGCTAGGCCAATACCACTCCATTATAGACACGCAGTAATGGAAACTATCAAAAAGTATTTGGATCAAGGTGCAATAAGGCCTAGTCAGTCAGCTTGGGCTTCACCCATCTTATGTGTTATGAAAAAGACTGGGGAAGTAAGGGTATGCATTGACTATCGTGCTCTTAATGCAGTCACTAGAGTACCAGCAATGCCGATACCAAGGGTGCAAGATTTGTTACAACACATGGGCGGGAAAAAGGATGTATCATGCTTTCGATCTAGCACATGGATATCACAATCTAGAAATCCACCCAGAGGACCAACCCAAAACAGCTATAATTCTGCCAGAGGGCTTGGGATTGTCACACAGACAATTTGAATTCACAAGACTAAGTTTTGGGCTATCTGCAGCACCAGGTGCCTTCCAGTACATAACAGACAGAGTAATCATGCCCGCAAAAGAGAAAACCCCTGAGAATGACTTAGGAGACACTGTGTCAGTATACCTGGATGACATCTGTATTGGAGGAGACAATTTTCCACAAATGCTTCAGAGGCTTGAGGCCTTATTCAACAGAATAAGAGCAGCAGGATTTCTGTTGAAGGCAAAGAAGTGTGAACTCTTCCAGTCAGAAGTCACATATCTGGGTCACAGGTTGTCTGAAAAAGGGATAAAAACGGATCAGGATAAAATAAGCAAAATCCTTAGCTGGCCAGCACCGACCAACGTAAAAGAAGTAAGGTCATGGTTAGGGCTGGTTCAGTACTACTCCAAGTATGTTCCCCACATGGCAACCATAGCAACACCAATATTCAGGTTGCAAAAGCAAGGACAGAGTTTTGAGTGGAGCAATGAGTGTCAGGAAGCATTTGACAAAATAAAAAGCTTACTGACTACAGCACCAATATTAGGCACACCAGACATCACAAAAGGACCTTTCACCATCACAACTGATGCTAGTTTAACAGGTCTAGGGTGTGTCCTGAGTCAGGAGCAGGATGGAAAAGATGTCACTATAGCTTACTGGTCAAAGACACTCAATCCAGCTCAACGAAATTACTGCACAACACACAGGGAACTACTGGCAGTAGTAGAATCAGTAAAAGCATTTCACCATTACCTGGCAGGAGCGCCCTTTATAGTGAAGTCTGACCATGCAGCATTACAGTGGTTGAAAAACTTCAAAAACCCCACTGGAAAGTTAGCACGATGGTTGGAAAGACTTGCACCATACAAATTCCAGGTAGTGCATGTAAAAGGAAACAGCATTGGGCATGCAGATGCACTGTCGAGAAGACCTTGTGATGATTGCAAGAAATGTGATCGTCTGGAAGAAAGAGACAAAGCAGTGTTAGTTTGCCACTGCAAAACAGAAGTGCACTGTAAAGAGACATGTCCGGATTGCTTATTTGAGCAAAGGAAAATTACCAGAATGACAAAGGACACCGTTGACGTTAACTGGACAAGAGTCATTCCTGATGGGCTGAGTCCAAAAGATATCAGAAAAGCACAGCTGCTTGATGCTGATATCATGCCCATCATGGTTGCAGTACAAGACCAGAAGAAACCAGAATTCCAGGAAATTGCACAAAATGGCCACAAAACCAGGTCACTTTGGTACCAGTTTAATTCACTGGTAATAGAGGGAGGAATCCTCTATCGCAAGTTTGAGCATCCTAGTGGAATTAAAGAAAAAGAAGAATTACAACTAATTCTACCAGCCAAACTTGTAAAGCCAACGGTAAAAGCATACCATGAACAACTGGGAGTTGGAAATCATTTTGGTGTGTCCAAAACCTTGGCATACATAAAGAGGTTCTTCTGGTGGCCTGGAATGTTTGAGGACACCTATGAGATAATTTCCCAATGTGGAATTTGTGCCAAGTTCAAAGGGCCAACTCGTCAGACAAAGGTGCCACTGAAGTTGTTCCAAGAAGGAGTTCTGCACGGACGCTGGCATGTGGACATCTGTGGACCTATAAATCCAAAAAGTAAAGAAGGATTTGAGTACATACTGGTCGCAGTTGAAGCCTTCTCTGGATGGCCAGTGGTAGTGCCGTTGTATAAGCAGACAGCGGATGAAGTGGCACAGGCACTTATCACTCATGTGTTTTCCATCTTTGGTGCGCCTCAATCCTTGTTGACAGATCAAGGAAAAGCTTTTGATTCCACACTGTTCCAGGAAATAATGGAACTTTACCAAATCAAAAAGCTTAGAACAACAGCGTTTCACCCTGCAACAAACGGAAAAGCAGAGAGATGGATTAAGACACTGAAACAACATCTCATGATCCTGGTGGAGCAAGACCGAGAAAATTGGCCAAAGTATTTGCCATTTATAGCACAGGCATACAGAAACTTACCTCATTCTTCACATAAGTTCTCACCATATGAGGTTATGTTCGGGGCAGCCATGAGAAGCCCTTTGGATCTGGACAGAGGTTCACCACCTCAGAATGAAGAAATGCACAAAATGTATCCCTTCTGGGTAAGAAAAACAATGCAAGACATCCATGAAGCAGTCGCACACATGAGCAAAAAGGCTGCGAAAAGAATGAAAGCCTATTATGATAGGAATGCAACGCTATCACCATTCCTAGAGGGAGATTTGGTTTACCTGTACTATCCCAGAAGAGTGAAAGGAATCTCTGCTAAACTCATAACCAGATGGGAAGGACCTTACAGAATCGTAAACCTAATTAATGACTGTAATGCAAGAATTGAAAGGGTTGATAATCCCAGTAAAAAGCTGATAGTGCACATAGATCGGCTAGCGAGATGCCCGGCACCAGACACGGCTGTAAACAAACAAGATGATATGAGAAATGCATGGCTACTTTTCATTGAATGAACAGCTGTGGGTGAAAGTGAAAGGCCGCGAGATTTAAATAATGAGTATCTATGATACCGACAATAAGGACCTAACGGGTTGCTAGAGACGCTAGGGAATGCCAAACAAAATCAAGCTGAAAGCACCAGTCCAACCCAACCCTTTGGCGAGGTCAGACGTATAAGCCATCATCATGGAAGCCTTAAAATTAAAGGACATTCCAACGAGGAAAGTTTCTATTGAAAAAATAGCTCCAAGGAAGCAGGAACGGGGGAGAAAAATAATCAGCGCCCGGAAAACGAGTAAGCTAACTACCACTCAACCGGTAGACCAAGGGAAGCTTCAAGGCGTGATAAACAAGATGAAAAGGAAAATGGGACAAGAAAAGAAGGTCCAGGAAAGCAAGAGGGCCAAGTTAGTGAGCGGTCCAGTGAAGCTGGAGCGGGGAAGAGGGGAACAGCCGCGGTTGACGGTTCTGCGCAGCCCAACTCATCTGGACCAGCCCGGAACGTCGTCAGAATTGGAGTGGGAACTCCCAATCTTGGAGGCGGACAGGAGCTTGGGGGCATCGCTGCGAGAGGCAGAAGGATCCAGAACGCTGTCCTTTCCTCCTCTCGTCAAGCTACCAGGTGATTCGCATGATATCTTGGTTAAAGATCTGGAACTGAGTGAGTCAGAGTCGGACGGTGAGCTGATTGAAGTGAACGAGAAAGGATATGTGTCTGAGTTGTCCAAAGAAATAGAAATGCTAGAAGTAGAAATTAATAAAGTGGACGTGAGTAATGAATTAGAAAAAGAGATAAGTGAGATTGATGAAAAAATGGAATTAGAAATTAAGGCAATTAAAGAAATAGAGAATAAGTTGAAGTCTGTCAGAATCCAAAAGTTACCGGCCAGTTGTGAAAGTAATTGTGGAGGAGTGAAGTTGGGAATGGAGTGGAAATTGTGCCTAGTTAATAATATTCAGCCAGCAAATGGAAGAAAGGAATGGTTGGATAAGTTGTACAAACAAAGAGATCAGGAGAAAGGTAATTTTAAGTTTCACCCTGATGATCCAAGGCAGAAGTTGCGTTGCAGAAAGTGCAGGCAACGATTTCATTCAGCAAAACAATGCCCAAATGTTAAGCGCTAAAAATTGTTAGCAAGTAAGTTAAAATTGTTGCCAAATTCTCAATTTGTAATAAAAGAGTGAAACAAACTAACCCTCACTAAATTATTTATCCCTCAATCGGAGAGAAAGGTGGAAAGGAAAAGGAGATGAGAGCTACAAAACCAAACACCAAATGGAAATTTCATGCAGAATATATTGTCATGCAACAAAAAAAAAAGAACACCACAACAACACAAGGGATAAATTTCATTAAAAATCACAAACATGCAAAAGAACTTAAGGCTCGAAGAAAAAGAGCAAAAAGAGAGAATGAAACATGCAAAAGAACTTAAGGCTCGAAGAAATAGGAGCTGGAACAGGAGCTGCTGACGAGGTGAACCGATGGAGTGAGAATGGAGGTCCACTTGTTATAGTACTTCAACTAGCGCCAGCATCGCCATCAGAAGGAAACTGCAAAAGCAAAAGCAAACAAATGAGCTAATGCAAAAGAAGGGCAGCATTATTAGTAGTATTACTTACTCAGTCCTCCATCGTTAAGTCCACGAATTCCGGCTCCGCCATGATGCCTTCGGGATAAATAATCCCCGGAGGCGGGACCTGAGGAATGACGGGCACGTCATCAAAGTCCTCAGCCCGGTATGATCCATTTCGGAAGACGTCATTTTGCAGGACAAGCTAAAACAAGGGAAAGAAACGGAAATGTAAAAGAGGTAGAGGCCGAGGTAAAGAAAGACGTCAAAGGAAAATACTCACGTAGCACGGGTCGAGGCAACAGTGGCATGTGTAAAACCAATCCTCCGTGAGCATAATGGCTGGCACAAATTGTTCAAACTGGCAAAAACTAGGGTTGCATACAGCCCAAAAGAGGCTGCTGGTGGCCGCCTGAATGCATTGGAGGCAGATCTAAAGGAAACGAGAAGCACCAGGCTCAGAACAGAAGGGCGATGTGGAGCAGGGAAGCACAAGGGAACGCGTAGCGTAAGTCAGGGAAGTTCTAGGAAATACTCACGCGGCGGAAAGTCGGGTCGCCGATCTGCACCCCAACGAAGTATTGAACTAAGATCCTGTGGACCTCCATGGCAGCGAGCAGGAAAAGGCGAGGAAGGAAAAGGAAAAAATCGGCAGCCACGGGCTCCACGGGCACACAACCGGCCTGGTCGAGGAACAGCGGCAGAATGACGCCAAGCGGCGCGGGCCGACGCGTTCGTCCAGGGCGTAACAATACCGCGAAGTTTGACCAATCCCGGGGCCAGAACAGTGTTGCGTACGCGATCACGTGATCAAAAAGGAGTGGGGATAGCCCCCACGTGTCGGGGAACGACCGGAAGGAACGAAAAGGGGTCCTCAGCAAGGACTAGCGGAAATAGAACTGCGAGTTCGAGTAATCGACTAAGCGAGTCGAGAAGTAAAGACGAACAAAAATACAAACAACTGTGCTGCTGAAAGTAAACAATAGCATACTCACAGTGGAAAAGAGAATAATGAATTAAAAATTACAACATTCAAAAACGTCAAGACGAAGGAGAGACCACAGCAACGCAGACAAAGGAGACTCAACGCAGTAACGAGGAAAACGACGCTGGATCAGATACGTGCTCCATCAAGAATCCAAAAGGCAAGTATGCATAACCTTCAAAAAGGTTAAGGGTTATGAAAGGTTTAGATTTTAAGGTGTCACGTAGATAGGATTAGCCGGTAGGAGACACCAAGGGCTAACAATTTTATGTCCTAGGCAGCTGCTCAAATGTCAAACTTGTACTGTTCCCAGCGCTTTTGTGTGTTACAGGTTCTCTGTCACACTACAGGACATCAAGATGTCAAGATCTAATCACAAATTAAACTGGAACGGATCCCCGTGGTTGACGTCCTTGAAGGATTAAACTGCTATTAAACAGGCTTAATAGTGGTCCGGAGAAGGAGTCATACTAGTGCATTGCTACATGCTAGGGGTGAAGTCAATTTCTTTTTGTTTGCACACTGAGTCAAGCTAGTAGGGTTGCGACCCGTAGGCTTGTACAAGGTGGAAGTCTACAGGATTAGTTAAGGATTTTAGTAGAATTTGCAAAATGATTTATTGGAATTGTATAACGTTAACGTTAGAGCATTGAATTTTGAATTGTAAAACTGAATTGTGTAACGAAGACAAAGGCGTAAAAGTTAGGGAGTGACAAAACGAGGATTTTGTCAAGGAGAGGGGTTCTAAAAAGAGGGAGTAATGTAGTATTGTCGCTATAACCTAACCAGGTTACACCCAAACAAGCAAAAGGCTCTCCGAAGCACGGCCACCAGTGATCACTGTTGGTAGCGACACCCTCTCATACATGCAGCCAGAACCCAACAATAGTTTTGTTTTACGATCGCCTTTGTTCTTCCTGTTGTTTTGCCAAGCACCCAATAAAAGGGGCGCGAGCTTTGAGCTCGTCGCCAGTCTTCCCTCAGGTGAACTACGACTCACACTGATATCGGCTCCCCACAGAACCCACAATATAACAATATAGAGAACCTTTTTTAGCAAAATATTATATACTCTTGCCTATTTCAGTCTAGCATTTGAGGCCTATTAATCAGCTTTAGACATTTTAGTCTACATATTTAGCAAGTATACATATACCAGACAAATTTTAGATTTTCCATTAAAAATCTATTCAAGTCGTTTGTATCTTAAACTTTTGTTATCATCTGGCCTATTTTTTTAGCGCTCCCTTCTGGTTTGGAAAAGCTTGAGAGCGGGCTTTGGTGTCTGTTTGTTTGTTTGTTTGTCTGTATGTTTGTTCCACTCCAAGGAGTTGCTGTAGAGAGTCGAAATTTTTCGGGGTATTTTAAGGGTCACTCCTGGACACCGAAAGGCCTGGTTCAAATCCTGCCAACCCTCATTAAGGCACTGAAAAAAAAAATAATTAAAGTTCTACAGTAATGGGAAAAAAAATTATCCGGAAAATTTCATGAGCTCGTAACGGGTATGTCGACGAGTTAGGTTTCTCTAGGTCAAAATTTTGCCCGTTTTGCTGTATCTTCTACCGTTTTGGGTCGGCTCAGCAACCCACCGTTTTTGCGATTAAGGGCGTAACTGGCCGGTACAGTGTAATAAATAGGCGAAAACGGTCCAATTCTAATTTTGTCTAACCCAGCTGACCCGCACATCGCCAGAACCGTCTCGACGGTGGCTCATTGATGCCGCCCAACGTTTTCAGCGATTTCCCAAAATATCTCTGGGAGCTGAGTTACGCCCCTCCGGAAAGGGCCTAAATCACGATTTTGGCGTAATTTTAGTTTTGGAGACGCCCCCATCTTCCCGCACCTCTCAGGAATCGTCTGGACGCGGCCAGAATAATGGCGCACACCATTTTTGTTCCAGGGGCCCAACTGGCCGGTACACTGTAAAAAGGGGGAAATTGGTGCGATTTTCAAGTTTCTCTAACCCCATCGATCCGCCCGGAACCGGATTTTCAAGTGCAGTTCAATGACGCAGACCATTTCCCTCGGAAAAGGGCCTAAACCACAAGTACACTATAAAAACCGACCAATATTGGTCCAGTTTTCAACGTTATTCGACCATATCGACCCGCACCTCTCCGGAACCGCCTTTTCGACTCCAGGTCAATGCTGCGAACCGTTGTCCTTGAAAACAGGCTTAACTCGCTAGTACACTGTAAAATCCGACCGAAATTGGTCCACTTTTCCACTATATCCATCCTCATCGATCCGCACCACTCCGGAACCGTCTTTTTAAGTGCAATTACTCGAAACGGACAATTTTCAAAAAAAAATTACGTCTGCTAAATGGGGAAAACTTTTTACATAATTAGAATTTGTAACGTTGTACAACCTACTTTGACTGACGTTAGTTTAACTGTTTAACTAAACTTTGGCAGTCTCAAGTATCGAACCACAATTTACACCCACTAGAATAACGCATGTGAATATATTTGTCGTAAACCTTTTCGTTGGTTCATTTTCAGGATTCTGAGACCGCTTCGATACATTTTGATGTATAGGAATGTTTTTTTTTTTTTTTTTTTTTTTTTTTTTGAGAGGAGATGGGGTTGGGGGCAGTGGTGCCGTTGAGGCCATACGGGGCCATACGGCGTTTGGCCTATAAGCGTTTTGGAAGGCACCGTATGGCCTTTAAAATTTCCCAGGCCATACGCACCCAGATGCGTATGGGGCTGGCCCCAGCCCCAGCCCCAGATCCCGCTCCTGCCCCCTGCCCCCGCTCCTTTAACTTCTGCTTCGGTCTCTACTCTACCCGTAAGCTCATGGTACATAAGCCCTTTGTATCGTTCGAATCATTTTTAGTAGATGTGTAAACAACCAGCCTGATAGGGAAGGTGCCAAATACAATTTCTAGAAGTGGTTCTAGAAAAATAAAGATGTACCAAAATTTCCGAGTTTTTTTGTTTTACAACGCCTGGGAGTTAGGCAACCCTCACACAACCAACCAGGTCGGCAAGGACCGTATGGCCTATAAAAAATTTACAACGGCACCACTGGTTGGGGGGTTGACATGGGGTCGCGTGGAGTCGCGAAAATTCTTATGTTGGGTCCTGAGCCTAAAAAGGTTGAGAACCGCTAGCCTAAACCATTTGTCTTAGAGGAGGTGCCTGTGAGGTAGGCCACCAAACTATCGTGTTATTGCGGTTGCCTGATCGGTAGACTGACAGGCGCCTGTTATTATTTTGAGAAAATACGTTTTTCCTTGATTCGGAACATTTTTCTCAAAATGGTGCTGGTGCTAGTATACACCAGTGAAGACTCTTGCGGATATGATTCAATAATTAATAAAATAACTTTTTTTTTTTTTGCTCTCTGTGTTCGCTACGGCTAGACCTTTCACATCAACCTAGAATTAGCGTTCTAGGTACACTCTACGAATTGTGATTGGCAGTTAAACCTTCAAATCACTTTATCTCGGCTCGCGGTACATGTGAGTTAGGACTTTGTATTCGGGGAACGCAGCACTTAGCACTTTGTATTCGGGGAGCGCAGCAGTTAAGACTTTGTATTCGGGTAGCGCGCAACATAGGACTTTGTTGTTAGGACACATCGAACACCTTTACCGATGTGGCCATTATTCAGGCGAATATTTTAAATTCTGGAAGGTTAAAAGGAACCAAGTCCCATGCAAAGTCCATCACGGCGGGAGAAGTCTATCAGTCCAGAATGAACCCACACACAAATTAAGGAGAGGGCAGATTTCTCACAGTAAGAAGTTTCTAGAAGCATTTTATGACTGAAGTAAAATCTGAGAACATTATTGAACGAATGGCAATAGTCCCGACGAGATTCGGCACAAGTTCGAGCATTTTAAGTCATGAAGTTAAAAGACAGGAAATCTATTCCTCTCACATTATCTGGCCTGTTTCATAACGAGTCCTGAATTGTTATGATACATAATTTCATCAAAATTCATCGTACCTCTCTTAGATCGCCGCATGTTGCCTGGAGCTCCTCGTCCAAACGTGAGCGTGGGGACGCAAAGAAAGAAGGTGAAGATGGCGTCCAGCCACCAACGAGAGCCGATCCTAGCCGACCTGCCGTCCCTTTGGAGTTCTGCTCGCATTGGCCCCCAAGTATGCCACCCTTTCGGCTTGGTTGAGAAGCGGTTGCTTATTCCCCAGGCGCTCACAGTCCATCCCAGTTTGCAGGGGTATGTGCCCGATGCACGAAGTGTCGCCCGTAAAAGTAAGGTTGATGGTCCATGGACCTACGTCCTTATATTTGGCTGATCAGTGATTTTACAGCGAAACGTAGGATGGCTTGCCTATGCGGCAGGCGCCTCGCTAATTGAGCATAGCTAGAAAATTCGATTAGGGCCTATCAAGAGTTGTTTGGTTTAATTGGAATCTTTCCGATTCATTGGAAACTAACGCTAATTGTAGGAAATCACCGCCGGTGTCGATGAATCACCGGGAATCGCGAGGAATCATCTTAGTTGACGGGGAATCGTCTCGAATCATCGGGAATCACCGGGAATCACTGGGAGACTTCGGGAATCGCAGAAGTCATCGGGAATCGTGGAAATCACCGGGAAACTTTGGGAATCACTGGAAATTAGTGGGAATCTTCGGGAATCACCGTGAATCTTCGGGAATCATCGGGAATCGCAGAAATCATGGGGACACTGAAAATCTACGAGTCATAGTTTCTCGCCCCATACGAGTGAGAATTTGAGGGCAATTTTATTACTCTCTGGAGAGTAAGAATTATTTTCCTCGCCCTTTTTGAGAAATAATTTTGAGACCTCGCCCAAATAAAGTGAGAATTCGTGCTCAAATTAAGTGAGGTTAAAAAATCCTTACTCAAATAGAGCGAGGCTCAAAAATTTCTCGCTCGAAAAGAGTGAGGTTAAAAATTCTCACTCTAATTTAGTATGGAAAAGTGTCCTCACCCATTCACTGTAAGAAATACCGTAGGCATTTACGGTTTGCCTACGGCCCGTGCCGTACCTTTAGCGTACAGTCACACCGTACACTGTTAAAAATAGTTGTCAGTTGACGACACTGCCCGTGACGACTGTGTTGTTGGCTTACAACAGCATTTGTTGCATTGGTATCACTGAGCAAAAAAGCTCTAACGCTTCCTATTTCAATCGTAATGGCCCATTACGGAACAAGTACCCATCAACTTGTTGTAACGCTACAACAGATTCGTAGTTAAGTTTGTTAGCAACACATGTCGTTTCAACAACCACATTGTTTGGTTGTTTGTGAACACACACTTTTTCCAAGTGCAAAATACGTTTCATGAAATTTTATGAACATTTTAAAATTACAACATGTTCGTAAAATTACGACATATGTCGCTAACAAACTTAACTACGATTATGTCGTAAATTTACGACATATTTTTTAACAGTGTACACGAAAGCACCGTACCTTAATGTGTGGGGTAAGAGTTGTATTGGACTTTCCCTACATTTTTCAGAGCTACAGCGCGTCCCGTACGACGTGGACCGTAACCAGAAATTACGGTGTGGACCAGGCAACAAATTGACAACGCTCGCCGTAGCTATTTGCTGTAGTTTTTTTTAACAGTGTTTTGGGCGAGAAATTGGATTCCACGGTTTGCAGTGGAATCATGGGGAATCGTGGAAAACGTCGGTTATCGTGGGAATCGTCGGGAATCGTGGAAATCAGTATTCCCAGGAATCATGTGTACTGTACACATAAAAGTTGAGTGGATAACCCCTCAATGATCTCGGCGAGTTGCGATTTTTTGGGGCGAAAATTTCGTCCGTTTTGCTCTATCTTCTACTGTTTAGCCGCTTCAGCCGTAAATAAGGACGAAAAGTTGTCAAAATGCATGTTGAGTATCGTTTTCAGGGTAATTAGTCGAGATACGCCCCTTTGAACGAAAATTTTGTCCGTTTGGCTCTACGGAGAACGGTTATTTGGGCGTTGGGCGCTCGACCCCTTATCGTCAAAATTGGAAAACTGGTAACATCATGAAAAGAGTCGAGCGTGGGTCCAGGGGGCGGTAGCCCCCTGGCTTAAATGAGTAAATCTCAAATCCTGCAGGCTTGGTATAAAGAAAAGCGGGGGTCCAGGGGGCGGCAGCCCCCTGGTTTAAATGAGTAAATCTTAAATCATGCAGGCTCTCCAGCACCGCAGGCATAGGTAGATGTACACTGATAACCCAAGTGTAACCCTTCAACACTTTAAGGTGGTGATGAGCGCAGTAGAGAAACGTAAATCCGCTAGGCTGCGCCACTGTCGGCAGCCGAGGCTCCTGCTGCCAGCTCGCCAGCCCGCAGCTGGCTGCCAGCCGCTGCGGCCAGTTGTTAAAGTCCATTTCATAAGCAATGCACTGAGAACAGCGGAGGGAGAGCAGTTCGCTGAAGAGCTTTACTTTTCTGTCTGCTCGCCCGCCTGAGCTGTTTCGGTGCGAAGATGGGGACAAAGGCTCCACTTGTCTATCGGTGACCCTCTCCGGCCGGCCGGCTGGCTACCTGCCTCGCCCGCTCCCGCCCCCGCGCCCGCCCCCGCCCCCGCGCCCGTGCCCGCCCCCGCCCCCGCCCCCGTCCCCGCTCGCCTCGCGACTCATCCCATCCCCAGACAGCGCGGCCAGGCCCAGCCTGAGCCTGGCCGCCCAGCAGAGACAAGCTCGGCTCGGTCCGGGGTCTGCGCGAGGGGTGCATCACCTCGAAAAGTCAGTGTACAGGGCGAAAAAAAGTCACATTTTAGTCACGTTTTAGTCACTTTTAGTAAATTTAGTCACCTCCAGTCACTTCAGTCATTCAGTCAATAAGTCACAAAAAGTCTTAAAATATTGAGCATTTTACGTCCATTGTGTGACTTGTTCTCATACTTCTGCTACATAAATGCTCATTTGTCAACAATAAAGGTATCAGTCACACCCAGTTTTTAAAAAAGTCGCTTCTAGTCAAAATTTAGTCACTTTTAATCTTGATCAGTCATTTCCAATCTTACAGTCGATCGCACCGGCGACAAAGCAGCCCAAATTTCGTTGTTTTTAGTCACTTCTTTTGGAAGGAAAAGTCAAAATTTAGTCAGTTTTAGTCAGCAAATCAATTCTAGTCCATTGACTTTTTAGTCAGTGTACACCCACTATCGAGGTGAGGTACCCCTCGGGTCTGCGGCTGCGGTGCGGGCTCCAGGCCTGGGTCGCGCCCACGACGACTCTCTATGGGCTGTCTTTACGCATTTTTGGACTGAGAACCAGCGCGTAATCGCACGGCGGAGAAGTAAATAAAATATGTCATATTACGGCTACATCCTTCGAGAACACAACTAGGAAGTCTCAATCGGCTAGGTTGAACGGTGTGGTAGTAGTCTATGCCCAAGCGGAGGTGTACCGCGTTGCAAATGACCTATTCTGCAAGCCTCCCAATTTTTATTTTGGGCAACAGTCATCGCGTAACGGTATGTCCTAAACGGAAACGAAATCCGTCATTTGACACCTTCATCTTTTGAGAGCACGAATGCAAAGTTTGAAATTAATTCGTTGGGCGGCGTTGGACTAGTCTATGCCCCAGCGGGCGCGCGCCCCCTGCTCGCTGCTGAGGTCGCACAGCATTGGCATCGTGTCGCGGCTCGGTTGCGCCGGGGGCTGCGCTCGGGCATAGCGTCGCGACGCACCCGCAGCCCATCTGCGGCGAGCACCCACGGCGCACCCGCGGCGCACCCGCGGGACACCCGCAGCTCACTCGCGGCCCGTGGCAGCAGCTCAGCCGCGGCGAGCACCCACGGTGCACCCGTGGGACACCCGCAGCTCACCCTCGGCTCGCACCCGCGGTGCACCCGTGGGACACCCGCAGCTCACTCGCGGCCCGTGGCAGCAGATCAGCCGCGGCTCGCACCCGCGGTGCACCCGTGGGACACCCGCAGCTCACCCTCGGCTCGCACCCGCGGTGCACCCGTGGGACACCCGCAGCTCACCCTCGGCTCGCACCCGCGGTGCACCCGTGGGACACCCGCAGCTCACCCTCGGCTCGCACCCGCGGTGCACCCGTGGGACACCCGCAGCTCACCCTCGGCGCGCACCCGCAGCTCATGCTCGGCGAGCACCCGCCGCGCACCTGTAAGGCGCTCGGGCATTGCGTCGCCAGGCTCTCGACCTGCTGGGCAGTGCATCTGCTTTGCTCCGGCGTTCCGGTTTCGGCTCCACTGCTAAAAATGTTTTGAAATTTCGGACTTTGGTGTACACCACTAATTCAACAAATTCAGTCCCATTCAAACAAATTCAAGCCAACTCGACCCTTATGATTCGAAAGAGTTCCGCAATTGCATCCAGGGCTGCCCGTAAGAGCCCCTTCTGCCCACGGACTGCCCTTTTTCACGACCGGACTGTCCTTTTTCACGACCGGACAGTTCCACTTGGAGTCCATCTCCGGGTTCGGGTAGTCCGCGATTGCATCCTTGGGTCACGGGCAAGTCCGGCACTAACCCGTTAGTCCGATTGGAGTCCTGTACAGAGGACTCGCTTCGGGTTTGCCCACGGAGGGCTCATTTCGGATTTCTCGCTTGTCCAACATTTTTTTCTATGATCTACTATCAATAACTGCTCAACTGCAACCAAGTGCAGGACGCTGTCAAATATGTAGTTTTTGGAATATCGATCTGAAATTTGGTATGTAGCATCTATGGTGAAATTAAGTAGGGCCATTTTAATTTTATTGAAATCGGAGAATTTTTTCTTGGTATCTTGAAAACGGCTTGAGCTAGCTCCAAACGGACAACAGATTTGGCATCGCCTCGATTCCGACACCCTAAAACATGTTCCGTTCATTCAGTTAAGTCTTGATTATCAAGGCTTTGTCGATTTAAACATTTGAATACTCATAGCTAGTGCACCCATGGCTGCCTATAGAAGGGGCGGGAAGGGGGAAGGGGTACAGAAGGCACGTTTCCGGAATAGACCGAGCGTTATTTCGGGCCGATCCGGGCGTCGCTTCGGACCAGTCCAACCCGACTCCAGCATCGGACTCACTCCAAAATTTATGGGTTTTGGGGACATTTCGGTTCCTAAAACGGACCAGTCCAAAGGGCTGCTGTCGGACTAGTCCGAGTACAGGGACAAGATCCGGGTGTCCTCGGAATCATAAGGGGACCTAATTCAAATCTAATTTATATTTAATTTCAACCAATTCAAGCCAATCCAAACCAAATTCAAACAAATTCAAGCCAATTCAAACCCAATTCAAGCCAATTTACACACCAATTCAGTCCAATTCATAGGCAATTCAAGGCAATTCACAGCCAATTCAAGGCAATTCACATCCAATTCACGAAATTTGTACACCAAATTCTGCGGTTATTTCCCCCTCGACTATGATGAAATTTCATGACGATAAACTGAAATTTTATTACAGTCATGAAGTTATATACCATTTTTATGAAATTTCATACCAAGAACGTGAAATTTCATTACCGTAATGAAAAGTCAGATACGTGTCATGAAAATTAAGAACATTGTAATGAAATTTCAACTGGAAACTGAACTATCATGCTACTGTTGTTAAAATTCATAACAAGTTCAGTCGTTCAAAAATTTACAATTTTTCTTATTACCATATTCACATATAGTGCCTAGTACTATTCGGACCAGTTCCAAATGCCGGAAACAATATCCCCCGATTTTCGAGCTCCGCGGTAAATATATGACCATTCTCTCCCCTTTGCGGAGCGCCGCATCACTTCGGGTGTGAGCATTATCTGTCCAGGTATGTCCTCGTGGCCGTGTGGTCTCCGGCGTCCGTAAGGACCACGGTTCGGATCCACCCAAAGGTAAATAAAAATGTGAGTAACGACGATGAGATGAGTGCGTGTACTGTATTCCAAGTACTAAATATCGAGCTATATCGGTACAATGTCCAGTAAGGCCGGTTAAAATCAGTCCAAACTTTTGATATTTCATGACAGAAAGTTGAAATTTCAAAACTACATTTTTGTGTAATGAAATTTCAAAACCAAAAAGTGATAATAATTACATTAGCAAAAACTGAAATTACTTAGAAGCCTGGCGCGCGACTGGGTAAGAGGATTAGGCCAGGTTGGCTTGCTGCGCGCCGAACGTCGCCGAACTGTCGGGCGTCAAGCTTCACAACCAGTCCCCGTTGAATTTCCTCATCGAGGAGAAAGTCATAGAGTGGATAAGTGATAGGGATCAAAATAAACTGTCATTGAGAAAGGAAAAAAGGATGCGCCGCGGGTGTCCCACGGGTGCACCACGGGTGCTCGCAGCGGGTGAGCTGCGGGTGAGCTGCGGGTGTCCCGCGGGTGCTCGCCGCGGCTGAGCTGCTGCCATGGGCCGCGAGTGAACGCCGCGGGTGAGCTGCGGGCGAGGGGCACTTCGAAAAATCACTGTACAGCACCCAAAAAATCATTTTAAAAAATAAAAAAATCAAAATAAAATCAAGTAGAAAGTTGCATAAAAATCCGAAAAATCGAGAACAAATCGACGGGTCCTATTAACGTTGTCCGATCTCCCAGCGACGCTTCAACGTTGTCCGATCTCCCAGCGACGCTTCAACGTTGTGCGATCTCCCAGCGACGCTTCAACGTTGTCCGATGTCCTTTTCGGCGCGCGGCGTAAACATGAAGTTTAACATCATACCACGTCGCGGTGTTTCAAGTTTTGTAAAATATAAACTGATATCCTTATTCCTTGGTCTCTGACAAATCAAAAGCTACCAAAGCACGTCAAATTTGATCAAGATTTGACTTCCAAAATGAGCTTTTAGTAAACCAATGCACGCTCAGACCGAAAAGGAGATCGGACAACGTTGAAGCGTCGCTGGGAGATCGCACAACGTTGAAGCGTCGCTGGGAGATCGGACAACGTTGAAGCGTCGCTGGGAGATCGGACAACGTTAATAGGACCCGTCGAAATGAACCCAAAACTGAGAAAAATGGGAACAAAACAAGAAAAACCACAATTTTTTTTTAAAGTAACAAGTTATTTCTTTTTTATCTCGTGAAAAATCAAAATCAAAAATCAAAAAAATCATTGTACAAGTTTTATATGATTGATCCCCCCCTCGGCTGTGGGTGCAAGCCGCGGTCGAGTGGCGGGTGCTCGCTGCGGGTGCGCCGCGGGTGCACGTTTCAAACTGCGCTCGCAAGCGCGCCACCGAGCGCCCGCTTGATGCCTCCGAGACGAGCACCTCGCATCTCTGTCGCTCCCGCTCCGCGCGGGGAGCCTGCGGAGCCCTGCTGCGGACGCCTCCTCGGCCAACAGCAGGCAGACAGACGTCCCTTAGCCGTGCCCTGCCGAGCCGAGCCCGGCGCGGGCAAGCCCCCGCACCTCCCCCCATACCCCTCGTGCTGTGCGGGCCGGTATCAAAGATATCCCAGAAATCCAGGGGCTACATTCGCTGGGGCATAGACCACTCCCACGCCGTTCATCGTAGAGACTTCAAATTTTGCAGTCGTACTTGGGAAGGCTCTGGCTACAACGTGACATATCTATTTTATCCCTGAAACAATTACGCGCGCAATGACAAGCGTGCAAAAAAATGTGATGTTTCAAACGCTCTAGAAACTGTTAGAAATGTTCAATCGAAAATCGCAATATGTCATGTTGTAGATCATCCAATTCTGAGCTGACATGCGAACTTTGATGTCGATTTGAGTCAATTTGTGGGAGTGGTCTATGCCCGCGTTTGGTCATTTTTCGAACTTTGGTGTTCAATATCTCAAAATCGATGGGGAATTTTAAAATTCTGAAAACGGAGCATTACTATGAAAGTGAATCACTATACGATGGTGTGCTCAGCTAAAAATTTTTTGACCGCTTATCACCACCTTAACACTGCAGACCCTGGAATCCAATTTCTCACTCGAAATGGGAGAGGACTCTTTTCCACACTAAATTGGAGTGAGAATTTTTAACCTCACTCTTTCCGAGTGAGATATTTTTTAGCCTCGCTCTATTTGAGTAAGGATTTTTTAGCCTCACTTTATTTGAGCACGAATTCTTACTTTATTAGGGTGAGGTCTCAAAATTCTTTCTCATAAAGAGCGAGGAAAAAAATTCTCACTCTCCGGAGAGTAATAAAATTGCCCTCAAATTCTCATTCGTATGGGGGCGAGAATTATGACTCGTAGATTTTCAGTGAAAGAGTTCAAATACCATATAAACATATAAAAGTGTTCAACAGAGTTGTTTTGCATTGAAAAGTGTTCAACTCAAAAGTTGTGCACTTAAAAGAGTCCAACTCCCCAGTTACACACTTCCTTAGCTTAGACGCACTGTGCCGGGGAAGTGTGCAACTGGGGATTTGAACACCTTTAAGTGCACAACTTCTGAGTTAAACACTTTTAAGTGCACAACAACTCTGTTGAACACTTTTATTTCTTTAAATGGTATTTGAACACTTATAAGTGTTGAAGGGTTGAACACTTGATTTATCAGTGTACGCAGGCTCGTCGCAGCGAAACAGTATTTCGCGAGCTATCGCGAAGCCTGTTACGGGAGACGGTGTCTGGCGTACATCTACCTTGTCTATACATGTTTGGTATGCTTGGTTGCCCACCTCGGTTTTTTAATATCGCGCTGGGACGGCGGGGTTCACGAACGCCGTGTCAGACACGATATGAAAAATCGCTCGGGGCGCTAGGGTGATCTCGACAAATTACCCTGAAAACGACACCCAACATGCATTTTGACAACTTCTCGTCCTCATTTACTGCTGCAGCGGCTGAACAGTAGAAGATAGAGCGAAACGGACGAAATTTTCGCCCAAAGGATAGCAGCTCGCCGAGATACCCCTTACGACACCATAACACGTTGTAACCTTTTTTTTTCTATTTTTTTCAAATATGTAAATCAATTATTAGCAGGGTCAATTTTTCAGCCAGAGTGTTCATATTCGAACTCATTCGAGCTTTTCAGGCCAAAGAAGCTACAGTAAAAATTTCAGGTCGATATCTTAACTCGTTATCGAGTTATCGTGAGAACACACACACACACACACTATCGCTCAGCCAACAAGATCATCGGCAGAGAGAGAGAGAGAGAGAGAGAGAGAGAGAGAGAGAGAGAGAGAGAGATCTTCTCCAACTAGCCAATTATTTTGGCCGTCGTCGAAGAAATTTGGATTGACTGAGTGAATAACTTGTAAGTTGCCAACTAAAACGGCGGATAGGTTGAAACCGTTCCTTATATTTCTTTAACACGCACTTTGCTCTGCAGCTACGTGCCTGCCACAAGCACTTCTAGTTTTCGAGACTGCAATCAATAACAGACAGAACGGGGGAGGGTGGTTTTGTGTTTTTGTGACATCTCTAGTGGCAACCGAACAATGCCTCTTGCAGCCAGGTGTTGGGAGAACAACAAAGGCAGCCACAGCTGAAGAGGCCTTTTCTAGCCACAGGCTCTTTTCTGGCGTTTCAGAGTACACACGACGCAGTACGATCAGGTCCCAGCCGAGTTGTGTTACTTTTCTCGATGTTGTGTGGTTTCTTCTGTCACTATGGCCAGTCGCCTTGCTTTGATACTAAGAGTCGTCGGTGAAATATCGTGCGCCGTTGACCCTCGCAGCCTAGAGGTAAATCCTATTTGTAATGTAAAGCACACGGGCTTCTGTAGTCAAGAGGCCTAAAACGAGGGGTCATTTTCTATTAAAATCTGTGCCCCAACTTTTACATTCATTACGCTGCAATACGCTCCGAAAATTTATACTGACTTGGCCAAAATCAGGCAAAAACGGGCAAAAACAGCGTAAAACGTCGCAAAAATGAGTAAATCATGGATGGATAATTTTGGCCATTGCGCTTATATTTCGCACACTATTACGCTTTCTCTACGGATAGAATGACCCGAGTATCTTGCCAGCGAGGGTTTGTAAGAAACAACAAACTGGGTTCACGCAGTTTCCCCGGGCGGAAAAAAGTAAACTTTACAGAACATAGATGGAGTAAACTTCAAGTTCAGCTAAAGTAAAGAGGTGCTTGATTTGAGTCACTTTTTAAAGTATAGTTTAAGGTACACTCTAAGATAAGTAGGGTTTCGAATCTAGGAAATTTTTCCTAGATAAACCGTGCCTATTAGGCAACATTCGGACACCACTGTGTGGCAGGTTGCCTAGTAGGCAGGGTTTGTCTATGAAAAATTTCCTAGATTCGAAACCCTGAAGATAAGTAAATGTGCTTGAAAAACACAACTAAAAATAAACTTAAAAGTGAAAAAAAAAATAACGAAAAGTTAACTAGAAGTTTACTAAAGTAATTTTTCAGTTTAAAAAATGTTGTAAAAATTGCGGACAAGTTAACTTTTTCAGAAACTTTTAGGCAAATCAACGGAAAGTTCACTTTTTATGAACTCAAAGTAAACCCTAAAGTTTGTTTCCAGTACTCTCTTCTGTGTAGTCTGGAAGCTACAGGATTGCCCTACCAGCGTGCGCCCACACCGCGTCGGTGACGCGACGGTGCCCGTGCCCGCCCGAGCGCACCCGACCGAAATCGCAGCCGATAGCGCCCGGCTAGCATGAAAACCCTAAAAGATGAGTGCACTGTAAAAATGTTAGTATTTTTACTATACGCATGTATGGGATTTTTCCTATACGTCGTATGGTACCCGAAAATTCCTACAAATGTATATGAATTGTACCATACGTCAAGGAGTGTATGGGAAAATACCGAACTCTATAGTAGTTCCGCCATAAATGTCTCGGAAATTTACTATACATGTGTGTGACGCACGCATTACTATGCACGTATAGGAAAATTACTTGACGGCATAGAAAGTTTACTATACACTGTTATCTATTTAAAATTAGAAATTAATGGAAGTAGAAATTAATCGCGCTTGTTGAACGAGTTCCTTTGAGGTCTGCTCGAGTATATCCGAGTCAACTACGTGCAAGCATTGATATAATGAAGCAGTTTCATGCTGCAAACATCTGCTCGGAATTTTGAGTCTAAAACAAAGCAGGTACAATAGTTAGGACAAGTACGCTAAAAAGAAAAATCCAGCGTCAAAAGACCTCGATGGAAATCACGATAGGAGTTGCACAAATGACAGTCAGCACCTGTTCTGTTCACGCCTCCGGGCGTCGAGATATTTCAGAGGGTCGTATCTCGACAAATTACCCTGAAAACGACACCCAACATGCAACTTGACAACTTTTCGTCCTCGTTGGCTGAGCGATAGCGAAGCCTATTACGCCACTGGAGTGCTAAAAAAGTTCAATGTCCGTGTGTCTGTCTGTGTGTCTGTGTGTCTGTTCGCACGATAACTCAAGAACGAGTCAAGATATCGACCTGAAATTTTTACTGTAGCTTCTTGGCCTAAAAAAGCTCGGACGAGTTCAAATATGAACACTCTAGCTCAAAAATAGACCCTGCGAAAAATTGATTTATATTTTTTAAAAAAATTAGATTTAAAAAATGACAAAATTTTATGGTGTCCGAAGGGGTATCTCGGCGAGTTGCGATCCTTTGGGCGAAAATTTCGTCCGTTTTGCTCTATCTCTTACTGTTTAGCCGCTACAACGGTAAATGTGGACGAAAAGTCGTCAAAATGCATGTTGGGTGTCGTTTTCAGTATAATCTGTCGAGATGCGATCCTTGGGCCAAAAATTTTGTCTGTTTGGCTCTGCGGAGAAGGGTTTTGGGGCTCGGGCCCTTCGCGTAACTAGGTAGATGTACGCCAGACACCGTCTCTCGTAACAGGCTTCGCGATATCTCGCAAAACACTGTTACGCTGCGACGGGCCTGCGTACATCTACCTAGGCCTGCGGCGCTGGCGAGCTTGCAAGATTTAAGATTTACTCGTTTTAGCCAGGGGGCTGCCGCCCCCTGGACCCCCGCTTTTCTTTATTACGAGCCTGCATGATTTGAGATTTACTCATTTAAGCCAGGGGGCTGCCGCCCCCTGGACCCCCGCTTTTATTTTTTTTAAATAGGCCAGGGGGCTGCCGCCCCCTGGACCCCCGCTCGCCTCTTTTCATTATGTAACCAATTTTCCAATTTTTACGCGAAGGGCCCGAGCCCCAAAACCCTTCTCCGCAGAGCCAAACAGACAAAATTTTTGCCCCAAGGATCGCATCTCGACAGATTACCCTGAAAACGACACCCAACATGTATTTTGACGACTTTTCGTCCACATTTACCGCTGTAGCGGCTAAACAGTAAGAGATAGAGCAAAACGGACGAAATTTTCGCCCATAGGGTCTCAACTCGCCGAGATACCCCTTAGGACACCATAAAATTATGTAATATTTAAAACTTAATTTTTTCAAAAAATATAAATCAATTTTTAGCAGGGTTAATTTTTGAGCTAGAGTGTTCATATTTGAACTCGTCCGAGCTTTTTAGGCCAAGAAGCTACAGTAAAAAATTCAGGTCGATATCTTAACTCGTTCTCGAGTTATCGTGCGAACAGACACACAGACAGACACACAGACAGACAGACACACAGACAGACACACAGACAGACAGACAGACAGACAGACAGACGGACATTGAACTTTTTTAGCACTCCAGTGGCGTAATAGGCTTCGCTATCGCTCAGCCAAAAATTGGAAAATTGGTTACATAATGAAAAGAGGTGAGCGGGGGTCCACCGGTCCAGGGGGCGGCAGCCCCCTGGCCTATTTTAAATAAATAAAAGCGGGGGTCCAGGGGGCGGCAGCCCCCTGGCTAAAACGAGTAAATCTTAAATCTTGCAGGCTCGCCAGCGCCGCAGGCCTAGGTAGATGTACGCAGGCCCGTCGCAGCGTAACAGTGTTTTGCGAGATATCGCGAAGCCTGTTACGAGAGACGGTGTCTGGCGTACATCTACCTAGTTTACTGCTGTAGCGGCTGAACAGTACTAGGTAGATGTACGCCAGACACCGTCTCTCGTAACAGGCTTCACGATAGATCGCGAAACACTGTTACGCTGCGACGGGCCTGCGTACATCTACCTAGGCCTTTGGCGCTAGCGAGCCTGCATCATTTAAGATTTACTCGTTTTAGCCAGGGGGCTGCCGCCCCCTGGCCCCCGCTTTTTTTTTTTTTTATTACGAGCCTGCATAGTTTAAGATTTACTCATTTAAGCCAGGGGGCTGCCGCCCCCTGGACCCCCGCTTTTCTTTATTACGAGCCTGCATGATTTGAGATTCACTCATGTAAGCCAGGGGGCTGCCGCCCCCTGGACCCCCGCTTTTCTCTATTTAAAGTAGGCCAGGGGGCTGCCGCCCCGTGGTCACCCGCTTGCCTCTTTACATTTTGTTACCAATTTTCCAATTTTTACGGGAAGGTGCCGAGCGCCCAAACCGGTCTCCGCGAAGCCAAACGGACAAAATTTTCATCCAAAGGATCGCATCTCTACAGATTACCCTGGAAACGACACCCAGCATGCATTTTGACGACTTTTCGTCCACATTTATCGCTGTAGCGACTAAACAGTAAGAGATAGAGCAAAACGGACGAAATTTTCGCCCGTAGGGTCGCAACTCGCCGAGATACCCCTTAGGACACCATAAAAGTTTGTAATTTTTAAAATCTTATTTTTAAAAAAAATATAAATCAATTTTTAGCAGGGTCAATTTTTGAGCTAGAGTGTTCATATTTGAACTCGGCCGAGCTTTTTAGACCAAGAAGCTACAAAAAAAATTTCAGGTCGATATCTTAACTCGTTCTCGAGTTATCGTGCGAACAGACACACAGACAGACACACAGACAGACAGACGGACACTGAACTTTTTTAGCACTCCAGTGGCGTAATAGGCTTCGCTATCGCTCAGCCAAAAAGATAGAGCGAAACGGACGAAATTTTCGCCCAGAGGGTCGCAAACTCGCCGAGATACTCCCCAGGACCTCATAACATTTTGTAATTTTTATTCCTATATTTGTTTTCAAAAATGTAAATCAATTTTTAGCAGGGTCAATTTTTAAGATAGAGTGTTCATATTCGAACTCGTCCGAGCTTTTTAGGCCAAGAAGCTACAGTTAAAATTTTAGGTCGATATCTTAACTCGTTCTCGAGTTATCATGCGAACAGACACACACAGACAGACAGACAGACAGACAGACAGACAGACAGACAGACAGACAGACAGACAGACGGACGGACGGACATTGAACTTTTTTAGCACTCAAGTGGCGTAATAGGCTTCGCTATCGCTTAGCCAATCAGTACTTGAAGGCTTATTCTTAAGTTCTATAAAGTTAAGGAACGACCCGAGCCAGCGCCAGCCCTCGCGCTCAGCAGTGCTCCGGTATGGAGAGGTAGGGGTAGCTGAGCTCTACGACGGAATAAGGAACACCGTATTGCGCCGAGTTTCGTTGTAGAGTTGAATGACGACTTCACTTGAGCTTGAACTGTAAATTCGCGAAAAATTGAATCCAAGTCCCAATATCATAGAAAACCAACACCACAAAAGTCTTAGTCTTTGAATTAGTTGATTCTACGGCATCTTAGAGTGATTGCCTGTAAAATACGGACCTAGAGAAAATTCTAATCTATAGTTGTGTCGTAAATATCAGTTTGTTTATTTACAAAGACTCTTAACCTAATCTGCACACACCTATGGTCGCAGCCATCTTATATTACTCCGACTCCAAGGTCTCTACGATTAGAGATAGGAAGATTATGCTTGAGCATAATCGCGTAATTTAATAAAAGTTGTCCGATTACAACGGGGACAAGATATTTGGTACCCTTGCACCCCCCCTAGATGACAAATATAGAGCATAAAAAAGCATAATTGGTCGCAAAAAGCAGCATAATGCATAATCGCATAATTAGAGCATAATGGGGCCCAAAATCGGCCGCAGCGCGTTCTCATTTTCGCGGAATAGCTATTTTAGGCTGTTTTTGGCCTTCAAACGCCAAACAACGACTCGATTTTGAATTTTGGCGCCAATCGGCGGTCACCGCGTAGTCCAATGTTCTGTGCCATTTTATATTTTGTTTTTTAATTAAATTGTTCAATCTATTTAATCTATTTTATTTTTTAAACGAATTTTAAACCTAAACCCTGGTTTTTAGCAAATTTCCTGATTTTACGACCAAAAAGCATAAAATCGCATAAAATCGCATAAAATCGTCCAAAACGAAGCATAATCGAAGCATAATCGACCCATTTAAAGAGCATATTAAGAGCATAAATACTCGCATTTTTAGAGCATAATCGGGCAACTTGAAACGCGTAATTTTCCTAACTCTAGTGGGGATGCCAGCCCATACTCTTTTGTTTCCTTTGTAGCCCCACCTCAAACTGCGCCCGGCCGGTGCTCCCCAATAAATTAAACCAGCGCCGAGCCCTCGTCGCCCAGTCTTGCACTGTCTGTTGTTGAACACTGTAAATCTGAGAGTCATGTTTCTGACTGAAATTGAGCGAGGCATATAACATCGCCCTAAAGGAGTGAGGAAATTCTATATCGCTCATTTGGAGTGATAAGCCTCACTCGCAAATCGAACGAGATCACTAAATACCGCTCGTTCTGAGTCATAGAAGCGACTCAAAAGGAGTGATATTTAATAATATGACTCCCCAGGAGTGACAAAATTTGGGGCACCAATCTCGCTCTCCTGAGAGCGAGATTTCTCCACTCCTCGATTTACAGTGAATAAGCTTTAGCTACCACAATAAACAGTCTCGAGCTCAACCTTCTCGCCTCCTTTACCTTTCCCGTCCAGTTCACAACACTGGTGGCAGGGGTTTAAGCGGTACGGAGGTTGTGGCTTACGATTCGGCCCTTTTAGCTAGCTTGCGCTTTTGTTGACGAGAGAGCGAGTGTGTGTTTTTTCGTAGTATTGGCGAGTGTGTGTGCCTAACCTGCTACGGCCGAGTCCCAGAGCAGCCGTAGTTGTGAGAGCTGAGTTCCCCTCACAGAGTAGTACGCTAGCAGCGCTTTCTGCGAATAATACGCAGATCGGAGCCTCAATTCTAAACAATTGCGGTAATTTTTGTTGTTGTTGTTGTTGGGGGGGGGGATGAAGGGGTGGTTTGCGTCCAAACCGGGTGGAAGTTAAGACCCTTTGCCCTACCGTGCTTAAGCACGATGAGCGCTAGGCATCTTTAGGAAGCGATACGCAATATTTATCAGAAAGAAAACGAAAATAACCCAATGGTAGACTATCAGTGACATTCGAATTTCCTCCTGTTTGGTTAAATTTGCATTTACATTCCTTTTTTTCTTTCTCTCTCTCTCTCTCTCTCTCTCTCTCTCTCTCTCTCTCTCTCTCTCTCTCTCTCTCTCTCTCACTCTCTCTCTCTCTTTCTAGATTTTCAACACTGCGGTATATCCTGGCGTTTCTATTCGTATTCACCTGCAGCCGGCCTCATTTTGTTTCGCTGATGCACTCATTCAGCATCTTCACGAAACGGTAAATATTTTTTGTTTAATACCGCAAATAAATAACTCTGTTGACCTGACAACACAACCCTTTCACCGGAATGGCCCTCCCGGTACAGCCCAAAAAAGTCTCAGGGGTCAGAGTTAGATGCGGCCACTATGTTTTCAAAGCATTGCCGACTTGGGAGTCTGAGACTGTTTTGGGCTAGCGTGCTGGGGTCGATCCGAGGGTCGCAAAGGGTACTGGTGACCCAACATCACAACCCTTTCACGGAAATGGCCCTCTTGGTAGAGCCCCAAAAAGTCTCAGGGGGCAAAGATCGCCGCGGACGCCATTTTTACGAGTAAGAGCCAACTTTTGAGGCTGAGACTTTTTTGGGCTAGCGCTCTGGGGTCGATCCGAGGGTTGCAAAGGATTGTCTGGTGACCCGACATCACAACCCTTTAACCGAAATGGTCCTCCTGGTACAGCCCCAAAAAGTCTCAGGGGGCAAATATCGCCGCGGACTCTATTTTTCCCATTAAAAGCCAACTTTGGCGGCTGATTTTTTTTGGGGGGCTAGCGTTCTGGGGTCGATCCGAGCGTCGCAGAGGGTAGTCTGGTGACCCGACAACACAACTTTGTAAATCCAAGAGACGAACTGTTCGACAGTTATAACTGTAGAACTAAAAAGTTCTGCAGTTGCAAGTGCACCTTTCCGACTAAGATGGAAAATATTTTTTTCCGAGGGCACCATCATCTTCGTCTTGAAATTCTCTTTCAAACGAGTATGTGGTTGATAGGGTTGCGGCTTAAATTGAAACGGGTACGCAAAAGAATACGAATTCCCAAAATTTCATTTAAGGACTCGTAGCCGTTTCAATTTAAGCCGCAACCCTATCAACCATATACTCGTTTGAAAGAGAATTTCAAGGCGAAGATGATGGTGTCCTCGGAAAAAAATATTTTCCATCTTAGTCAGAAAGGTGCACTTGCAACTGCAGAACTTTTTAGTTCTACAGTTTTAACTGTCGAACAGTTCGTCACTTGGATTTGCAGAGAACCCTTTCACCGAAAAGGCCCTCCCGGTATAGCCCAAAAAAGTCTCAGAGGTCAAAGTTCGCCGCGGACGCTATTTTCCCGTTTAGGAGCCAACTTTGGAGGCTGAGACTTTTTGGGGCTAGCGTGCTGCATTTCGGCTCTAAAGTTGGCCCTTAAACGGGAAAATAGCGTCGGCGGCGAACTTTGACGCCTAAGTCTTTTTTCAGCTGCACCGAGAGGGCAATTTTGGTCAAACGGTTGTGCTGTCGGGTCAGCAGAGTACCCTTTGCGACCTTCGGATCGACTCCAGAACGCTAGCCCAAAAAAATCCCAACCTCCAAAGCTGGGTCTTAGTCCTGAAAATAACGTCCGCGTCGATCTTTGCCCCGTGGGACTTTTTTAGGCTGTACCGGGAGGGCCATTTCGGTAAAAGGGTTGTGTTGTCGGGTCAGCAGAGTACCCTTTGCGACCTTCGGATCGACTCCAGAACGCTAGCCCAAAAAACTCCCAACCTCCAAAGCTGGGTCTTAATCCTGAAAATAACGTCCGCGTCGATCTTTGCCCCCTAAGACTTTTTTGGGCTGTACCGAGAGTTGGGTTGGGCGGTTTGGGCAATTCTTATACCAATACCCATTATGAAAAATATTCATTTGACAACCAATATCAATATTCGTCATTGAAATATTGAACGTCAATATATTGACATGTATTGACTTTCAATATATGGACATATATTGACTTATCCGATATTGACTTATATTGACTTTTCAATATGGGTCGATGAGGGAAGTCCCCCCTCCGGGAGGTCCCCCCCCTGAATATTTTGTTTCTTTTGAATAAATATATTGGGGTCATAAAATATAATAAAATATTCCAACATATTAAAAATATTATCTTAGCGCGCCGAGCGATTTCTCATACCGTTTCCGACGCGGCGTTCGTGAATCCCGCCGTCCCAGCGCGATATTTGAAAACCGAGATGGGCAACCAATCATGTGTGGCGGTTTACTTTAAAAATAAAAATAATATTTTTTTTTATTTACAAAAAAAAAAAGGTTGTTACCATCCCAACCGTCGTTCTATTGCTTCCCTCCGACAAAAAAAAAAAAATCTCATTTCATAACAAGGGGGGAGGGGGTGGCCTGGGTGGGACTAGCCCGCCTGGGTCGTGGCGAGTGGCGAGGCTCCTAGTGCCCCCGCCCGGGAGGCGTGGGGTCGTGGGTTGCAGTGTGCCGTGCAGCCACGCCCCACACCAGGGTTGTTAACGCTAACGAAAATCGTTTGCGCGCTAACGCCAAGTAGACCGGCGTTAGCGCTAGCGCGCTTACGCTAATGCACTGAGAGAAATGTTTAGTGTCATAGTCTAAACTTTCGTTTAGTGCGCGCCGGGAGCGCCACAACTAAGCCTGTTTAGTGACCACCTCTAATAGCAAGGTGCTCATCAGGAAAGTTGTTTAGATCCGCGATACAAACGTGGTCAGTCGTGGACTGTAACATTTTTGGGAACGGTCTCTAAATTTCGATTAATGGAGTTGATTGCTAACGTTTAGTCATAGAGCAAGAACATGGGGGAGAACTGAGAAGAAAAGTTCGGCCCAAACGGGAATCGATCCACAGTCCGTACAGTCGTGGGTCTGTGCCTCTACCGACTGAGCCATCGGCGTCGCGTCGTTTAAAATTGCTTGTAGTTCGAAATGTTGCCACCGCTGGCGCCGCGACGCGACGCATGTGTGTGACTGGAACAATGATGCGCTTCATTTCCGGAAAGAAGATGCGGCGCAGATGGCTCAGTCGGTAGAGGCACTGATCCACGACTGTCCGGTCCGTGGTTCGAGACCCGTTCGGGCCCAACTTATCTTCTTGTGTTAGAGCGTTTGGACGTATGGCAGAAACCTGGATTTAACTCAGGACACTGGCCACATTTAGATGCATCGGAAAACAACTTTGTCCCTACAACACACATATTTAGATCCTGTAGCTAAACGACGGGGCCTAAACCGTTTTAGACGCCTGAACCAAAGTGTTTAGTGCGCTCTGAGATCACTAAATTTTTTAGTGCTGTGGTCTAAAATTTTAGTCCCTGCAACTAATCATTCCTCTCAGTGTGGCTCCCCCAAAATTTAGCGCGCTAGCGCTGATCAAAAATAATTAGCGCCGCTAGCGCTAATTATTTATTTTTATTAATCATAAACCTCGTTTGCGTTGTTCTCCCTTACGCTTTTGGAGAAAGGGTGAAAAAGGGTGAAAAACTAGCAATCAAAGAATAACGAAATATAGATAATACTTTACTGTGTGAACATTAAATAAAACTAAAGAAGTCTAACACGGGTGGGCCGACGAGTTGTAAACAAATAGCAATTCCAGAAGTGTGGGGGAGGGGAGGGAGGGCTGTCGCTGACGCTTTCTGGCGTGTATCGCGTCAAAGCGCAAGAGAAAAGTGTGTTTAGTTCGATGATTTGTGAAATTATTTAGCGTTAGCGGCGCTACAGCGCTAATGGACCGCGATAGCGGCGCTATAGTCGCTGACGCTAACCGCCGGAAAAATTAGCGCGCTAACGCTAGCGCTAACGAAAAATCACGTTAGCGCCGCTAACGCGCTAGTTAGCGTTAACAACCCTGCCCCACGCCACCCGGGGCGCGCACTCCTCCTCACCTAGCCATACCCCCGATTCGGGGCTGGCCCGGCGGGAGAGGCGCGCGACTTCGGGATGACCTGGACAAGCTGGGGCGAGTCTGGCAGCACGTCGCAGTGGTCCAGTGGTCAGCGTAGCGGGCTCGGAGTTAATAAGTCCGGGTTCAACTCTCCATCAGGTAAGGTAATTCTTCGTTAGTTCAGGGCATAAGTACATGTAACAATCAAATGTGTCATAGGTAAAGTGCAATGAAAGGAAATCGAGAACAGTACAGGAAAGCGAGAAATTCCTGTTTTAAAATGTATGCAAATGTATAGGAAATTTACCATCGATTTATTAGCAGATGATACCGAAGGTAGCATCTGCTTTTACTCTCGATCTCGCAAAGTAAAACATGGAGACCCCTTCCCTCCTATATTAAGGGCTATAGGGATGTAAGGGGAAGGGTCTCGTTCTGTCGTCGTTCCGCCGTTCCGCCGTTCGCCAATTCGACTGACGTGTCACTGACGTGTCACTGACGTGTCACTGACGTGTCACTGACGTGTCACTGACGTGTCACTGACGTGTCACTGACGTGTCACTGACGTGTCACTGACGTGTCACTGACGTGTCACTGACGTGTCACTGACGTGTCACTGACGTGTCACTGACGTGTCACTGACGTGTCACTGACGTGTCACTGACGTGTCACTGACGTGTCACTGACGTGTCACTGACGTGTCACTGACGTGTCACTGACGTGTCACTGACGTGTCACTGACGTGTCACTGACGTGTCACTGACGTGTCACTGACGTGTCACTGACGTGTCACTGACGTGTCACTGACGTGTCACTGACGTGTCACTGACGTGTCACTGACGTGTCACTGACGTGTCACTGACGTGTCACTGACGTGTCACTGACGTGTCACTGACGTGTCACTGACGTGTCACTGACGTGTCACTGACGTGTCACTGACGGTCTTTATCATCTGCTGTCACGTTAGCGTTAGCGATGACGTTTTTTTTTTTTTACATTTTTTACATCCGTTAAGGAATGCTGTTCGGACTAGTCCGATGCGTCAAGTCCAGATCAAGTCCGGTCCCTCTTGGATTCGGACTTTCCGAAACTTGTCTTATTTGGGAACATTCTGGAAAGATCTGGAATGAGTCCTTCGGACAGCATTCGGACATGCCCTATCTTAGGGCTCGTATCGGACTCTACATTTTTAGCCCGCCCTTCTGCTTTGAAAAAGCTTCAGAGCGGGCTTATGCAATCGATCTGGTGTCTGTCTGTCTGTCTGTCTGTTTGTCCGTTTGTCTGTCTGTCTGTTCCACTCGAAGGAGTTGAGCTAGAGAGTTGAAATTTTTAGGGTATCTTAAGGGTCACTCCTGGACACCGAAACGCCTGGTGCAAATCCTGCCAACCCTCATTAAGGCACTGAAAAAAATTATTAAAGTTTTCACAGAATAAAAAAAAAATCAACTTTTTCCAACCCCGTCGACCCGTACCTCTCCGGAAGCGTCATTTCGCGTCTAGTTCAATGGTGCACACCGTTTTACGAAAAAATGGACCCAGCTCGCGACTACACTGTAAAAAGCACCCGTAATTGGTCAAGTTTTCAACTTTTCTCAACCCCATCGAGCTGCACCTCCACGGAAGTGTCTTTTCGCGTCCAGTTCAATGGCGCCCACCGTTTTTCGATGAAAAGGACCCAACTCGCGACTACACTGTAAAAAGCACCCAAAATTGACCCACTTTTCAACTTTTACGAACCCCATCGACCCGCACCTCTCTAGAACCGTCTTTTCGAGCGCAATTCAGTGGTGCCAACCGTTTTTCAATTTCCAGTGTTGCCAATCGTCAAAACTCAAGCATTTCGATTAATTTCGACATTTGATCCGATATTTTTCGATATTTTCGACATTTTTCGTTGGTTTTCGATATTTTTCGATATTGTTCGACGTTTGCGATATTTTTCGTTATTTTACGACATTTTCGATAATTTTCGATAATTTTCGATAATTTTCGGTAATTTTTGATATTTTTTGACATTTTTGATAATTTTCGATGTTTTTCGACATTTTCCATATTTTTCGATATATCTCAACAGCTTAAAGATATTTTGAGATTTTTCGACATTTTTGACGTATTTCTACATATTTCGACAATTTTCGACATATTTCGACAATTTTTGAAATTTTCGACACCCCTCGACGCCTATATCGTTAAAATCGTTTCGACGAGCGTAATTCAGTGTTGCCAACTGCTGCCAAATAAAGTCCGAGTTCGACCGTTCCATCTGAGGCCGAACTCACATATTTCGACATTTTTCGAGATTTCCGACTCCCCTCTTTTGCCGAATAACTGACCGCCTAGTCACTATATCGGCACGTTTTCAAAGCGGAAGGGAGGGCTGTAGTTTCGGTGGTGCACCGTTACAAACTGCCTCTTTCCGAAGAGAATGCCGGCCCGACCGAACGCCGCCGGCAGGCCAAGCAGGCACGCCCCCTGCCGAACGGAGTTGCCAGCGTAGCAAAGCGAAGCTGGCAACGACGTTAGGCGGAAGGGCGGGCCTGCTTGTTAAACGGGATTTCGCCTTTGGGACAATATTGGGACTTCGATTTCTGTTAGGGTAGTCCCCCTCCGCCATCTTGGTCCCATCCACCTATCTAAACAGTTGTCCCCCATAGTCCCCATCCATCTATCTAAACAGCTGTCCCTCATAGTATCATCCATCTATCGATACAGATGGATCAGTGTGCCACTAGACAGGTCATGACGTGTAGGGTAACCTAATAAGTTAGACAGGTCTGAACACATTGACTCCGGGATGGCCTCGGACCGCAAGGGACCGACGAGGAGGGCAGCGCCGCCCTCCTCCCCGCGTACCGGGACCGCGCCGCCCGGGGGGGAAGCGCCCGTCCACGCCGACGCCGCCCCGCGGAGGGAGCGCCCGCCTGCCGCCCCGCCCGCACGAGAAGTGAGAAACATCAGCGAGAGTGTGGAGGACATGATCATGTTCGACCAATCACAGAGCACCTTATTATAACCAATCGCAGGCCACCACGGTAAGAGCCCGTGTTAACTCGTGAGTGTATAGCGTTTTAAAATTTCGCGCCGAGCCGACGGCAGCTTAGCCCCGCCGCCCCCCGCCGCCGCGCGCCGGGCGCGTCGTCTGCCGTTGTGTTCAGTGACGTTGCCATTCCCTCGACCTCGCCAGCGACCTTGAAGTGACCGTTGGGTTTGAGTGGACCACACCCTCGCCGCCGGGCCACCGCCGCTGCGCCGGGCCCACCCCACCACCGTAGAGTCTTGGATCGAGGAGAGAAACGCGAACTGCGTCGCTGTCCCTCATTGGCTCTCGCGAAACACCCCCCACCACCGCCCATGCTCAAGCCCTAGAAAAATCACCTGCAAAATATCCTGTAAACAGAGTAGACATAAAAACGGTCACAATAGCCCATAGCCCAGGGCATGCACTCTAAAACCATCGATTATCTATTTTTGAATCAACTCCCTCAGAGAGTCATCATAGGGCTTGTCGATAATCGTGCTTTCAATGGGGATTACGCCCGGAATCCGTTCCGCTTCCAACACTTGAGCCTGAACTACCGGCAGATGCATGTGGATGGACAGCCTGTACCCTCACAGCCTCTGACCCCAGACTTTTCTAAAGATCTCTACATGGAGTGTTACAACACGCTCTTTACCGGGACGGGTATACACTGGAAGGACGAAGGCAACGGCATAAGTTGGAGTGATTATCCAAAAGGCAACACCCTGTTTGTGTTCGACCTCTCTCCTGACATGTCGGCGAGTGAGCCCCATTGGAATCTTCAGAAACAAGGGGCACTGCGTCTCGATCTTCGATTTGCAGCTCCTCCCCAGGGTAAAATTCCCATGATCATTCCCATAGCACTGGTTTTCCTATGGGTAGCCATGGGGATGGGGATGCCCATGGGGCCACTTTACCATGTAATTATGGAACATGGGAACCCATGATGGAGCCACAGGAATGACTGCCCATGGGTGGGTATGCCCATGGCAGAGTTCTCAAACGGGCGGGTAATGCTGTCTCCGGCAGACCCTCGGCTATTTCGTCTCTTTTACCCAACCCGCCCGCCAGCAGCTCAGCGGGTCGGGCAGGTCGGTTCTCGCGCGGTTCTGCAGTCCCGGACGGTTCTCTAGACCCGTTGGCCGAGCGGCAGGTGAAGGGAGAGGTGCCGGGGAGGAAGAGCTCAGCTTGGGCGAGCCGAACTGGGTTCGGACAAGCTCGACGCATCAGCTGCTAGACAGAGACAGAAACGCATTACCCGCCCATAGTGCACGCTCTGTCACTCGCCAGGAGCCCTATTCCCTATCCCCGCTACCGTTCGGTTCGGTAGGATTTCCTCGGTAGTGACGTCACATTCGGTTCGGTAGCCGAAGTTGCTATTCCGTAAGCTTCCGAAGGCAGTTACCGATCGGTTTGTCCACCGAATCATCGACAATCCTACCGAGAGGGTCTGAGGTGTCGGTAAGGACTTACCGAAGATCAGAGTACCTTTAAATGTTGGAGTTTTGAGGCCAAAATTGCAGTGTTAAATGGAGGTATAGGTATTACTTTATGAATATGTTCCAGTGAGGTAAAATATGACTACACCAATTGAAAGAGGATAAAAAACTGATTCAAAAACACTAATGTTAAAAAGTAGGATTTTTGTTTTCTACTCTCCGATTAAAGACACCAACAAAATTTTGCAGTTTAGCGTAACTCTTTTAGCAAAAATAGATGGTCTCCTATTGTCACCAAATTTGGTTTACAGCTTCTTATAAGTTCCCTTAACATTCTCTCATTTTTTGGGAGGGTAATATTCACCATTTATTGTATTTATTTTTTTTTAGTTTTATGTGTATGTTTGCGCTAAATGTCACCAGAGATGTTATTCTGGAAAGGTGTAAGAAATCAAATTCAGTCTGACAGCAGTTGTGTTTTTTTCATTCTTTTACTTCATATTTATTGTATATATTTATTGATTCTGAAACAAAACATTGTTTTTTTCCCTTTTTACTCCAGAATAACATCTTTGGTGATATTTGCGCAAACATGTAGATAAAACTTTTAAAAATCAGTTCAAAAAATTATGAATATTACCCTCTCCAAAAAATGAGAGAATGTTAAGGGAACTTATAAGAAACTGTAAACTTAATTTGGTGACAATAGGAGACCATCTATTTTTGCTATGAGAGTTACGCTAAACTGCTAAATTTTGTTGATATCTTTGATCGGAGGGTAAAAAACAAAAATCCAACTGACATTTGTTTTTCCAAATCAGTTTTTTATCCTCTTTCAAATGGTGAAGTCATATTTTACCTCACTAGGACATATTCATAGAGTAATACCTATACCACCATTTAAAGCCCCAATTTTGGCCTTAAAATTTTAAGAATTCATGTCTCCTAAACCGTTTCGGCTACAGAGCCCGGATTGGGAGTGAGTTCATATCGGTTCATATTTCATGAATACATTCAATTTTTGAGAGTAAAAAATAAACCCAAAACCAGACCCGAAATCTTAGGTCAATGAGGTAATAGAACTAATTCTGGTAACATTCACTCCTCTCGTGATTCCCGGCACTTTATGGCAGCCTAGACATCAACATTTATAGATTACGTGCTGGAAGTCAGTGTCAGAGAAGTGGTATCTTCGTTCTGATTGGCTGGGCTGCGCGAGCATCGGCAACGTTGCCCGAAGTCACCCGACGTCGCCTCGGTGACAACCGTGCTGAACCGAATCGTTACCGAACGACATACGGAATCACTTCTTCGCTCGGTTTCGGTAACTCTACCGCGCGGCAGCTCGGCTAACCGAACCGAGCGGTAACTTGGTCTCAAGATAGGGAATAGGGCTCCAGGCGTCGGGGTCCCGAGACCCACCCGTTTGAGAACTCTGGCCCATGGTTGGGTATGCCCATGGGTGGGTATACCCATCGCCATGCCCATCACTCTCAGACCAATACTGACTTTATTCTAAGTAGAAGACTAAAGATTCTGTACAGTAGTAATACTTAGTAAATTCCTAAGTAATACTTAGAATTTTCTCAGTACATTACTAACTTTGTTTTGTTAGTAACGAAATTGTCAGTACACTGATTATTTCCTACCGGAATTATTTAGAAAATTCTAAGTATTACTTAGGAATTTACTAAGTATTACTACTGTACAGAATCTTTGCATCGTCCACTTGCAAAATCTCAGTATTGGTCTGAGAGTGATGGTTATACCCATGGGGAGGTATGCCTATAGGGAGCAGTGTTAAAAGTCTACGAAGCAGTGCTTTGTAATACGAAGAAAACAGGGTCTTTGTATTACAAAGCTAAATTTCTTCGTAATTACAAAGAAAATGCTTCGTAATTACAAAGAATTGCCCGCCATGCTTCGTAATTACAAAGCATTTTCTTTGTAATTACAGAGGAAGCGTTTTCTTTGTAGGTTACGAAGCATTGCTTTGTAAACTTTTCACAGTGAGGTGGCTATGGTTTCAGTTACCATAGCCATTTAAATGTTCTCATTTACAAAAAATAATAAAATAGGTAAACTTTACCGATACGACGAAACATGATTAAGGATGTCAAAAGTGAGGCGGAGCTAAATCCGTTGTCCATTTTAACGTAGCTCAACCCGTTTACAAGATACCAGAAAAAAATGCTTGGATTTCAAAAAGATTGTAATGGCAGTACTAAATTTCGCCGTAGATGCTACATACCAAATTTTATATCAATATTCCAAAAACTTCAGATTTGAGAGCGTTCTCAATTCTTAATGGGGAATCCATTCTATGGAAAATCCTTCCTATAGGCAAGTTGCCTATGCGTATATAGCATGCCCATAGTCAAGTTGCATGTGGGTATATAGCATGCCCAAAGGCAAGTTGCCTATGAGTAAAGCATGCCTACAGGAAATTCAGCCATGGGAAGGCGAACCCAACGGTTTACCTATGGAGACTTCCCATAGAACTAGCACTTGCACATGGCGAAGGGCGTTTCCCCATAATAAATTGGGAGTTCATTCCTATGGGGATGGGGACCATGGGACTTTTAACCCGGGTCTCCCACAACCTATAAATAGCGTCGTGTACGCCGAGTTTCAGAATCTCATTGAAATCGACAAGGATAGGAACGTTATAGTTGACTACAGTGTATAATGGACGGCTTCACGCTAGAGGCACACATGAGGCGTGACAAACATGTCGCATCATTGTCTGAGAGTGTGTTCGCTGCGGACACCCTCCCCCGCAGGCTCCACAAGTGTCCCGCTCTGCCCATATGCAATACAGACCCCATTTCAAAACCCGGCACACACTGTGGGTGAATACTGAGACTCCTATGGCATGCCCCCTATTGTCTCTCACCACAAATTTTTTTTTAAAGAGACTCTGTAAAAAAATGGACTAACAATCAAACAAGTCTACAAGATGATCTAAACAAAACTGCTGGTTTTTTTATAATCACTGAAATTATAATATAAGTGCAACGTGTCACCGACGTGTCACCGACGTGTCACCGACGTGTCACCGACGTGTCAATGACGTGTCACTGACGTGTCACCGACGTGTCACCGACGTGTCAATGACGTGTCACTGACGCAAGGACTGTTACGTCTTTGACGAAATTGGTACATTTTAAGCGGAGGCCCACTTTTACGGAGAGGCTCCCTCTCCCAGCCCTCGCCTCTATACTAACCCCATTTTCTCCTAACCTCATTGTTTTATGAAGACGAACGAGATCAAGAGTAAAAGCAGATGCTACCTTTGGTATCATCTGCTAAAAAAATAAAAAAAAAGTAATATTTTTGTAGCCTGTGACTCCTAACGCCGCCGGCAGGCCAAGCTATGCCACCCCCGGCCGAACGGAGTTGCCAGCGCAGCAAAGCGGAGCTGGCAACGACGTTTGGCGGAAAGGCAGGCCTAGCTTGTTTACTATCGCTTTACATCTCTACGCCCTACGACTTATTTTGTATTGGACTTTAGTTACTTGGTATTCACAGTCACTTTTTTTTGCCATTAATTTTATGCTGTTTTGTGTTTTTTCCATTAAAATATCAAAGTTCGTTCGAATTCGAAAGTTTATCACCGGTAATCGTGTGTACGTGCAAGCCTTTGACTTGATGAGGCTGGGAGCTCGGATATTTTCCTGAGATTTAACTTAAAGCGGTTGAGTGTTGTATTGTGCCTCAGAAAGTGTTAAAATGTCTGTGCAGGAGCTCTGGTCGCTGCTAGTCCTGAGTTACGGAAGGGTTCGTGTGAACCAGCGAGCCCACCTTGTGCCCCCAGCAGCCTTCATCATGGTCGGAAACGCTTCCTGGGTTCTTCGTTCAGTGCTACAGTATCCTGAGGTACTACACATTAACATCCATGGCCTTTAGAAGCGTTTGGCCTAAAAATGCCTTCGCCACCCACCCGTAGAAGCACAGAAATCTGCTCTTCGGTCGCCTCCGCCTTTGACTAAGGAGAAGGGAGGACTGCTTACTGCTGGTTGCCACACCGCTGCTCGCAGCGTCGCCAAATAAGTTGTCGAAAAATCCCACGAATACACCTGTGTGAGACAAACTGGTATCTCTGCCTGCATACTCGGCAAACTGTAGCCTCCCGTGTAGAAAGTTAGTCTAGTAGACAGGCGGAGATACGCATGTCTATTCTTCATTACGTGATATTTTAAAACATATAATTTGACATAACTCACTGAAAAAAAAATTGTGGGGTTTGCCACCACAGTTGTTGTACCGGGTGTCCGGGTGCAGATATGCACGACAGTTGGGTTGCATACGCTACTAGGCGCTGGGAATGGAGCCAAGCCGGCGGCAGTGGAGGGGGACCCCCCGAGGTTAACGGTCTCATGAGAAGCTGCCAAAAGTCCGACATTGTGTCATGCCTGACAAAGTGCCCTGAAAGTGTGTGTGCGCGTCGAGGCCCCTAGTTAATGCTGTACTTTTAGATGGCGCCGCAATCGTCCACATGGTTCGTCCAGGTGCAACTGACAAGACATTTTCAGATGATGTTTGTACCCTACAAATATATTTGCAAAGAGGCCAAGAACGTGAAAAGGCTGGATCTAATTTTTGACGTTTACCAAGAAAGTAGGGATGGCGTGAGAACAAAAGTAACAATGAGTACAAAATTTCCTCGTCAGTGGCCACAATTTCTGAGAGATAGCCATAATAAAGACGAGCTTTTGCGTTTACTCGCTGATCAACTCGTAGCTAAAGATTGGAGTGAAACGATTTTCGTGGTCACTCATTTAAATCACTGCTTAACTAATGCAACTCTAGGTAAGGCTAAGTTTTAAAAATTATTATTATAATTATGTTACTTGTCTTGCGAATAATATACTAAATTTTTTTCCATCAGGTGCTATCGATGGTCTTTCTCCCTGCAACCATGAGGAAGCAGACACGCGGCTGATGTTGCACGCAAAGCAAGCTGCAGCTCAGGGTCTCACAAAAGTGACGCTGAGAACCACTGACTCGGATGTTGTCGTGTTGTCAGTATGGACCATTCAGGCAGTGTCACCATTAGAGGAGTTATGGGTGTCTTATGGAACCGGGAAAAACCACTGTTTCATAGCTGCGCATGAAGTTGCTGCTACACTGGGTAAGGTTAAAATTAATTTCTATATTTTAAAATACTTTCCTTTCCACAACACTTTAAAAATTCTGCATAATATTTCCCTGTTTTAATTTTCTACAGGTCCCCAAAAATGCCGTGCTTTGTCTGCATTTCACGCTTTTACTGGGTGCGACACTGTTTCCTCCTTCGCCGGGATAGGGAAGAAGGGCATGTGGGAATCGTGGGACGTGTACCCAGAGGCAACGCTAGGGTTCGTCGCTCTTTCCGAAGGGAACGTGAATGAAGCTCTCCCATTCATCGAAAAGTTCGTCGTAACGACGTACAGCAGGTATAATTAGCAATAAGCAATTATTTGGATTAAAACTTTTACGATTTTTAAATTTTAATCATATTCGTATTTTACAGAAATTCCAAGCTAACCAGCGTCAATGAGTGTCGTGAAGAACTTTTCAAAAGAGGGCGGCAGATCCAAGGCAGCCGATGCTCTTTTGCAGCACATGCGGCGGTCCGCCTTCCAATCTCTTGTTTGGACATCATCTCTAGTCGCACAGCAAGACATTCCTGCTCCAAAAGACTGGGGTTGGCGATGTGAGAACAATATTTGGCAGCCCGTATGGCGGACACTGCCAGAGGCATCAAAGGCATGTAGAGCGTTGATATCGTGCAAGTGTAAGCAGGCCTGCACACGCTGTTCATGTAAGAAAGCTAGTCTACCGTGCAGTGACTTATGCACATGTCCCTGTCCCAAAACATAAGCTGTGATACATACATGTGACAAAAGTTCAGTTTGTGTGAGAATATTTCTTTTCCAAAAAGTAGATAGTTTTAATATCTAATATTTATGTACTTACAAATGTTTATGCATGTTGCTCACTTAAAATATATATAATATAGCTATTGTACCGTAAATGATTTATGTGTTTCAAAGAAAAGTTTAAAACTATTCATGTTTGTAAATTAGCTGTTGCTTTTACATGTTTTGAAGTTAAAATATATTTACCTATTGTGGGTACTCCTACGACCCAGTCCGCACCGACGAGATTTGCTGCTTAATTATAATAAATTACTCTTCCTTGTGGACGATAAGGCACTTCGCGACCTTTTAGGAGAGCAGGATCGGGTGCGCTTGTGTGCGCGTGTGGTACAAGAGTGCTCTGAAGGGTAACCCTGCGCCTTCCGACGGGTTTTCCGCCTTCATTTTTAAGAAATTACATAGTTTTGTAGATGATAAGGCACTTCCCAACCTTCTAGGAGAACAGGATCGGGTGCACATGGGTGCGCGTGAGGTGCATGGGTGCTGTCAATGGTAACCGTGCGCCATTTCGACAGGTTTTTCGGCTTAATTTCAAAAAATGACACTGTTCTGTAGATGATAAGGCACTTCCTGACCTTCTAGGAGAGCAGGATCAGGTGCGCGTGGAAGCACGCAGTGTGCACCGAAACCTACATGTCGTAATTTATGCAGCTCACTGTCGCTAGGGTGAGAAAATGCGTCTCAGACCTCTATGACAGCGAAAATGTACGTTTTGCCCCGGAAAAGTAGGCAACCAGCCCCTCAGGGGCTAAGGAGGGTCCCCGCGGGGGTAACTGAGCCCCTTTTTGGACTTAGATATGCTATTACGCACATTTTGAAAAAAAAACAAAACGCATGGCTCTATGTGCATCCAGAGCGGAGATATGTAGTACCGTGAAATTTGCGGGGGTGGCAAGATTTAGGGGGGGGCTGAGGGGGGTAAGGGGTAAGGGGGGCGAAATCGACTTGGCACAATATCCACAATTATCCACAATATCCACAATTATTCAGCATACTTCGAAGTACATACCTACCAATTTTCAGCGATATAGCTCAAAATGCAAAGTTCCTGGTACTAACGTCTGGACTAATTGTACAGTGTTTCTGGCAATCACTTGTACACTGCACTACACTTAAACTATGAAATTCTAAAGTTAATCTATGGTTTACAATTCTGTCACTGTAGTTTAAACTGTAGTAAAACTACCAGTTAATTGAGACAACTGTAGTTTTCTGGCAGTTTTTTGCCCATTCTTAAGGGCACTCTATTGCAGTTTATGTTCACTTTATTTATAGTGTAACTTCAGTGTCATTGCAATTTTGTTTACAATTTAACAAAACTTCCCTTACAGACCCAAATCGTACATCACCGGATTTTTTTTTCAAAAATCGATTTTCTTCCTTCACCCTTGCCCCTTTTCCTCTTACTTCTTCTTACTCCTCGAAATCCCTCTCACTCGCCTCGTACCTTAAGTTAATTTCGATTACCTTTTTCTGCGACTGATGGTGGTTGAACCTCGGACCTTCGGACTCGGAGATGAGTACGTTACCTCTGAGCCACCGCGCCCCGTTAGAGATCGAAGGGCCAGTGGTCAGCGTGGCGGGCTCGGAGCACAGAAGTCCGGGTTCAGCTCATCATCAGGTAAGGTAATTCTTCATTAGTTCAATATGTAATTACATGTGTCAATTAACTGTCATAAGAAACGTCGTGTACCGAAAGGTAATCGAGAGCAGTACAGGAAAGCAAGAAATCTCTGTTTTCTATTTTGAAAGAGGACTATACTAATGTATAGGGAAATTTCTATATATTTATGGTGAGACCACCACACATAAATAGTACATTCCCTACACACATGTATTGAAAATTTCCTGTAGATGTTAATTGCGTCACTGACATTTATAGGAAATTTACTATATTTTTTTACAGTGTAAATCGGACTCGCCCCGGGGTGGGCCCGCAGCCAGGAACCCCGCGTTTAGCCCGTAGTTTGGCATTCGGACACACCCGCCCGCCAAGTTGCCGATTTGGGAACATTCTGGGTGTAACTCGGAGTAGTCCGCGGAACTTCTCCCGGACTAGACCCCCGCTCGGGCTGGCTGCGGATGAGGCTCATTTTTAACCGGGCTAAGTACAGTTGAAGCCCGCAAATGTTCGAAAAATCATTAACGTTTGAAGGTTTATATGCCTGACCGACAAACTTGACAAACGTGACTTGTGGTGTGTTGTCACCCTTGCAAAGTGATAAAAATCGTTGAAGGCACAACCGTTTTGCCGTGTTGCGTAATTGCACGACAGTGAATATTGCGGAATGCTAACTGGTTTGTTGAACACTTTTACCTATTCAACTTGACCGTCCAGCAGCTCAACGTCGGAGTTAAACACTTCAAGATGCTTGCTAGTCACTTTCGGTGCGAAATAATGCACTTTACTATTATACTAGTAAAGAAACTATATATTACAATTGTTGTTTAAAGGACAAAATTTTATGCTCTTTGGAATGAACTACTCATACATAGATACTATAAAATGAGCATAGCTTAACACTTTATTCCACATTATAGTGCAAGAGTGTAATATTAAGTAACAAAAAACTAAAAACTGCACAGCTCTTCCAAACTGCTTAAAATAGCTGTAGAAAAACTGCATGATGAGTGTTCTGCAAACTACAAGTGAAATTTGTACATCAAATCTGAAGTTAAATCTGACTTCCACAAATAGTTATAATACAGTTTGGCAACTACAGTTTAACCACTGCACTTAAAACTGTAGTTTCATTGTAGATCCTTCCACAGCGTGATACTGACAGTGAGAATGACATTACGGAGGTTTTTGGACAGTAAGACAATTTAATTATATTTTTTTTTTGGGGGGGGGGGGGGGAATCGCCTCTCTGGCCTCCTGAAACTGCGCCTAAGCTGAAAACTCTCAGACGGACTTGTCAAATGTTTCATTTACACGACAGCGAGGGAGTAACAACACGTACAGCCATTGCCACATACCCGTCACTACTCGAGCGGTGATGAATGTCACGAAGTACAAACCCGTGGCTGAATATGGGCGGGCGGGGGTGCTTGGTAGATAGGCACGCATGTTGCACACGCGTGCCCGGCAGAGCTGCCTATCTCGGGCCTGGCAGGCGCCGGTACCGCAGCATGCAGCAGCAGCAAACGAGCAGGGTCACTCGAACCTGCCCAGGCAGGCGCCCTCCTACGTGAAGGCCCCCCACCATCCCCTTACAACCCTATTGCCGAGCGCCGGGAGGCGCCCTTTTACAGAAATATCGCTCCCATTCCCTGCTTGCCTGCGGGCGCCTGCGGCGCCCTCTGATGGGAGCCCAAGGGCGTCATACTGCACTGTGAGAAAAACCGTACCTCGCACAACTAAAGAACGGTTTTGAATTAACGGTTAACGGTTTTCGTTGCCGTATATCACTAATTTACTCTACACCGGGTGCAATTTTGGTACAATATTTCAATGTATTTCGAAATAACGTTAAAAAATTGTAGTCAAACTGCAGCTTTTTCTCACAGTGTAGGGGCGCCCGTTGCGCCCAACCGAGGCCAAGCGTGGATTTTGGGGGGTCAATTGCCGGGCCTCAGCCGCCCTTCCCAAAAACTGGGGAAAAATGGGAGAAAAGGGAAAAGGAGAGAAGGAAAAGGGGAAAATGTAAAGGAAAATTGTGTTATGGGTACGCAATTTCTAATACGCATCGGTCGAAATTATAAACAAAAACGAATTTTCGATCGAATTCCCCTGAAAGTAGGCAACCCGCTACTTTTGCCCCCTCCTCCGGGCCCGCGCCTGATTCCCTGCAGGTGGACGGGGCGGGGCATAGTGCCCAATACACCGAGGGCGAAGCACAGTAGTACCGGACTCCAATTCGGGTGAGAGACCGACAAGCCCAACAAGAAGTCTCGAGCGCGCTGTGAAAAACCGGAGGAAGGGGAATGACCTCTGGCTTTCTCATCCGGCTGATCCGCAGCCAACAGGTAGAATGTCACACAGCTGTACCGGATCTGAGAGAGGGATATTCCCTTAACTATACCTTTAACAACCTCCAGGGTTCTGAAAAGGACTATCAAGCTTACAAGCCACTGCTGGCAGCATGTAGAGTGTACGATTGATTGATAATTTAACTAACAGTGCAGCAGAGGAGATCATCCAGGGGTGTAGAAAAAAAAGGGGGGGGGGTAGTGGGTGCATTGTCCCCCCGAGCAGCTCCTAGGGGCGCCAAGGCGAGCCCCGTAGGGTTCGCGGGCGAGATCAAGGTAGCGCCCTGCGCCCTGCTGTAGCACCTCTCTCCCCCCTCCCCCCCGGACGCTGGAGTACAAGAAGTTAGCGTTAAGCGCTTCAAAGCGTGCAACGAACAATGGTGATGCAGGGGTCAGCAAGGATTACCAGGGACTACCGATGGATTATAAGGATTATACCGAGATTACCAGAGATGATATCAAAGGTTGACTGTTGAATATAAAGGTAAAATATTTGCGATGATGGAGGGATTACCAGGGGATTACCGAGTAACTATCAGGGATTGTCGGTAAGTACCAATGATTACCGGTTATTACCACGGATTACGGATTGATTACCAAGGATTGCCAGCTATTGCAAATGATGACTCGTGCCTAGCCCACCATCTGCTCGTATGACTCTACAGGCAGGGGACAACGTGAGACCACCAACACTTTCACGAAATCAAGGCGCACGCCCGGCGAGTAGGCAACCCATTAGACGCTGTGAACTGCGTTTTGACTGGCCTAAGCCTGACCTGGCTCGCGAGAGAGCTAAGCGCGTGTTGCGTGTAGGGCAAACACGAGCCGAGAGGGAACTTACCCTCCCTCCCGCAGCCACATCATCATGAGCACCAGGGTAGAGAGAGAAATCAGAATCAGTTCGGATTCAAGCTTAAATGGTCAAGGTATGGAAACAGGCGTTACAAATCAATTGCAGGAATTATGAAAATTATTTAAGTTTATTTTTGTAAAAATGTGATACTATAAGCAAAGTCATTCAGGATTTCCATTTACAAAGGGCACAATAGTAATAGCTAGAGTAGGTTGAGTTCATCGCTATAGCTTCTTTCCATGAAGAGGGATCTGGCTGGTGGCTGGTGATTTGGTCCACTCACTTGGCCTAACCGAACAGGTTTACTTTTCACTCTCACTTAGGGGTTTTCATGATGTAATTCTGTTCAAACAGAGAGAGTAAGCGGTTAGTCTTTGCTTAAGACTAAAAAGAAAAAATACGATTTCACGAAATCCTGGTAGGCACGAAGTTCGTTCATGTTTTTGTTTCACAAAATACTTCGGTGGATGATGTTTATGTAGAAATTTAATTGAAAATTTTTAGCCTTATGAATCATGTTATTGAATTTGCTTTATCTCAGAGTCACTAGTACAGCGAGTCACATGCCAAATTTTAGATTTCTAGCTCAAACGATTTAGAAGTTAGTCTAGTCTTTCAGTAAAAATTGTCCGATCAGCTTGATTTTTGAACTGTAGGCTCGTTATACAATGGGCATTCGAACATTGCTTTAACATATTTATTCTAACGTGTCGTTGGAAATTTTATTTTTTGAACTACCGTCCATGAGTTGAATCAACAGCCCCCCCCCCCCCTTTTCCACCTAGCTACGGTTCTCCTCCCGTGCGCGCCGGGCAGGGCAGAGGGGCCGCGCGGGCCGAGGGGCCGAGCGGCCGAGCACCAGCGACAATGCCGATTCGGCTTGGCTCGCCATCGGAACTGGCACTATTCGCAGTCAGCTGGAGGAGGCGTCGCCGCCTTATAGACAGAACGGGGGGCGTTTGAGGTGGGAGTGCCCAGACCTCCCTTCTATAGTTCTAGGCTGGGACCTCCACTCAACAAAAGAAGGCTGGGGGAGGCGCCGCCGCCTCAAACAGAACGGAGCGCTTTTGAGGTGGGAGTGCCCAGTCCTATCCCTTTCGTGGTTCTAGGCTGGGCTGGGACAACAAAAGAAGGCCGGTGGCTCGGCGGCTCGCTCACGCGTCCTCCTCGCGACTTAACTCGCGCCCACTACCGAGAGATGGCGCCACTAGCGCACGAAGCGAATTTAACTATTTATTTTACCCGAACGAAATGTTATACAGCCGAAATGACTGTGAAAACAGGAGTTTCAGACCCACGGAAATCGTTTCCCGAAGAAGTTCAATGGATTCGTAAAATTATTCACGTAAATGTACACCTTTTAAAGAATTCTGCTCACCAGATTAAAGTCAAACTTCCCAAACAGTTTTTTGCAGGTGCAAAACCACTATAAACGCATTCAGTTCAGTGGCGGATCCAGAGCCAGACTTTGGGGGGGGCAAAGTAGTACTTTTTGCCTACTTACAGGGGCAAAGTAGTACTTTTTGCCTACCTTTCAGGCGGCTATCGAGTAGCCATGGGGGGAGGCAAAAGGCCTGTCGCCCCTGGATCCGCGCATGATTCAGTTCGCCATGTCAACGTTCCGATAACTTTACACAATGATTTAAAGTCGCGAGGTGGGACCCTCAGCCCCCGGCCGTGGCGGCCATGGTTAAAAGAGGGCCGGCGGGGCCGGCGACACGGCGCCTCACGCGTCCGCCTCAAACCAACCTAGAATATATTTGGCAAGTTTTTAATTTCGTGACGATCGTAAGTTATGTTGCAGTTCTTTAGCACACAGGTATGGGAGGCACTACACATTCACAGGGAACGCAGAGGCAGACTTGGTGAGAGCCAGCCCCCCAGCGGGCCAGCTGTCAACAACCCGCCTTGACAACCACTAAATCGAACCTACAGCCAAGAATTAAAGGGTCCTAGTTTCACATTTGCCACACACTTACCATTAAATGAAATAAACAATTAAAATATTAGGTCAAAACTCTCTGTGAGAGCCCAAATCGTGAATTTTATCCGCCTCACTTTTCTAACACAAACATGGCGCCGAGCGGGCCAGCTATAAACAACGCCGCCTTGGTGTCCACTCAAACCAACTCAAAATATATTTTGCTAGTTTTAGATTTAGTAACAACGTAAAATGATGTTGCAGGCCTTTAGCAAAGAACTGTGGAAGCATCCACGCAATATTACGGAACACAAGAGTAGACTTATTTGTATCTTTTAATGAAAACATGAGCTGAGGATTCACTCTGAGGTTGGCGGTATTGTCACAAGCCCCGCCCAAGGCCAAATTACAGTCCCAGCCAACAATCAGGAGCCACGGCGGCCAGCTAGTGGTCACGTTTGAAATTCTCCTGGTGGTGAACCCTTTAACATGGCGTGAATCTGCAACGATTCTGACGTGACCACTCCTTGCGTTGACACTTTTGGATATCGAGGTACAAAGCAACAGGCGACCGTTTTCATTGGCTGGATTTTCGCGCGAAATAATGTTATTGGTCAGAGCCGACTCGGCTCCATGACGAGTCGAGTATTACCATAGACACAAAGATTTTAAATCGAAATTTCTCAAAATTGGCCGCTAACTTTGGCCTGGCATTTCAGCAGTGAAATAAGGGAATTAAGTTGTACCTCTCTGCCAAGTCTTATCGAAATCGTATAGAAAAATCTGGATTTAGGTAAGGGGCCACACTGATTAATCGGATCCTGAGACAAAACCATAAGGCTACTTCGTGCCTAAAAAAAGTTCCTCGGAATTTAGGCAAAGCTTCAGTACCGTACCTAGAAGATGAGATGGCTGGCAGCAGCAATAAATCAAGCGTCTCATGAGCTACACAGTTCCCCAACACCTCTCATTCCAATTGACTCTCCACCACCAATAAAAAAAAATAAAAAAAAATAAAAAAAAAAAAAAAATTTTAAAAAATCATTAATGACAAGAACACGGTGTAAGATAAGTTTTTGCCATGGAAGTAGGTAGTTAGAGAGAAAGCGGAAATGGGAGTCAAGAGGATGAAGGTAAATGGCTTCCTCTTAATGACAAGGAGAAGAGATATGGAGAGAACCGCTGATTGCAGAAAACCAACAAAAGACATTACACAGCAAAGAAAACATGGAACAAATTTATAGGAATAATTAACACTTAAAACTTAATCAGTTAAACGAAGGCAAGGGGACAGGTTTAATTAGCAGTACCAAAACGTGAAGCACATGAGCAAATATTGTGGTACACACAGATAAATACAGTCAAGTGCCCTAATTTCAGACGAATTGAGCGGTTTTTCCTTTCTTACGTGTAGGCATGATAAAATATGAAAAATCTGTTGCGATTGGAAATACTGTGGCTCGAGACACGTCGGATGATACCCATGTCGAATTTCTATCAACAGATGGGAAGCTACAGCAATCATCGGAAGAGTGTCCGAAATTAGGAACGTAAGTGCTATAATTTCGGACACGTGCTCTAATTTCGGACACATGCATGCATTTTGGCCTAACCGAACAGGTTAACTTTTCACTTAGGATAGCCTAGGTCACAATTCGTTGAATAACATCCAAACCGATTTTTTGACTCAACCCTGAGAGATGAAAACTGGACAGAAAAATAGGATGTTTTTGTGAACGCCTTTAACCCTGGACAATTGTGCTGTAACTTCAAACAAAATTCAGAGGAGTGCTAAATTCTTCCTATCTTAGCCGTTTTTTGAGGTATCTCAAATCCGGAAACGGCGTTGTAAAGGTGATAGTCAAAAGTACAATTTCGCTTCTTCCTGGTGGCGAAAACATAAGTCTTTTGGCACAAACATGGAAACAAATGTAATTCTATGCCACAGAATTGGACTGTCCGAAATTGTAGCACTTTCGAAAATCGTTCCGTACCAAAAAACGGTCTGACTTCAAAAATAATAATTTACGTAGTTCTGTAGCCAAAATACCAAACATTCATTCGAGAAAGGACCACCCATAGGGCAGCTCACACCTACATGAGCCCATGTTTTTGGGGGAGCTTATTTCAAATCAGCAATTTTGTTCTATATTCTTTTTTTAACTTTAAATTCCTGTGTGCTGTAAAATTTTAAAGGTACTTCAACCGACTTGACGAAATATGGTATTCTTTACAGCAAACTGTACGATGCCGTCTTCGGATTTCAAATACCTCAAAAGGTGACCGAGATAGGTTGAAATAAGCACTTCTCTACAAACTGTCCGAAATTAGGGCACAAGTCCGAAATTACGGCATTTGACTGTATGTCATATTCGAAACACAGCGATAAATCATATGAAAGGGACATCAAGGTTCAGGTCCAAGTTCACAAGACACAGGCAAAACACATAAATCACAGCATGCACAGATCAAAAAAAATTTAAAAAATTATGCAGAACATGGGATCAGATCAGTTCAAAGAGCACACAACAAAATGCGAGACAGGTACACTTTTGCAAAGCACAAGAGAAACAAACGCATCAAAAGACAAGTTTCAAGTGAACCACAAACACTTTGAAAGGCACAAGAGAATGACGAATTTAGCACCATCACAGGGATGGAATACAGTTCATCGAGTACATTGGATGCAAGACAAAAAGGAAATTTTAAACAAAGGCAAGGCGGCAAGGTGACAAGTTCAATTTGCAGTGCCAAATCATGAAGCACATGAGCAAAGAAATATCATGGAATGGCACACACAGTTCAATATGTAATATTCAGAGTACATAAGACACAGGCAAAAAACAAAAATTCTAGCATGCACAGATCAATAAAATAATATGCAGAACAGGGCATCAGATTATTTCAAAGAGCACACAACAAAATACGAGACAGGTACACTTTTGCAAACCACAAGAGAAAGAAACGCATCAAAAGCCAAGTTTCAGGGCAAAACAATGTCACAACCGGAAGAACCACAAACACTTTGAAAGGCACAAGAGAATGACGAATTTAGCGCCATCACAGGGATGGAATACAGTTCATCGAGTACATTGGATGCAAGACAAAAAGGAAACTTTAAACAGTGGCAAGGCGACAAGTTCAATTTGCAGTACCAAATCATGAAGCACATGAGCAAAGATATATTAAGGAATGGCACACTCAGTTCAATATGTAATATCCAGAGTACATAAGACACAGGCAAAAAACAAAAATTATAGCATGCACAGATCAAAAAATAATACGCAGAACAGGGCATCGGATCATTTCAAAGGGCACACAACAAAATGCGAGACAGGTACACTTTTGCAAACCACAAGAGAAACAAACACATCAAAAGTCAAGTTTTCAGGGCAAAACAATGTCACAACCGGAAGAACCACAAACACTTTGAAAGGCACAAGAGAATGACGAATTTAGCACCATCACAGGGATGGAATACAGTTCATCGAGTACATTGGATGCAAGACAAAAAGGAAATTTTAAACAGTGGCAAGGCGACAAGTTCATTTTGCAGTACCAAATCATGAAGCACATGAGCAAAGAAATATTAAGGAATGGCACACTCAGTTCAATATGTAATATCCAGAGTACATAAGACACAGGCAAAAAACAAAAATTATAGCATGCACAGATCAAAAAATAATACGCAGAACAGGGCATCGGATCATTTCAAAGGGCACACAACAAATTGCGAGACAGGTACACTTTTGCAAACCACAAGAGAAAGAAACACATCAAAAGCCAAGTTTCAGGGCAAAACAATGTCACAACCGGAAGAACCACAAACACTTTGAAAGGCACAAGAGAATGACGAATTTAGCACCATCACAGGGATGGAATACAGTTCATCGAGTACATTGGATGCAAGACAAAAAGGAAATTTTAAACAGTGGCAAGGCGACAAGTTCATTTTGCAGTACCAAATCATGAAGCACATGAGCAAAGAAATATTAAGGAATGGCACACTCAGTTCAATATGTAATATCCAGAGTACATAAGACACAGGCAAAAAACAAAAATTATAGCATGCACAGATCAAAAAATGATATGCAGAACAGGGCATCGGATCATTTCAAAGGGCACACAACAAAATGCGAGACAGGTACACTTTTGCATAGCACAAGAGAAACAAACACATCAAAAGTCAAGTTTTCAGGGCAAAATAATGTGAGAACAGAGTGAACCAGACACACAAGGCAAACACGAAAATCAAGAACGAAATGCACAAACACTTTGAAAGGCACAAGAGAATGATATTGCACTGAATCTTAAGGCAGACATTTTCAAAAGTGGAAATTAAACAAGGAATTGGCAGGGTAAGGTAATCAGTGAAAGTGGAAAATACTTTCGAAAAGCAGTTGTAGCACTTATGTGGCGGTTTATTTAGTAGCTAACTGCCTCAGGCGGAAGGATGATGGAGGGAAGTAATTGGAGGTAACCAACAGAAATCATGCATCCTCTACAGTAAAATTTGTCAACTTAACTTACACACTCTAAAACCGCCTTCATTGCTTTGTGCTACTGAATGTACATCTAAGGTTTTGAAAAGGGTGTGAGAAATAATGGGAGGGTACTTATCTTCTGCAATCCACAATTGTTGTCCCAGGAGAACCATTATCCTATGGTGAGCAGGTCCTCAGCAACACCATTAACAATGCCATCAGCAACGCCATCAGCTTCGATGACCCTGTGACAACAAAACGTCTGTTAGCATCACAAATCTTCAGTCGCCCAAAACAAAGAAATGACGAGAAACTAATGGCAAGAACATCAGATACAAAAAGAAAAATGTAAAGTAATAAGCTATTGATGAGTTCCTCGGATCAAAGACAACATCCATCAAGCTGGCTGGATAGAGAGGTGCGGATAAACTTCCTTTGATTTTCTCACTGTGTGGAGTGTTTCCTTTGCTTCATTGGTACTGGACATCAAATCTAAGAGACAACACCATCATAATTAGTACAGTGGGTAAAGTAATAGAGTAACAACAATCTTCAAAAGTTTTAAAATTGTAGCATGCATACATACTTACCATCCGGTACAGAGACGAAGCCACAGCTGGTTCGCAAGCACCATTCACTCGCGGAGCTGGAAGAGGGCCACAAGATCTCAGCTACAACAGCAATCACCTATTGGAAAATAAAAGATTAAGAGTCATTGTACATAGAGCTCTTTCAAAATGAAAATATTCATCACCAGTCTCTAAGATATGAGAGTGTAAAAGATGAACATGTCCAATCTCAAAGTAAGAAGATTATCATAACCTCTGGACCAAAAGATAACGGTCGTTTTAAACTGCATCACTGGTTCTCAACTACATGATGACCACTCATAGGACGGAATATATGTACGGACGTCCTCAACGATAGAATTTGAATGTAGGGACGAAATTTCTTTACGAACCACGAACCTGTTGCAGTCGTTAACGGTCACTTGGGTTGGCCCGAGGATTCAAAGCGCACAAAGCTCATACATGCAGCGATTTGGAAGACATGCTTTATCTGACATCCATTAAAATATTTTTGTCTGTATCTTTAAAATTAACAACAGTTTTGAATTGAAAACAACACGACACGATGAGAGATTTCTGTAACGCAACGCAGAAACGCAGCGCAGAGCGCAGCGCATGCGCGGCCGGCAATCCCAGGCTAGGATAACCATGGTGGCCATAGCCACGGCCAAGAATTTACCATGGCCCTTTGCTCGATTACCATGGTCATCCTACTGGCCATGGTAAAACGGTCCATGGCCATCCGTGGCCCATGGCCATTGGCCATAGCCACAAAATGGGCAGACAGTGGCCATGGTAAAACGGCCCATGGCCACTCGTGCCCATGGTCAGACCATGGCCATGGTCGTAGAATAACCATAGGCAGACAATGGCCATGGCAAAGATAGCCATAGTGTGGTCATGGCCATGTGGCCATGGCGAGGTCATGGGCCGGATGATAATTTAAATGCCTATAAAACCTGCATTTATAGGAATTTTCTGGCGAAACTTTGTATGTAGCTTCCTCCGCTTATAAAATCAAACTTATTTACTTTTCTCTAAATGTGAAATTTTGGGTGAACCATTACTCGGAAACGGCTTTAGTTAGGCAAAACCAAACAGCAGCATCGGTCTTGTCTCGATTTTCTCACCCCTGGAACATACTCTGATCTTATCTCCGACCTAAAAAGAAACTTACTAAGTGACCTCGTACTTCGCACTTTACATTCCTATGGTACACGAGGCCATGGCACAGGCAGGCCATGGCCATGGCCTGTCCATGGGCTATTCTGGCCATGACCTGTCCATGGCCTCTCCTGGCCATGTCCTGTCCATGGGCTGCCCTGGCAATGGCCTGTCCATGGTCTGTGCTGGCCATAGCCAAAAAATCCCATGAGCAATTTACAATGGCCGTTTGGCCCATGGGCAGTGCCCATGGCAGGCCGTGGCCATGGTAATGCTCATGGTTATTTTAGCCTGGTAAGCAAGCAAAGGGAGAGGATGGGGCGGACTGGGAGGGAGGGGTGAAGGGGAAGTACTGCCAACCTTAGCACAAACAACAAACGTTTGATGTTTGACCGGGGTGTCAGCAAAGCCTCTTCGATGGAGAGTTTTAAAAGAAATAAAATGGTTTGATTTATTTAAAGGCTGAATGTTACTTGTTTTTCGTTCGCTAATGAATTTGTATACTTCTCCAGAGCTGAGGTGACAGTTGGCATTCTGAGAGCAGAAAATGAAAACAATCAGTGACTCTGCAAATGCCTTGTGTTTGGTTGTTTACTCAATATCAATATTAAACTTTCTGTTTATTTTCTTTCTTTGTGCAAAAATATCTTTCAGAACTGTGGGATGATTTTCATGTAGTACCTTGCCGCCACTGACACGTTGCCAAGTGTTTGTGCTTCAACCAGTTTGGAAGCCTCCTGCGCTGCGCTCAGCGAGTAAGTGATTGACATCATAACTGCTCTGGTCGTGTGAATTTTAATATTTTCAAACAATTTTCTTTATTAGGTTGTAGTTCCCGTGTCACAAGGCTTTGAACGGCTCCGGAAAACGTCTCTGGATCAGTTCATCGTCGTGTAAGTGACGTCTCTACAAACATTTCACTTGAAAGTGACAGAGGTTATGGCGCTGGTTTCATGACCTACGTCAAAGGGGTAACAATTTCCAATGCAAGCTGTCATCAAGAGCCCTCACCTCTCAGTTTTACCCTGTATGTAATTTAGAATTGTGTCATCTTTCTCTGACTAGGTGCATCTGATCATGTCCATGAACTCCACATCAAGCCAAGACCACCATAGTGTATCGCTGTGGATGGATCTTGCACTTGTTGTAGAAAATACCTGCGTACCAACAGAGGTTAACATTTGGATGGATTATTTGGTCATATTACTTTGCTGAGAGAGGCCTTTCCTGTTGCAGGCGCATGTTATGCTCACTGTCCACGGCATCAGTTTCATGGCTGGAGATTTTCCAAACCAAACTCGGCTTCCATTGGTATCCTCAGCATCTCGTTAAACTGATGACTTTAAGCTTCTCCTGCTTTGTGTCCCCTGCCGTAATGTTGCTTGGGAAGTATTGTAGATGTAACTGTACTACTCTCAGGCTCCTTCCTCAGGTACGTCAAGTGAACTGCTAATCACATGAGAATACTTAAAACTAAATGTGAAACAATTCTGGTGTTTAACTGTCTCAAAGACATTCAAGATTCTGTTTTCTTTGTACCCTCTTTTTTCTTTCTTTTTGGATTGCATGTGATAAAATCATTACACCACATAGACCTGCTATTTGCTTTAGAGAAGAGAAAGGGCAGAGTGATTTTCAGCTCAACTATTGACATACATAGTTTTCTTCTCCAGTACATAATGCACCAATTTTCTCAGGTATGTACAATGCAGTGCTTATCTGATAACTACATTTTAAAGTGAATGTGCACATTTGTGTTGAATATAAGTCTACAAGACTTTGGTTATTCCATGTTGAATATTCATTTTTTTTTTCCTTCATTTCCAGCAGTGCAAGTGAAAAAGTCATCGTACACACCTGCATTTTGCTATCAAGAGGAGAAGTGTGGAAATAAGTCACTGCGGACAGTATCTTCCATTGCCTGATTGTGCCCCAGCACATTTCATGCTCCTGTATGAAATACCCATCTCTATCTGCTTTCCCTGGTATGATTAAAGTAATAGTACTTATCTGATATCGGTACTGCAAACTGAATGTATTCAGTTGTGATGAGTTTACAAGACTTTGTTTTGTCCATGTTGGATGTTCATTTTTTGTCCCCTTTACTTTTAGGAGTGCATGTTAAGGAGTCTTTTTACACTCTGCATTTTGTTTTGAAGAGCTAAATTCTGAAGACAGAGATTTTTTTCTCACTTTTGCTTCAATAAATATCATGTTCTTTAGGATAACCGCCTTTTTTTCATCCTGTTTAATATTGTAGTTCCAGTTCATAACTCCGTTTTAATCTGACAGCTTTACTGGTTTAGTAATAGAGTTTTTGCAAGACTTTGGATATTTCTTTGCTCTTTTTCGTTGTAGGAGTGCATGTGAAGAAATCATCTGACTTCTTACTTCTGCCTTGTGCTTAGAAGAACTCAAGCGGACTGGACCATTCTTGCAAGGTTGTGGGCTGCTGATTTATGCTAGCACATTGAGGCCCCCTCACCCTCTTCCAAATCACAAAGATAAAATTGTGTTCTGATTTCCTTCTGAAATACTGTCTTTTGGTAAATGTTAATTTTATTAGGTATGTTTACTGCTTATGTGATAACTACATTTAAAAGTGAATATGTACATTTGTGTTGATTTTAGCCTTCAATACTTTGACGTTTTGTGATGGATTTTTCTTCCCCCTCTCAGGAGTGTATGTGATGTAATCATGACACCTCATAGAACGGCTGATTTTCTTTCAAGAAGAGAAGTTTGGAAGAAGTCCACAGCACAGAGTGATTTTCAGCTATACCATTCAACTTTACAATTTTCTTCGCTGAGATATAATGAACCAATTTTATTAGGTATGTCCACTGCTTATATCTGATTACTACATTTTTATGTGAATGTGTACACTTGTGTTGAATACTTGCCCGCAAGACTTTGACGTTCTGTGTTCTTTTATTGAACTCTTTCTCAGGAGGGGTATCACGGAGCTTTTCGGAAACGTTCTTCCACCAACCCCCTCACCCTCTGTAGACAGGTTATAGAAGGCGCTTCGGTGAGCTCCGTGATACCCCTCCAGGAGTGCATGTGATGCGATTATGACAACTCACTATAGAACTGCTTCTCTGCTTTCAAGAAAAAATCTATGGAATACAGTCGCAGCAGGCTGGAGTGATTTTGCACCTCTTCTCTTCAACCGCTTTTCCAGTTTATAATGGCAACTCTGCATCCACTTTCTCCGGTATGTCTAATGCAGTACTTATGTGATAACTACGTTTTGAAGTGAATGTGCACATTTGTGTTGAATATAAGTCTACAAGACTTTGGTTATTCCATGTTGAATATTCATTTTTTCCCCCTTCATTTCCAGCAGTGCAAGTGAAGAAGTCATCGTACACACCTGCATTTTGCCATCAAGAGGAGAAGTGTGGAAATAAGTCACTGCGGACAGTATCTTCCATTGCCTGATTGTGCCCCAGCACATTTCATGCTCCTGTATGAAATACCCATCTCTATCTGCTTTCCCTGGTATGATCAAAGTAGTAGTACTTATCTGATATCGGTACTGCAAACTGAATGTATTCAGTTGTGATGAGTTTACAAGACATTGTTTTGTCCATGTTGGATGTTCATTTTTTGTCCCCTTTACTTTTAGGAGTGCATGTTAAGGAGTCTTTTTACACTCTGCATTTTGTTTTGAAGAGGATGAAACTGAGCTAAATTCTGAAGACAGAGATTTTTTTCTCACTTTTGCTTCAATAAATGTCATGTTCTTTAGGATAACCGCCTTTTTTAATCCTGTTTAATATTGTAGTTCCAGTTCATAACTCCGTTTTAATCTGACAGCTTTACTTGTTTAGTAATAGAGTTTTTGCAAGACTTTGGATATTTCTTTGCTCTTTTCCGTTGTAGGAGTGCATGTGGAGAAATCATCTGACTTCTTACTTCTGCCTTGTGCTTAGAAGAACTCAAGCGGACTGGACCATTCTTGCAAGGTTGTGGGCTGCTGATTTATGCAAGCACATTGAGGCCCCCTCACCCTCTTCCAAATCACAAAGATAAAATTGTGTTCTGATTTCCTTTTGAAATACTGTCTTTTGGTAAATGTTAATTTTATTAGGTATGTTTACTGCTTATGTGATAACTTGTGATAATTTGTGTTGATTATTACCCTTCAATACTTTGACGCTTTGTGATGGAGTTTTCTTCCCCCTCTCAGGAGTGTATGTGATGTAATCATGACACCTCATAGAACTGCTGATTTTCTTTCAAGAAGAGAAGTTTGGAAGAAGTCCACAGCACAGAGTGATTTTCAGCTATACCATTCAACTTTACAATTTTCTTCGCTGAGATATAATGAACCAATTTTATTAGGTATGTCCACTGCTTATATCTGATTACTACATTTTTATGTGAATGTGTACACTTGTGTTCAATACTTGCCTGCAAGGCTTTGGCGTTCTGTGTTCTTTTATTGAACTCTTTCTCAGGAGTGCATGTGTAGACAGGTTATAGAAGGCGCTTCGGTGAGCTCCGTGATACCCCTCCAGGAGTGCATGTGATGCGATTATGACAACTCACCATAGAACTGCTTCTCTGCTTTCAAGAAGAAATGTATGGAATACAGTCGCAGCAGGCCGGAGTGATTTTGCACCTCTTCTCTTCAACTGCTTTTCCAGTATATCATGGCAACTCTGCATCCACTTGCTCAGGTATGTCTAATGCAGTGCTTATGTGATAACTACATTTTGAAGAGGACATTTACACTTGTGCTTACATTGAGCCCATACCAGTCAGACCTTCTGCTTTTTATTTTTTCCCTCTTTTAGGATTGCAAGCCATGTAATGCAGAAGAAGAATGGAATCTCATTGTCAACACGAAGGGATTTTCTTTTCTGCTATCATATTGAGGTCCTCCTCCCCAAATTCATGGATTCTAAATTGTCGAAAATTGCCTTTTTAATTTCTTAAGATTTTTCCTAATTTTTTTTTTGTATTACATTCATAGACTGAAACATGTGTTTCTAATCTTATTATTTTTTGACTTAAATATGATGGCTTTGTGATATGGTGGGATTCATGATATCCCAAACCCTCATATAGTTATGACTGCATGTGCCACATAGGGTGTTTCACAATATATCAGGCCATTAGCAGTCCTAGCTAGATATCTCAGAGAAAATGTTCAGATTTCTTCTAGGAAACAAGTAAATTACAAGGGACACAAGTTAAACTTTACTTAATCAAGTCCACTGCACACAAAATAATATAGTTTTAATGGGCTTTGAAGGCCTATTGTGGCGTTTATGAACTTGCTCATGATGTACAAAATTCTTGTAACAGAAAAATTAATTTTATGCGTGTGGTGGTCCCCATTAAGTTGTGTTACCCACATCCCCTATGTTATGGCCTTGTTCTCTTAAATATCATACATCTATTCTCAAATATTACCGTCAAGGACAACAAGAAAGAAGCATCGATGACTGACATGTATAACTGTTAAAATATTTCCGTTCTTGGTGACGTAGCAGGAAGGTAACGTTGTAGGCACATGTCTGAACTTCAATTGCCAATCTGATTGTTTACTTCCTGTCTAATGGTTTAATGCACATCCGTAGATAATAAATCAATTAAAAAATTCCAAACATAAGCTTTCTTACTTCTCCCATGAACTGTGTACTAATACCAATTAGCCAGTCACTTTGAAAAGTGTACGGCCTGCTGCCTGCAGCAGAACTGTTCTCCACAGGGAAGGTATTATACAGAATAGCAAAAGAGCATATTTATTTCCAGCATGTATTATAAACAAAACTTTTCATTTAACAAATAAAAGCGACAAAAATAGGATAGTACGCACAGTACAAATGAAAGTTATCTACAAATAACAATTACAAAGTATAAGTACTTTAAAGATATGCTGGAAAGTGTACAGTTGTACATATAAAATGAGAATACTATTAAAAATCCTCACCTAATGTGAACTAGAAATCTACTCAAAATAACATTGAGTGAATGTACACATGCAAACAGTTAAAAAATTAAAAATCTACCTTCATGGCAATGTCCCTTAAAAAATTAAGATTACAAAAGTGTAGTAAACAAACTCTGAAGAAAAACAGAATGGAAAAAAATAAAATTGCATCACTTGCACTGCACACAGCAAAAATCTTGTTTATCAACAAGTTAAGAGTTTACTGATGTGATTGGTACCCGACAGAGTGGGCATGAGTAAGAGTTTATAGATACAAATCAAACGCGCAAATGTAGCAAAAGTTGTTGTGTCCACAGTTGAGAATACCGCGATACTCTCCTAAATACAAGAACTCGTGGCATACACAGCAATCAGATTCTTCTGAAATAGATAAGTAGAATTAATTTTAATGGAGTTCGCACTCAGAAAACTGAGTTCTGGGTTCAAGTATTTCTCGACAAAGAGGGGGAGCAGGAACAGTGTAACAAATGCAAAATGGTTCCATTTCTTATATGCAAATACTTGAACTAAGAATTTAGTTTTCAGGGTGTCTCTGTCCCAGTTTTACTGGATAAGGTAAACACTTACCCGTTTAAAAATGATCACCCCCAGAAACAGCCCGGACGGGGGCACTTTTCGGGTAACCCCGATGCTTGGCGGGCAGCCCGGAATCACACCCAGAAAGTGACAAAAACCGCAAGTTTCTGGGTGTCCCCGGAGGCGCCCTCGGACTGTTTTCGGGGTACCCCGGAGCCACGTTCGGAATGTTTACGGGGTAGCCCGGCTGGTCGGCAAGCCCGCAGGCGATGCTTTACCCCCTCCCCCCATCCCCTTTACTCCTCTACTGCTTCTAGGGTGCTACAAGTTTTCCTGTTCTGAGTGTTCTTTATTTTAATAAATCCGATGGTACCCTGTACATAATACCAGCCCTACGGTTAAACCAAGTGTGCAACTGCGCTCAACACTTACTGCATGTGTACAACTTCCAGTCCGACACATGCAAGTGTTCAACTCGAACGTTGTGCACTTGTAAGTGTACGTACAACTGCCCCGTGCAACACTTCCCCTGTTGAACTCTGGCAGGTGCACACGGTAAAAATAGTTCCTTCCTTGTATTTCAAGATCTTTCTTGGATATTATGGAAAATACCAATGGACCTCTAAGACAGATCTTGAAATATAAGAAACTATTATTACCGTGCACAACTGCCGAGTTGCGCATACTTGCACGTATTAGACTGGAAGCTGCACACTTACAAATGTTGAGCTGTTGCACACTTGGCTTAATGGTGCAGGGCCATTTTCGCGTCCTCCCAGTTGCTGCTGCTAAGTAATCGTGGTCCTGTGGCCTCCTGCTGATGCTGCTGAGCACATCTTTCGTACGTCCGCGCACCACGGCTGTCACCAGCAGACTGGCGAGAGAGCGAAGCGAAGTGGAGGGCAGAGTCGAGCTCGAGCACCAGGTAGCCGGTGACTCCTGGCCCCGGTGGGTGCAGGCTTCCGGATTATCCCCAGTCTCCCCTCCGTCCTGCGCGTCAGCCGATGCAATTCCTGGAAGGGAAATACTCCGCCGAATCCTGGTCGAGGCAGCGGCTCGCGGACGAATCTCGGGCATCCCCATACCCGAGTCCGGGGTGAATTCGGTGTTCCCCGTTGGACGTCAGGCTCTCGGACGAATCTCGGGGATACCCATACCCGCGTCCGGGGTGAAAACGGGCAGCCCCGGGGACGCGACGGAAGGAAAATGGGACACCCCGGGATGAGTTCGGACTCTTTTTGGGGCTGCCCGTGGCGTCCGGGGCTAATTCGGACAAGTCACGGCAACTTCTCGGGGTAAAATATTTTCAAACGGGTACTTTCTTCTATTGGCTGGGACACGTGCTCTGGTGATAGCATCCTTGGATAATAGCCACCAAATAAATCATTGTCGTCTTGTTGAATGGTTTGGGACATCTGAAACAGGAAACGAAGTGAATATCAAAAGTCACACTCCTGCTGGAATCCAGGATAGATTTTACTAGTCTGTAATCAGGTACTGCTTGAAAGCAAACTTCTGCATAGGGACAGTGCTGTCTAAAACACCTATACATTTAGATGCCTCATACCTCTGCAGCAGGAGCTGGTAACTCTTCCTGATCAGAATCTGATATGCTTATAACTTCTTCTGTGGCTGCAGAGGTATAAAATAGCATCAGAAGAGCATAAGAAATCCAAGTGGAAATCAAAAGAACCATGTTATTTATTTGATTGTAATTAATATTTCCCAGAATGCAGCAAGTGAATCCATCAGTGAGTATTGCAACATTGTACCACAATGCCAAACAGTGTTACAGAAAATGATTACTCTTATCTGCTGATCCCAACCCAAAGCAAGTAGAGTTAACTTCAATACTTCTAAACTGTATGGTCTAAATTAACAACTATTGATCCATATGTCAAGTTTATTACTCTAGCATTATGAGACAACGTACCTAACTGACTAAGTTAAGTCTGGGGAAATAAATAAATAAATAAATAAATAAATAAATAAATAAATAAATAAATAAATAAATACCATAATGGTCTGAATATAAGCCTCCTTTTTTTTTTGAAATTTAGCCTAAAAACAAGGGGCTTATATGAGAGGCCTTTTTTGTATGGGTTTATATGGACGGTCCATAATGGACCTTTTACTTTCAAATGAGGCTCTAAAAGTAGGGGGAGGCTTATATGCGGGGGAGGCTTAAATTCAGACCATTACGGAAAATAAATAAATAAAACCACAACCCTTCAAGAACGACTGTTTGAGTGGAAAAGTCAGGGACTTTTAGATCGCAACTTTCCTATAGAGTGGGTGGTCCAAGTTATGAGAGATTGTACTTACAAAATTTTGCCTTCCCCACTGCATGTCCGGCCTCTTCATCCTCTGCAACCTCATCATCGGTATCATCTATCTCGTTGTCAGTCTCACCCTCAGATTCTTTGCCAGACTCGTATAACTGCAAAAGTTAGCAAGACTTTTAGTCAGTACATTCACAAATAGTTATCAAAGTACCTTTAAATTAAATTGACCTACAGGATCAGGATCATCCACCGCTTCTTCATCATCATCAGATTCCATTAAATTTCTTTTCTGAGTAGTTTTCCTCATACATTGCCTTTTAGCAGTTGGCAAGGCAGAATTAGTGCCAAATATTTTGTCAAAAGTTTCGATTGCATCACCGTCTGACTTAGGTTGAACTCTCTAAATAAGATAAAGTAGAGTGTTTGACACTGCATGAATCACAATATGCCAGGTAAGACAACAAATACTGCATACCTTTCGAGTCCTTGCCAATGATAGTGATTTCTTTAATGAAGCAGCACTGACAGTACCTGCAGCACTCTGCAATTACCAAAACACACAAAAAATGAACTTTACATGTTAGTAAAATAAATAACAAAACAATTACTACCAAATACCAAGATGATGATAATACTGACCTTGCCTTTGTTGCCCTTAGTGAGACACCGTTGTGCTGGTAAGGCAGACTTGTTGCTGGAAGAGGCTTCTGACGCTGGCATCTTACTGGAAAACGCTGCTGCAGAAGCAGTCTTGCTGGAGGAGGCTGCTGCAGAAGCAGTCTTGCTGGAAGACGCTGCTGAATGAGCAGTCTTCCTGGAGGAGGCTGCTGCAGAAGCAGTCTTGCTGGAAGACGCTGCTGAATGAGCAGTCTTGCTGGAGGACGCTGCTGCAGAAGCAGTCTTGCCGGAGGACGCTGCTGCAGAAGCAGTCTTGCTGGAGGACGCTGCTGCAGAAGCAGTCTTGCTGGAGGACGCTGCTGCAGAAGCTGTCTTGCTGGAGGACGCTGCTGCAGAAGCAGTCTTGCTGGAAGATGCTGATGAGGTTGAGGGGCCCGGCTGGAATTCTTCTGGTATCTGCATGGGACACAATTTTAATGGACATGAATTACGATCATTACTCAAATAAATAACCAAGAAAAAGGAAAGGAATTGATGGTTTACCTCAGTTATCCTGACTCTGCTACGCAGTAGCCTCCCTGGAAGAGTCACTTTCAGTTTTTGTGGCAAATTAGTCTCCTCACGATTTGGCTCATGCCATCCCAAAGCCATGGGCCAACTTTTGAAGGTCTGAGGCTGCTCCATGGAGTGAGGCACGCGCTGAGGCTGCTGCATGAAGTCAGGCATAGGCCGAGGCTGCTGCACGTAGTTAGGCACGCGCTGAGGCTGCTGCATGAAGTCAGGCACGGGACGAGGCTGCTGCACGTAGTCAGGCACGGGCCGAGGCTGCTGCACGTAGTCAGGCACGGGCCGAGGCTGCTGCACGTAGTCAGGCACGGGCCGAGGCTGCTTGAAGTAGTCAGGCACAGGCCGAGGCTGCTGCATGTAGTCAGACACGGGCTGAGGCTGATGCATGTACTGAGACACAGGCTGAGGCTGATGCATGTACTGAGACACAGGCTGAGGCTGATGCATGTACTGAGACACAGGCTGAGGCTGACCCATGTTGCAAGGCAAGGGCTGAGTTTGACCCATGTTGCGAGGCAAGGGCTGAGTTTGACCCATGTTGCGAGGCAAGGGCTGAGGTTGATCCATGCTGTGAGGCAAGAGCTGAGGTTGATCCATGTTGCGAGGCAAGGTCTGAGGTTGATCCATGTTGCGAGACTGCTGCATGTTGTATGGGAAAAACTGGGGCTGCTGCCTTGAACTGAATTCCCTCCCATCAAATGGATACACCTGTAAAATATGAAAATCAACATGTCAATAATGACATCTTACGCCTCAGTGGGCGGAATAGGCCATCTGAGCCTAGGAGTGTGCACTATCAGAAACACCGTAACTTTGAATGAATTCCTACAAACTAAAAACATAACATTACTTGACCACTCCTCAGTCCGGAACCATTATCAAATTGTAGACGTGATTCAGTTTTAACGCGCTGTTAAAGGTGAATCCACAATACTGCTCATAGCTCATGCACTTATGTGGCTCATAAGTTCCTCGCATTCAACTTTATGTTTTTTGTGAAAGAGTAAATTTCATGCATTTTAAAGAGGCCATTTCACCAAATAAGTTCCCTAGTTTGCCTTCTTACAAGCCGCATTCAGAAATGAGAGGAACTTATGAGCTGCATGAGCGCATGAGCTATTAGCTATGAGCAGTATTGCGGATTCACCTGAAGACTTAAGATTAGGCTCGGGGCCCGCTCAGTGCGAGAGAGGTAGAATACTTCTGGATTGAACACATCTCTCCCTCACGCACCGACCTACCGACGTAAGCCGACCGAGAATTGGGACACAACTCAGTTTCTCACGACGTAATTTGACGAGACATGGAAAAGTCAAAGGGAGACGATAGTAAAAGCCCACTTCTCGGTTGGTCACTGTGAAAGGGAGTTGAAGCTAGACAAGTACGACTGGCCCGAGAGCATGGGCACAACCATAGGCAAAATACTCACCACAACACGTTCATTCACGTTGACATTGTGCAGCATAACATATGGGATAGAAGGGGGCGGGCGAGTGAAGTCCGGCAGTTCGAAGGAATTTTGAGAATTGTCCATCCCGTATCGTTATACACGCCTCTAGGGCCACACTTGAAAGTACGACTAGAATCACACGCACCGCACACGAACTGCTCAGCAGGCACCGCACCGACACCAATGAGAAATCAGGGTTGCCAGGCCAGACCCGGTCGAGTCGGAATCGCCCGAGTCGGGCGCCGAATGCGCCCGAGTGCGCCCGAGCCCACGCAGCCAATGAAATCGCCCGGAATCGCACGCGGCCGTTTAAAATCACCCGGAGTCTTTTTAAATCGACCGGAATCGCCCAGAAAATTAGAAAAATAGTTCAAATATTAAGTAAAATAGTGCACTTTTTCAACTTTTTATTTACACATCGAGAATTTACACTGTCTTCAATAAGAGAAAATACATTGATTTCTTACCAGCCCTCATCATCATCCTCGCTAGCAACCCCCCTTTCTTTCTGTTCGGAAGTGCACATGTCCGACGTGAACAGACTGAACACTTCCGGCAAAGGTGTGAATACGAAACACGGCTAAAATCGCCCGAAAAGACCGAAAAACTCAAAAATCGCCCGACAGAAAAAAATGCGCCCGAAAATCGCCCGACACCAAAAATCGCCCGGCGGGCGCAAAATCGCCCGGTCTGGCAACCCTGCGCTGCGCATGCGCGCGCAACTGCGAAATTTAAAAAAATAACCTCAAACCCAAAGTGATGAGGGAATGCCCAAAGTTTCCTATGTTTATTTGTGTTTTCGAATTTGGTCATGTGAGGTGGTTTTATTATGCTCTTTTTTTCCGTCAAATACAGGCAGACTTCAATAAGTGATTCCAATTTTAAGTGCTACTACATTACATTCGAACAAAAGCTTTGGGTTCGAGACTAAACAAAGGACTGTCGCGATCGTGTTGGCTCACCGATTGGTTGTAACGTTCAACGTTAGTTGTTTTGATCGACATTTTGGTAACTATCTTCTGAATTTGCAAACATTAACCTATTATTTCATTTCCATCCGATCTTGTCGTTTTCTTTTCTCCTTTATTTATGCCGCGCCTCAAAATTTGTCGAATTTCTGAAAGCATATCTATAGTTACTAGACGTCAGTCAAAAATGAAGATTGGTGGCCATAGGGCATTTCCTAATTTCTTCCTCACAATGAACAGGGGGAGGGGCCGCCAATTCTGTAATTTCCGAATAGATCTTTGAGGAACTTGCGCAGGGTGACGGAGCGTAGTGGGAACCAAAACAAAGCACCATAACCTACGCATAGAACTGATTTAAATCTTGGTTTAGATTCAATTCTTGCGTTGCTTTGCTGTGTCTGATTCATTAGGGGCACTTTAAATTATGTTTTACGCCCGGAATGTGAATTATATACACAACGCTTTCTGTTTTGTTTTGGTTCTCTACTACGCTCTGCCACTCTGCGCAAGTTCCTCATTGACTTCCAGCCCTGCTACCGTTGTTCATTCCGCATCGTTTATTTCTGTTCGCTTTTAGTAATTAAGTATATTATTGGTCTCTACGCTCTCTCATACCGAAGCTCTCGTAAATATGACAATGGTTTTGATATTAACCTGTTTTCCTTTGCAGGGCTCAGTGCAGAATGGATCGAATATTTGATGTTGCGCGGGAAGAGGCCACACGGCCAGGTACATTTTTTTACCACATTGCCGATGGATATCATTACCACCGAAGCCATGATCGCCCGGGTACCATGTACTTCAAATGTGTCAGATTTGAGCGTGGATGTAGAGGTCGGGCCATACTTGATGACCATGTTGGCTTTGAGCACACTGCCAACCACAATCATGAAAGGGACGTTCACTATTCGGAGGAAATGTTTGTGAAGCGCAACATTCTTGCCAGATGCCGGGCTCTAGATTATGCACCTTTCTCCAGAATAATAGATGAAGAGATTCGAGGGTAAATTTTATTAGCTCATGTAATGTGAATCTAATTGTTTCAACATTCTTAATTTTTTAATTTTTTCATTCTGTTTTAGGGCTCATCCAGAAATCAGAGCTCGCATTTTTGCAGCCAGATTAAGAACCAGTATGCGCAATGCACGTCTTCAAAATTACCCTCGTGTTCCTAATGATCTGCGTGACCTGACCAGAATTTTGATGAACCCTCAGTACACTGTGATTACTATGACAGAAGATGGCTTAAGTAATATTTATGCTGGATCAGTCACTGATGCCTTAGGTGCTCACCATGTCCTCTTCCTTTCTGAAAGAATGCTGGCAGTTGCTCGTGACCTAAGAATACTACATGGAGATGGTACTTTCAAATCAAAGCCGGCAGGATCAAACCTAGAACAGGTATTGCTGTTGTATTGTAGTAATCACTGTAAAGCTAGTCATGATAGTGAATGTGAAGTGTTTCATGGGTCTCTTTCGGTGAAATGTCTGTATAAGCTAAGCTCTTTAAAGACAAATGTATCAGCTCCTTTGGAATAGGATTGCTATATAAGCAGTATATGAATTGACATTCATTTTTCAGAAAAGTTTCTCATTAAAATTGATTGATATTGTAGTAACTTTCTTACTGTGTTTTAAAAAGCTTTGTTTCACCTGAATTGCAAACTTAAAAGAACTTTTATGTTGTTTGCAAAATGAACTTACCAGCCATATTCTCAATTTTAGTTTTCCTATCCTTAGGTTTACTGTATTGTGGGCAGTTGGAATAACCACAATGTGCCATTGGCATTAGTTTTAATGGAGAGCCGAACTCAGCAAGCATATGAAGCAGTACTGGAACTCCTACAACATCGTTTGGGACCAGACGTCCACTGCACAAGAGTGATCACAGACTTCGAATTGGCTGCCCAGAATGCCTGGGAGTCAGTTTTCCATGTACGTGTTCAGGGCTGTCTCTGGCACGCGTGCAGGGTAAGCTTTTAATCTTATACACTTGGACAATAATCAGAAAGGGAGTTCCACAATTTATTTCAAATACTGTTTCTTATGTTTTATTTTCTTTCTTTGTTTGTTAGAGGTTAGTAATCACTGCCCAAGAATTGGGTCTCACCATTCAAATGAGAGACATCCCTGAGGTGAAAAGAATTGTCAGGTTATCCATGGCCCTGCCACTTCTGCCCAAATGTTATATGAGAAGAGGTCTACTTGTTCTCATTCAAGAAGCCAGAGATGAAGGAAACTACATATATCAAACAGTGCAGCCTTTTCTTCAATACATTTGGACGTCTTGGATCAGGTCTGAAAGAACATGTGCAAGGCTGACAGTGTTTGGTTCCAGTGCAAGAACCAACAACACAAATGAGAGCTTCAATAAAACTCTTCGTCTGGAAACTGGTCTAAATCCTAGTGTGTATGGATTCATTGGTAAGTCATTAAATCGGTCTGTTACAGTATCTTCAGATGGATGGTGAATCCTAACTGTGCATGAATTTTTCAACATATTTCCTCCGTTAAATTAACCCTCAGATGTGTTTGTGCAGTTTAAGCTATAGATCGTAAGGAAACCTATTTCCTTTTCAGTTTTAATTTACTTCTGCTTTTCTACAGCTGCTTCAGTCAAAATCGAACAACGGACCCAGGACATTGTTATGGCCTTAAATGCAGGAAGGAGAGTTGGCAGAGGTCAAAGGGTTACGACCATTATGAACAATGACAACATCCAGCAATTGTCAATAGGGTATTTCAATAGAGCTCTGCCCAGAAGTAAGAAGAACAAAACCGGATTCAGATATTCAATATCCAATTAAGAAATGTTCGTTTCCACGCTCAGCGCAGCGTGCGCTCACGAAGGCGTGAGGCGGGCGAGGGGCAGGGGGCGGGGAGGGGAAGCTGAGCGTCGCGCCGCTCCCCGCCCTGCTCCCCACTCCCCCGCTTGCCCGCCTCACGCCCGCGTGAGCGCACTAGGGATGGCCGATATGGTATCGATATGCTAAGATATCGATAGGTTGTGCGCGATATATCGATATTCCTTATTCGATAGTACAAAATTTCGATATATAGATATATCGATATATTTAGACGATATATCAGTCCCAGATTTGAGAGAACTGAAACACAGATTTACTCGGGTTCAGCCTCTACATTACAACAAATGCTATCGCTGGAACACGCTACGGACAGCGCCACGCCACAGCCACGAGCACACTGATGCCGCCGCTCGGCTGCTCTCGGCTCGCGCCGCCCGCCGCCGCCGCAGCTCTGCCTTGCAGTGTTGTCCGTAGGTGGCAGCACTGGCCGGGCGAGCTAAGCGGGGTTTTCGTCGTGCGGCGAGACAGGCAGGGGACAGCACGCCCGAGCTGGCAGCAACCCCTAACTGTTTGTTTATTTATCGCGAGTGCGGGCATGGTTGACGAAGATGGTGCGAAAAAGTGAAGTGTGGAAACATTTTGATAAAAATGGGAAGTCTGCTACCTGCCGAATGTGTGGTCAGAGCGTGGGGACAAGTAGCAACACGTCCAATATGTGGACCCATCTTCAAAACAAGCACGGCATCACTAACCCCAACAGTAAGAGCAAGACCGCTACAGGTGGGCGTGGGGCGGCTAGGGCTGGAGAGTCCAACAATTCGGAGGAAGAGGACGACCCACAAGTAAGTACCCCTCTCTTATATTATTATCTTAGCGTGCCAGCTCGCGGTAAGCGAGTTTAAGGTTAATTTTCCGTTAAACGCGATCAGAACACACTAGGCGTGTGTGCAGCCATTTGACTCTGTACACGAGTGGTGTTTTTACACAGGGAAATGCCGGTGATGATGCTGCTGTCCAGCGCTCAGTCAGCTCAGTGTCTGACACGGCTACGGCACCGCCTGCGACGGCGTCCGAGCCTCAGCTAGCAACCCTTCTAAGAAAACGGCGCTCTACTGATAACGCCGCGGCGGCCGGCGCCTCGCCGCCAAAGCAGATGACCATACCGGGGTCCATTGGCAGGGCTTCGTCATTCCAAGGTACGAATACGCCTCAGCTGATCGAATGCGATTATGCAAGCTGGCTGCGTATTTTTGGAGGAAGTTTAACTACGTTTTTATCTTTTATTTATTTATTTATTGACAGAGGGAGGAGAACGAGACGCGACTCAGCGCGACGCTCTCCTGTTCATGATGATGAAGGAGAACTTGCCACTGTCATTGCCTCAGAGCGAAGGTTTCCTGTACTACAACTCCAAGACGACCCCGCTATGGAAACCCCCCTCTCGGCAGACCATGACCCGGCTTATGGAGAGGAAGTACCAGAGTGCGGCCCAGCTTGTCAAATCTGCTCTCGCGGAGCTGCCGGCGGTTTGCCTGACAGCTGACTCGTGGACAGATTCGCACACCACCAAAAGCTACTTGGGTACTACTGTCCACTTCGTGATTGATGCCTGCATGGAGGCGGCGTGCATTGGGGTGACGCAACTAGAAGAGAGGCACACCGGTTTGTACCTGGCAGAAAAGCTGACCGAGACTTGCGAGGAGTGGGGCATTCTTAAGGAAAGGGTTAACATGGTCATTGTCGACAATGCCGAGAACATTAAGCTAGCAGTGAAAACGGCGTTTGGCGAGAACAAAATGCTAAACTGTTTTGATCACACGCTGAATTTAATACCTAAATATGCCCTCGGTAACAAGTCGGACAACACACCGCACGTGCCCGTCGCAGGTATTCCCCAGCTGATCAGAAAAATGAAGGACATAGTGACATTCAGCCACACCAGCTGCAATTTCGCAAACGAGCTCTCCCGCATCCAAGTAGAACAATTTCACCGGACGGAGGGAACAGTTCTGCGCCTCATTCAGGACGTGAGGACACGATGGGGTTCTACGTTCAAGATGATTGAGCGCTTCCGGGCCCTTTCCGATGTCATCTACCAGGCTGCGGCGAAGTTTCCGGAAGTTACTATGTTAACGGCGGCGGAGCTTGCGACCCTCCGCACTGTAATGGACGTACTGCGCCCCTTCCATGAGGCCACGACGGAGATGGGGGCTGAGCACCATACTACATCTAGCAAAGTGATTCCTACAGTGCACTTAGTTACCAAGGTGAGTGTTATTAGCCGTTTAAAGAAACGTTTTGCGGGGGGACAGGAGAACCGCGAGCTGACCAGGGACACCTGCCCGTCAGCGGCCTCAGCTGAGCACAGCGCGGTCTAGGTCCCCGGGCCCCGGGCGGGGCCAAGTGCACCTGCCCGTCGGCGGCCTCACCTGAGCACAGCGCGGTCTAGGTCCCCGGGCCCCGGGCGGGGCCAAGTGCACCTGCCCGTCGGCGGCCTCACCTGAGCACAGCGCGGTCTAGGTCCCCGGGCCCCGGGCGGGGCCAAGTGCACCTGCCCGTCGGCGGCCTCACCTGAGCACAGCGCGGTCTAGGTCCCCGGGCCCCGGGCGGGGTCAGGTACACCTGCCCGTCGGCGGCCTCACCTGAGCACAGCGCGGTCTAGGTCCCCGGGCCCCGGGCGGGGCCAGGTGCACCTGCCCGTCGGCGGCCTCACCTGAGCACAGCGCGGTCTAGGTCCCCGGGCCCCGGGCGGGGCCAGGTGCACCTGCCCGTCGGCAGCCTCACCTGAGCACAGCGCAGTCAAGGCGGCCCGGACCTGGACCAGGCCTGGACTGCGCTGTGCTCCGGAGAGGCCGTTGACGGGCAGGTGCCCGCCGCCCCGCCCCGGGCCTCCGCCGCGGTGTGTCGGCGGGACGCGCTCGCGCGGGCGCGCGGGCATTCCCCTGGTTTGGGTCAAATGTCATCGTGCGACGACGACACTGACTCTTGTTTCGTTTTTGTTTCAGGCTGTACAGAACATACAGTGCTCTGAGCAGGACACCATTGGAAGAGCCTTCAGAGACTTCTGTTTAAGCGAACTAAGGCGGCGGTTTGGAAACATTGAAACTAACAGGACTCTCGCACTTGCAACAATGTTGGATCCTCGCTTCATAAAAGCGTACTTTCAGGTATGTGCAATAAAAATGTGGTGTTCGTCGAAATAGCTTTGGCAGCGCCTCGCTTACAATTAATTTTATTTCAGGGACCTCTGACCACTGCAAACACTATGACGCTGCTCGAGATGGAAGTGCGGCAGATCATGCGGGCGGAAGCAGCTGCAAGCGCTGAGGCGGTGCGCACCACTGGTAAGCCGAAGCCGGTGTTGATTCCACGTTATATTACTTAAGGGTCAAGTCTTGATATTTGTTACGCGAGTGTCCTCCCTTTTCTCAGATGAACTGACAGAAGCTAGGGCCGGAGTGCCAGACCCAGCCCCAGCATCTGCAGCTACAGGAGGGAGCCTGTGGGCACCCCACGCTGAACTTGCACGGTCGGCAAACGCTGCAACGGCCACCGATGACGTCGCTGCTCGAGCTAAGGCTGAAATCAGGGCGTACATATCTAGAGAGCTGTTGCCCATTACAGCAGATCCTTTGAAAAGCTGGGAGGCTATCAAGCCCCTTTACCCTAGTTTGTATAAAGTAGCTCAAAAATACCTCACCATTCTAGCCACATCTCTACCTAGCGAGCGTCTCTTTTCTAAGCTAAGTTTCATCTCTACCGATGAAACAAGTAGACTAACTGCCGAGCACCTTTCTCAAAGGGTGTTCTTGGCTAGTTTAGATAAGGATGTGTGGGATGCTGCTCGCCATCCTAAATAGTCATTATTTATTGTTAATTTTAACACCCGAGACTAGACTGATTACCTGTATTTGAAAACCTGACTGATAATGTTAAATTTTAAGTATTTCAGGTGATGTGTTCATTATATATCTCTTTTTTTGATAAAACTGTATTTTTTTTCAAAGAAATACCCTACTGGCAACTTTTAAACGCGACTTCTAGCGCCGCCCCATTACCGATCGATATTTTATTCGATATTTCGAATTATCGATATATTTTATTCGATCTATCGATAAAATTTTTATCGAAGTTTGCGAATATCGATATCCCAGTTATCGATAGTTTTCCTTTAGCTGGCCATCCCTAGAGCGCACGCTGCGCCGAGCGTGGAAACGAACATTTCTTAATTGGATATAGCATAGCGGTGGTGGGGGCGGGCGAGGGGAGGAGCGGCGGGTGGTAGGGGCGCCTCCCCGCCCGCCCGCCGCTCCTCCGCTCGCCCGCCCCCACCACTGCTCTCTGTATCCGGTTTTGTTCTTCTTACTTCCGGGCAGCGCACCATTGAAATACCCTATTGCTCTGATCAACCGGCCAGGGCCTCTAAACCAAGCCATACTAAGGTTCCTACGAGCTGCTTACCATGTAATGGGAGGGATGATTGATGAGGCTTTGCTATGGTAAGGTATAATGTAACCATTCCTTTTGCTTAGCTTAAGAAATTATTCCAAATTGATTCTGATTTTTCTTATTTCAGAAGATTTTGATTGCTGTGTATGCCACGAATTCTGCTACATTTGTGCACGTGATTTAAACTTGGTCTGAGCTTGTGGATTAGGATTATGATTTATGTTAGTGAATTTTTTTTTTTATCTCAGTTTTAGAGACGCCTTGACTTTGTTTCTTTAAAAAAAAAAAAAGAAAGGAAGGTCCTTTTTCTCTTATTTTACCTCTTGATTTTACAGACTTTTTATGTTGTCACGTTATTACATGTCCCATGTAATAGCAGCTTTTTATGGTTTCTAATTTGTAAACGCAACTGTGCTGTGACTTGGGTGATAAAAATATGTTCATGAGCGATAGGAATCCTGCTTCTTTTGCATTCGACCTTTCCCTGTTGACAACACGAGCTATAAATAATAGTTGTTGGCAAGCCAATGGCTCACAAGACTCTAATCTTTTTAAGGAAGTCAAAAGAATCGAGTCAGCCATTTTTTTTTTCCTCATTTTATTATTGGAAACAATCACAACACAATAGAGACAAGTGGTGAACATCAGTTGCATACAGGACAGGCAAAGCTGTCGTACCTGACAAAAATGTGGGGCTTATTCTAATGACACACACTATTTTGTTACTACCAAGGTATATTGCCTAGTACGCACCGAATGGGTAGTGATTCCTTAAAGAAATAAAAATAATGGAATAGGGGAAACTTAAACTTAAATAAAGAATAAACCTAAACCTCTGATAGGTATAAGCCGTTTGACAAGAATATTACAAGACATGTGAACCAAATTTTTAAAAATATCAATTAAGGAATGGGAGATGTATGTACAACAATACTAAAATCATGACGCAGCAGGATTTTGAAAATTAAGCAACAGTAGAAGTACAAACTGGTGCCCCAAATACAGAGCATTGCAAAGACAGCTTTATTTGCAGACATAGAACTCATTCAGAGTGCTCTTTCAAAAAGATGAAGTTGAAATAGTTCTTTTAAAACTCAAATTTTACAATGGACATTACGGATGCCACGTTTACTAAATCAAAGTGAACTAGATTTCCTCAAATTTGTTCACTTGAAAAGATACACGGATACATTTACCAAAAGACAGTTTATCAAAAGGAAATCAGAACACAATTTTATCTTTGTGATTTGGAAGAGGGTGAGGGGGCCTCAATGTGCTTGCATAAATCAGCAGCCCACAACCTTGCAAGAATGGTCCAGTCCGCTTGAGTTCTTCTAAGCACAAGGCAGAAGTAAGAAGTCAGATGATTTCTTCACATGCACTCCTACAACGAAAAAGAGCAAAGAAATATCCAAAGTCTTGCAAAAACTCTATTACTAAACAAGTAAAGCTGTCAGATTAAAACGGAGTTATGAACTGGAACTACAATATTAAACAGAATGAAAAAAGGCGGTTATCCTAAAGAACATGATATTTAATGAAGCAAAAGAGAAAAAAAATAACTCTGTCTTCAGAATTTAACTCAGTTTTATCCTCTTCCAAACAAAATGCAGAGTGTAAAAAGACTCCTTAACATGCACTCCTAAAAATAAAGGGGACAAAAAATGAATATCCAACATAGACAAAACAAAGTCTTGTAAACTCATCACAACTGAATACATTCAGTTTGAAGTACCGTTATCAGATAAGTACTATTACTTTGATCATACCAGGGAAAGCAGATAGAGATGGGTATTTCATACAGGAGCATGAAATGTGTTGGGGCACAATCAGGCAATGGAAGATACTGTCCGCAGTGACTCATTTCCACACTTCTCCTCTTGATAGCAAAATGCAGGTGTGTACGATGACTTCTTCACTTGCACTGCTGGAAATGAAGTGAAAAAAAAAATGAATATTCAACATGGAATAACCAAAGTCTTGTAGACTTATATTCAACACAAATGTGCACATTCACTTTAAAATGTAGTTATCAGATAAGCACTACATTGTACATACCTGAGAAAATTGGTGCATTATGTACTGGAGAAGAAAACTATGTATGTCAATAGTTGAGCTGAAAATCACTCTGCCCTTTCTCTTCTCTAAAGCAAATAGCAGGTCTATGTGGTGTAATGATTTTATCACATGCAATCCAAAAAGAAAGAAAAAAGAGGGTACAAAGAAAACAGAATCTTGAATGTCTTTGAGACAGTTAAACACCAGAATTGTTTCACATTTAGTTTTAAGTATTCTCATGTGATTAGCAGTTCACTTGACGTACCTGAGGAAGGAGCCTGAGAGTAGTACAGTTACATCTACAATACTTCCCAAGCAACATTACGGCAGGGGACACAAAGCAGGAGAAGCTTAAAGTCATCAGTTTAACGAGATGCTGAGGATACCAATGGAAGCCGAGTTTGGTTTGGAAAATCTCCAGCCATGAAACTGATGCCGTGGACAGTGAGCATAACATGCGCCTGCAACAGGAAAGGCCTCTCTCAGCAAAGTAATATGACCAAATAATCCATCCAAATGTTAACCTCTGTTGGTACGCAGGTATTTCCTATAACAAAGGCAAGATCCATCCACAGCGATACACTATGGTCGTTGGTCATTGGTACTTACCGACAATCCCTGATAGTTACTCGGTAATCCCCTGGTAATCCCCCCATCATCGCAAATATTTTATCTTTATATTCCCCAGTCATCCTTTGATATCATCTCTGGTAATCTCGGTATAATCCTTATAATCCATCGGTAGTCCCTGGTAATCCTTGCTGACCCCTGCATCACCATTGTTCGTTGCACGCTTTGAAGCGCTTAACGCTAACTTCTTGTACTCCAGCGTCCGGAGGGGGGGAGAGAGAGGTGCTACAGCAGGGCGCAGGGCGCTACCTTGATCTCGCCCGCGAACCCTGCGGGGCTCGTCTTGGCGCCCCTAGGAGCTGCTCGGGGGGACAATGCACCCACTACCCCCCCCCTTTTTTTTTCTACACCCCTGGATGATCTGCTCTGCTGCTCTGTTAGTTGAAGTATCAATCAATCGTACACTCTACATGCTGCCAGCAGTGCCTTGTAAGCTTGATAGTCCTTTTCAGAACCCTGGAGGTTGTTAAAGGTATAGTTAAGGGAATATCCCTCTCTCAGATCCGGTACAGCTGTGTGACATTCTACCTGTTGGCTGCGGATCAGCCGGATGAGAAAGCCAGAGGTCATTCCCCTTCCTCCGGTTTTTCACCGCGCGCTCGAGACTTCTTGTCGGGCTTGTCGGTCTCTCACCCGAATTGGAGTCCGGTACTACTGTGCTTCGCCCTCGGTGTATTGGGCACTATGCCCCGCCCCGTCCACCTGCAGGGAATCAGGCGCGGGCCCGGAGGAGGGGGCAAAAGTAGCGGGCTGCTTACTTTCAGGGGAATTCGATCGAAAATTCGTTTTTGTTTATAATTTCGACCGATGCGTATTTGAAATTGCGTATCCATGACACAATTTTCCTTTACATTTTCCCCTTTTCCTTCTCTCCTTTTCCCTTTTCTCCCATTTTTCCCCAGTTTTTGGGAAGGGCGGCTGAGGCCGGGGTAAGGTGACATAGAGATAGGTGAAGTCAATAGCGCTCATTGGGGGATTTCATCCAGGGTCCCCCAATGAAAGCGCAGAGCGCAGCGCCCGCTCAGGCGATTTGGGGTCCTTCGGGGTTTTTCCGGGGCCGCTCGGCTCGCGCCTGGGCTCTCCGGAGCCGGCTGCAATGCGGACCGGTGAGCACTCGGGTGGCTGTTCGGCAGCGTTTGGCGCTTTTGAAGTGAGTGGCGCGAAGGATACCACTCCCCCCACTCCACCTCGTTGACTTCACCTATCTCTATATCACCTTAGGGGCAATTGACCCTTTGCCCCGCCCCGATCCGCGCTTGGCCTCGGTTGGGCGCAACGGGCGCCCCTACAATGTGAGAAAAAGCTACAGTTTGACTACAATTTTTTAACGTTATTTCGAAATACATTAAAATATTGTACCAAAACTGCACCCGGTGTAGAGTAAATTAGTGATGTACGGCAACGAAAACCGTAAACCGTTAATTCAAAACCGTTCTTTAGTTGTGCGAGGTACGGTTTTTCTCACAGCGCAGTATGACGCCCTTGGGCTCTCATCAGAGGGCGCCGCAGGCGCCCGCAGGCCAGCAGGGAATGGAAGCGATTTCTGTAAAAGGGCGCCTCCCGGCGCTCGGCAATGGGGTTGTAAGGGGATGGTGGGGGGCCTTCACGTAGGGGGGCGCCTGCCCGGGCAGGTTCGAGTGACCCTGCTCGAATGCTGCTGCTGCATGCTGCGGTACCGGCGCCTGCCAGGCCCGAGATAGGCAGCTCTGCCTGGCACGCGTGTGCAACATGCGTGCCTATCTACCAAGCACCCCCGCCCGCCCATATTCAGCTACGGGTTTGTACTTCGTGACATTCATCACCGCTCGAGTAGTGACGGGTATGTGGCAACGGCTGTACGTGTTGTTACTCCCTCGCTGTCGTGTAAATGAAACATTTGACAAGTCCGTCTGAGAGTTTTCAGCTTAGGCGCAGTTTCAGGAGGCCAGAGAGGCGACCCCAAAATTGTCTTACTGGCCAAAAACCTCCGTAATGTCATTCTCACTGTCAGTATCACGCGGTGGTTGCAAGCTGATTCACGCCCTCCGTACTTTTGGACTGCGCATGAAGATGCAGACGTGCACGTGCAGGCGGCAGGTGGGTTGCCTATTCACATTAGTCGTATGGTGCCAAAGGCGAAACTCGCTGCAATTATGCGCGTGACTTGTGAGCAATGCTGCAAATTATTTTTACTCTCGTGTACTCACGCCTGTCCCAGAGTAACCTTACCTTCTCTATAGCAGACGTTGACAACTGCTGCCACCAGCTGGGGTGAGGGAATAAATTGACACAGTAATTCGTACATTATTTGAGAAGGAAGATTTTATTTGATAGTGCGAAAATGTCTTGCGAAAGATGAGAGTTTTCTTTAAACTGCGACCATGGAGGAGGCAGCGAAGCAAAGCAGTAGCCGTCTAACGTTCAGTGCAAGTATATGTACAGCGTGCACACTCTTCTCCAAGGAAATACGATCACACACCACTCGGAAGGCACATGCAAACAGACAGAAAAAGAAAAAAAGAAAATAAAAACATCATACCATCAGTGCTATCCCAAGACTATGCTTTCAAAAAACATGGTGAAGATCTCATATAAATAATCACTACAAATCTTTGGATTATCTAAGACTTACTGATAGTACTCTTCATCATCAGCTGATAAGAGACCATTTTTTCACAAATCAATTCTCTCAGTCGGGGCTATCTCATATCGGCAGCTAAGGCTGTGAAGAAAATAGTAGGAAGCCCAAGAAAGTCACATAGAGAGTTTAATTTATTATGACGAGAAGACCAGAACTCTCAAGTGCCTCTGATATTACTGCCATAAACAAGGATATCTCTCATAAAATCAGGATTCTTCTTAATAATATCTTTCAAAACTTCAATATTCATATTTTTCAGGTTTGGATGATCCTTTATAAACAGTACCTTTTGACAGACATTCCCTCCTCATCACTGTATTAAGTCCAAAGTAAGGGAAAATTTTATGACTGGAAAACCGTCCATCTTCAAAGTCCATAAGGTACTGAAAATATACTCTCGGAGTCAAATTCTTGTCTCGTGCTTCATGTAAATCTCCTTCGCCAAAGGGAAATAATGCTGGAAAGGCTTGAGCAATGTATGGGCAACTAAGTTCTTTTACAGCATTAGAACTAATTTCAGGCCAATTCATGTTGTGTTTCAGTTTATCTTCGGAATGATAAAATGAAGGTACAGCTGTTGACACAATTTCATCCTCACCTCCTATGTCTATGACAAAAAAAAAGTATAATTAGAAAATAATATCGGAAAAGAAATAGATTAGATACATGTTAGTTACTGACCTTGATCAATATGCTCCATGTCTGTCTTATTACCATGAAAGAAATCATCACTAGGCAAGGCTTGAAGTGATTCAAAATCAATAACTATATCATGGTAATACTTATTATTCTGCTTTAAGAACAGTAAAGCATCCATAACCTTCTGTTTCCTTATCTTAAAATCTTTATGAAACATAAGCTTATTGTAACAAACATAAACAATTCCTTTCAGGTCAGGGATGGTATGAGGTAAAACTTTGGCAAGAGCCTTGACATCTTGAAAAAAAATTATAACATGACCACTTTATCCAGTCTGACCACCGAGGGGGCAACCACTCGAGAAATCCTGTGTACAAACCTGCGGAAATCTCGATGAAATCCTCAGAAATCTCGATGAAATCCTCAGAAATCTCGATGAAATCCTTGGAAATATAACTGAGAAATCTCATGAAATCTCATTGAAATCTTGTGAAATCTCATGAAATCTCATTGAAATCTTCTGAAATGTCATGAAATCTGAGAGAAATCGTGTGAAATCTCATAGAAATCTCTCAAAATCTCCGAGAAATCTTGTGAAATCAGTAGAAATCCTGTGTACACTAGGATGGGGAGTGGTTGCCCCCTCGCTGACCACCAACAAGTCTATAAACTTGTACAACAGCATGTACTCTAGCGATCAAAAGCTGTTCAATTAAACTTAAATCAGACAAGACAGCTGAACGGCGACCAACTGATACAAGCTCGTAAGGTTTTGAGCACCAACACTTTTTACTGAATAGCAGCTGCTTTGAATGACAAACTGAACATGTGTGCCATGAGAGAGATTCCAATTTCTTTCCAAAAAGATCAACAACATCTTCGCCAGATGAATAAAAAAGTAAATGGTCACGCAATAATTTCACTTTGTTTTGTACAAATTTCCTATCACTAATTCGGATAATATTGGAAGCAACATAGTCACATCCATCTAAAATTTCCTGAAAAGTCTCATTTTCTATTTTTGATGCTTTCTTCAGTCTTCGCTGATTTCGTGATTCACTTTCTGCTGAACGCTTGGAAGAACTGCAATATCTGCGTTTTGCAGATTTCTTTTGGTTCTTCCTTTTACTTTTAGAAGCAGAAATTTTGCTGCCTCTTTTCCTCACCATTTTATTTGAATAAACTGCTATAAAATAAAGAAATCATGTACAAAACAAGGAAATGACAGCCATAAAATAATATAATTTTCATGAAACAATATCATTCATTACCTGATCTGATAAATAGAGCAGTAACAATAAATTCAACTCCACTGAGCTATATGGAATATGGAAGTCTTTCACAAACAACAGTTGGATATCACGCAACAATGAAGACTTCATACAATACCAAACTTAAAATAACAAAAAAGGACGCCAAAAACAACAAACTTTGATTAAAGAAAATAGATTACATACGCAGTCATATTATGTAAACGTTGAAACAAGTCCCCGGTTTACAGACGGAACAACAATTACGACAATTTCGGATCGATTAAGCTACTAGCCGCCTGTGATACTCCGGGTAGGCCACCGTGCAGTACATGAGTGTAGTGAGAGTACTACGTTGCCAACCTCCCAGGCGACGCACAGGCTTTAAATGCTTAATAATATAGCATTCGTTTCCTGTCGGTAAATTTCATATATTTACGAAAATTTGATTATAATGCTCGACCGACAAATTGTAGAATACGGATGTTAAACGTCGATTCTTTAGTCTCCAGCTTGGCCTTTATGTACATTAAAAATTAGTACATCGCAATTCTACAGGTGTGGTCAAGCTCAGCAACGAAGCCGGAGGCTTGCCTGGCTAGAAAAATATTCAGGGGGGACCTCGGGGACATCCCGCATCGACCCATATATATATATATATATATATATATATATATATATATATATATATATGGGTCGATGCGGGATGTCCCCCACCCCGAGGTCCCCCCTGAATATTTTTCTAGCCAGGCAAGCCTCCGGCTATATATATATTTATATATTTATATATATATATATATATATATATATATATATATATATATATATATATATATATATATATAGGGTCGATGCGGGAAGTCCCCCCTCCGGGAGGTCCCCCCCTGAATATTTTATTAATTTTTTCGAATAAATCTATTGAGGCATTAAAATATAATAAAAAATTCTAAAATATTCCAATATATTAAAAATATTATCTTAGCGTGCCGAGCGACTTCTCATACCATTTCCGACACGGCTTTCGTTGGTTCGTGTATCCCGCCGTCCCAGCGCGATATTTGAAAATCGAGATGGGCAACCAATCATGTGTGGAAGTATACTTTTCAAAAATTTAATATAATTATTGTTACTATCCTAACCGTCTGAACACTGATCTCCTTGCCGTTCTATTGCGTCCCTCCATCCAGGTGCGAGCACTCCTTATAAAAACAAAAAATGCTCGTTGGTTCACTGGAAATGTAATAGTCACATTTATCGCCCGTAATGAGCGGAGCGTTTTTTCATCTCTCAGTAAAAGTGACGTTCGCTAAAACGACTCAAATCGAGTCTTTTTAGGTATTTTGAAATCGCTCTAGAAGAGTGACGTGTGGTGATTTGACTCAAAAAGAGTCATCTAAGTGACTCTAATAGAGCGATGTTAATCCATCTCGCTCTCCCAGGAGCATGAAAATTTGCTACAGAAAAGTCGCTCTCCTAAGAGCGACAAATAAGGCGACTCCTCCATTGACAGTGTTTTACTTGACAGAAAGCTACAATGAGCTGGCTGGTTGATTTTTTCTCATTTCGTACCAAGGAGACAGATTCTTTGATTATATATTTTTCTTTACACGGTAAAAATAGTTCCTTGTATTTCAAGATCGGTCTTGGATGTCCATTGGTATTCTCCATAAGATCCAAGAAAGATCTTGAAATACAAGAAACTATTTTTACCGTGTATCATTCTTTTAGGAGCCGCTGATCGAACCCCTCATCGTGAAGCTCTGTATCAGAGTAACAAAGAACATCTCTCCTGCTTAACACGACTTAGCTCTCTCAGTTTATCAAATCAATAAACAATTCCACTAAAACTCATCTCCCTTCAGGGGCGGTTCTGGGGGGAATGGGGGCACCGGGGGTATGCCCCCTTCCCGCTCCATCGGTGTCGAGATAGCAGCCGCCTGAAAAGTAGGCAAATTGACCGACAACATCCCTGTATGTAGGCAACCTGAAGTGCTTCTCCGGCGGCCGCCACCCCCCTTCCCCCTTTTCAGTCCAACCTAAGACCGCCACTGTCTCCCTTTATGACCTGCACTCTCACAAAGATAGACTGATGTGTTCACAGGGTGATATGGACAACTGATCAGTCTGGATGAGAAGAGACATCAAAAGTACAAAAGGGCGAGGGAGGAAGGGAGGCCAACTAAAAATTTGAGCTATAAGGTGTCGGTTCCTTCAAAGAACAGAATACTTATGACTCGTTCATAACATTTATTAAAACCACAGCACAGAATCGTGGCGAACGAGGACAGTTTAGTTGTCCATATCACCCAGTGAACACGACATCAGTACACTTATGTGGGAATGCAGGTCGTAAAGAGAGACGAGATTTAGTGAAATTGTTAATTGATTTGATAAACTGAGAAAGGTAAGTCGTGCTAAGCACGATAGTCGTACTTCGTTACTCTGATGAAGAGCTCCACGATAAAGGGTGCAATCCCCAAGTCCTGAAGGAATACAAAAAATGTAGCCTTGGTATTTAAATGAGAGAAAAAAAATGACCAGCTTGCTCATGGTAGCTTTCTATATATCAAGTGTACCAACACACATTTTTTGTTTCTATAAGAAGTGCTCTTACCTGGACGGAGGGAAGCAATAGAACGACAGATCACTGTTCAGACGGTTAGGATGGCAACAATAATTTAATTCATTTTTTAAAAGTAACCTATCACACAAGCTTGGTATGCTTGGTTGCCCATCTCGATTTTCAAATATCGCGCTGGGACGGCGGGATTCACGAATGCCGTGTCGGACACGGTATGGGAAATCGCTCAGCGCGCTTACATAATATTTTTAATATATTGGAATATTTTAGAATATTTTATTATATTTTAATTCCTCAATAGATTTATTCGAAAAAATAATAAAATAATCCGGGGGGGACCTCCCGGAGGGGGGACTTCCGGACGTTTCCCATATATATATATATATATATATATATATATATATATATATATATAATAGAAGTATCGATGCCATCTTAAATTAGCTTAAAACCCTGAGCGCATTGCCTACCCTACCGTGTTTAATACAGCCTCCATTTCGTCTTTTGCAGCACAAAAATCAACGACGAGTAACAAACTTTTTGTTTCATATGTCGCTCTCCAGCTACAATCCGAGTGGAACTCATCTGCTCTCTTTCTGGGCATACTTCCTCCGCAGACCGAACGGGAGGAAGTGCGTTCGCTGCTTTGGGAGGCGTGGCGGAAACTTTCCCTTGGCGATCTAACGGTCATCGTTTACGGTGGGCCTACTAACTGCACCGCGCACGCCGCTTTCCCCTTTGCGACTGCCGATGGCCTGTGCGGAAGGGTTGTTGTCCCAGAAATAACCTTTCGCTCTTGGTTGCTAGTCCCGGGCCAACGTTTGGTAAGAAGATATGTGTACCTTATTTGAGGGGATTCTAGCTAGTCACTGAACTTAAATGGCAATGGCGATTACGAAACTTTGGGCACCAAGCGTGCCAGAAAATCTGCTTCAAATAGATGCTCTTTCCCGTAAAATAACTGGTAAAACTAAGGCGCAACTGTACTCTTGAATGAAACATACAGTCACGCTTGACGACGTTGCGCTTGAAAGAAATTTTTCCATAACTTACGATAGGACGAATAGGAGCGGACAGACCTGTTAAGCTTGATTTAAAGCGTAATGCCAGTATGCTTGAAAACGGGGCGTAAGCCTACGCCTTCGTTTTACCAATGATTTTGAACTGAAATTGGTCGAATATTGCGTCGTGAACATTATTACCGTGTTCTTTTGACCTTTCTGAACAAGACTGATTCGACAGAAAAATAGAAAACGTAAGGTTCTTAAAATTCTCGGAAAAAATGATTTTTTTTCTTCTTTTCAGCCCGCCCCTCTGCTTTAAAAAAGCTTTAGAGCGGGCTTATGCAATCGATGCGGTGTCTGTCTGTCTGTCTGTCTGTGCCACTAGATGGAGATGAGCTAGAGACTTGAAATTTGTAGGGTATCTTGGGGGACCCTCCTGGACTCTGAAACGGAGAGTGCAAATCCTGCCAAACCTCATCCCATGCCAGAAAAGACCCATAAGATTTTTGGGTCCGGTCCCAAATATAAGGGGCCGGTCCCATTTATATGGGGCCGTTTTGGGGTCCCGACCCATAATTATGGGTCCTGCGTTGGGTCCGGTCCCAAGCGGATGGGTCCTGAGTTGGGTCCGGTCCCAAGCGGATGGGTCCTGAGTTGGGTCCGGTCCCAAGCGGATGGGTCCTGAGTTGGGTCCGGTCCCAAGCGGATGGGCCCTGAGTTGGGTCCGATCCCAAGCGGATGGGTCCTGAGTTGGGTCCGGTCCCAAGCGGATGGTTCCTCCTTAGGGACCGGTCCCAAGCGGATGGGTCCTCCTTAGGGACCGGTCCCAAGGTCTTACCCTTAGGTCTGACCCCAAACGCATGAGTCTTGCGTTGGGTCGGTCCCATCCCACACGTTTCTCGACTCAGAGTGCCGCCTGCAAAGATCTGGGTAGGCCGACCCGCTAGGCGGCCGAATGGACACGGTGGCCTACCGTTCCCCCTGCCAGAGATTTAATAGAGATTTAATCCCAAAGAGGAATTTTAGTGGAAGGAACGTGGATTCTACGTGGACTTGTGACGTGGTGTCCACGACGAGTATCCACATTCTAGCCACGTGGATTTGACTCCTTTTTCCTCGAAGTTTCAACGTGGAAGTTGCGTCGATTCAACGTTCTGTCAACGAAAATATTTTTTTTTCTTTTGCACCTTGAGTGGTATTGAACCTGGAACCTTGGAGATGGAAGTCTCGTACCTTACTCATTACGCTACCTCAAGACGGTTGACGGTGCAACGTCAGCTACCGATCCCATTCCAAAGCTCAATTCAGTCGGCCTGTAGACTACTCTCTTTAAGTGCGTTGTGCGTTACACGTCAATAAAAATAACCCGATTATTTGATAGTTTAATATGTCAGTGACATTCTTCAAGAACAGAAGCTCAAATTCTAACTCTATTTTTAATGTTTAACGCTAAACTCACTAGGCAGAAACGTGGAAACCACGTGGATTCCACGTCATCACCACAGCGTGAAATGAGACGCCCAAAACCAGAACAAAATGCATCTATTTGCGAAAATGGCAAAGTATGTCTAAGTACAGCATTGAAGACCCGCCTTGCATCTTCTGCCTGCGTTCTGTATGTTTGCTGCACAGTAGGGGGAAAATCGTGGAATCCACGTGATATCTACGAACTCAAGTTCAAAAGTAACAAATATAATAAAATGCAAAATTAGTTTCATATCTGAATAAAATATGTTATCAGTATCCTTTTAAAAGCAATAAAGAGAGAAAAAGTCCAGGAAGACAATAAGTTGAAATAACGTGGATATTCGACCTCCACGAGATATCCACGAATGCACGTAGAATCAACGTTGAATCCACGTTCCGCTCCTCTTTGGGAATGAAATATTAAAACATTTAATATTGTAGTTATAATTTTGATATTGTTCTTTTAAACTGATGATTGTGGTGGATAAGGTCTGGGCTGGAGAAATAACACAATATAAAAAGTTACTTTATCCATCAATTCATTTGAAAATAATGCAATACAGAAGGTTAGTCTTGTATTGTAACAACCAAAAATCTGTTGCCCATATTCTATTTGAGTAAAAATAATCACACAAAATAGAAACGTTAAAGAAAGTAAAGAATATTAAAAAATATCACAGCCAGTGGTAAGAGTATTCCCTCCTGTCATCAAATAAAAGATACACTAAAGTATAATAAAATATATACATATATTAGTCAAGATTAGATAAACAAGAGCCAGTCAATCTCTTTCAAATTGATTTGCTTGATAAGATACAAACTTCTTGTCACGGACTGAAAAGTGAACACACTTTTTTAATATGTCAGATGGTACCAGGCTAAGATAACCATGGTGGCCATAGCCACGGCCAAGAATTTACCATGGCCCCTTGCTCGATTACCATGGCCATCCTACTGGCCATGGTAAAACGGTCCGTGGCCCATGGCCATTGGCCATAGCCACACAATGGGCAGACAGTGGCCATGGTAAAACGGCCCATGGCCACTCGTGCCCATGGTCAGACCATGGCCATGGTCGTAGAATAACCACGGGCAGACAATGGCCATGTTCTTAGATTAACCATGGGCAGACAATGGCCATGGTAAAGATAGCCATAGTGTGGTCATGGCCATGTGGCCATGGCGAGGTCATGGGCCGGATGATAATTTAAATGCCTATAAAACCTGCATTTATAGGAATTTTCTGGCGAAACTTTGTATGTAGCTTCCTCCGCTTATAAAATCAAACTTATTTACTTTTCTCTAAATGTGAAATTTTGGGTGCCCCATTACTCGGAAACGGCTTTAGTTAGGCAAAAACAAACAGCAGCATCGGTCTTGTCTCGATTTTTACACCCCTGGAACATACTCTGATCTTATCTCCGACCTAAAAAGAAACTTACTAAGTGACCTCGTACTTCGCACTTTACATTCCTATGGTACACGAGGCCATGGCACAGGCAGGCCAAGCCCATGGCCTGTCCATGGGCTATTCTGGCCATGACCTGTCCATGGCCTCTCCTGGCCATGTCCTGCCCATGGGCTGCCCCGGCCATTGCCTGTCCATGGGCTGCCCTGGCAATGGCCTGTCCATGGGCTGTGCTGGCCATAGCCAAAAAATCCCATGAGCAATTTACAATGGCCGTTTGGCCCATGGGCAGTGCCCATGGCAGGCCGTGGCCATGGTAATGCTCATGGTTATCTTAGCCTGGGATAGTTATTAAAAATTTATCTCCGTATGGAAATCCAGCACAAACATGCAAATGATTAGCTAATTTAAATGCAGGGCAAGTACGTATATGTGTCACTATTAAAACATAAACTTCCCTTGGCGCAGTCATGAGTATAATTTAATCAATTACACAAAAATCTCCATTACGTAATTGTACACAAGTATCATTAGTTTTCTGTGGTCTTGTATAGTTTCTACTGGTCACAACCATTCCATAACACATCATACGATTATAAGTTTCAAAACTCTCATCAATAAGCCAACCATCACGAATAAGAATTTGTCTGTCGTGGTCAGAAAGCACATGATGCTTCACTCCCCCTAAGAGCGTAACATCATCAATATTATCAGCATTTTTAGTTCTTCTGTAAGTGAACGCTTCTTCACAAAACAAACAAACCTTGTCTGCAAGTTTGAACTGCTTTAAAAGATGGGGTAATGACTTAGATACAACATATTTTCTACAAATTTGAGATGCCACAGAATTTGTTCCCTTCACCAACCAAGAAAGAAGACCAATACCGCCTTCAAATGAAAATGCTGAATACATGGGGAGGGGTCCACACAGCTTGACAATTTGCACCAAGTGAGACACCAGATGAACATTGTAAACCATGTTTCTATCACCATAAAGTAAATTAAATGTTTTTAAAAATCTAGTCAAATAAGTATCTGCTTCAAACAAGTCCACTTCTGAAATACTTTCTTGTAATAATAAAAAAATGCCATTACTGAGATCTCTAAAATTATCCAGATAAACAGATGGTAAATAACCATCCAGGCATGGCAGCCCAAGGAACAAAAAAAAAGATCACGTAATCTTTGCCTTTCCACAAAGAACGTTTAGAAATTTGTTTTGGTCTAGTGCCTATTCGGGAGGGAAGCGTTATGCCAGCTAATACTTCATTGATTTCAGGTTCAAACTTCTTAATATAGTATCCCTTCCCAGTTGAAGTCTCATCAAAGAAGAGACCCACTAAGCGCTTCACTACTCCTAGCAATACAGCGTGTAAATAATCAATTGGAATTCCAAACACGAGATGGATTGTGTTAAAATGTAAAAGAGGAGACAAACCCTTAACACCATCTTCATTTATAGCTATTTCTTGAGCAATAGTCATTGCTTCCTTCATACTCTCTTCGGTTCTGAGTGGGTACTTCCGACCATTAAATGGATATCTAACTTGATAGCTGCCTTCTAAGCAGCGTCCTCTTTGTAGGAAGTAACCACAACCAAAATAACCATTAAATTGGACAATGTTTTGTATCTTGGGCTTAGCTACAGAATCACAAACACACAAGATAGTGTACACTGGACAAGATAACCCTGTACCATCACTTAGGGTTCTTGACACTCCCTCAGTTTCCAGACTTTTTAACTCATCTGAAAGTGGTTTCAAGAATGCTGACATTTCAGGACTATTTTTTCCAAACCAAAGCCCCCAGAGCATCATGTTTTCCGGGTGGAATCTTTCACTTGCTCTTATCTCGTTGCATACAATTTGAATAGGCCACATTGAGTTTCGAGAAGAATTTTGGAAAACCTGTCCTCCATCTGTTCCAATAGTAAGAGTGAGTGCGAAAGGATATGATAGTGGCATCCCATCTTCGGATAGAGATTTGTATAACTGACCATCATATACATCTCTAATAAAACCATCATGAACACGGGCAGCTTTTGAAACAAAGTGCTCACCAGATTTTCGTGCCAATTCTTCCAACTGATCTCTAACAGAAAGAGTAATAAAAAATGTACCTTCATTCACAGTTGATGGTTTCACATTACACGAGTGCTGACAATTAGGACAATCTATTCTGCTTGATGCAAATGACTTGTGCTTCCCAAGGTACAGATTACAGTTATCACATACAAAATGGTATTGCAATGATGAATTAACAGAAAATATCTTATTAAAAATGTAATCAGTAGTTGGAAGAGATTGTGTACCAATAATAGTATTGACAAACTTTAAAAGGTCTTGAATTAGGGGCCCAGTCATGCCATGGCGCATTACTATCATTAATATCATGGTGAGAACCTCAAACTTAGTTACTTCTAATGCTGGTGACAAGGGTTCATGAAGATTAAGCTTTTCAGAATAGTTTGCAGCACCTTTAAATCCAGAATTTTCTTCTCTTTCCGTTTCTTCTGTTACTCTCTCACAGCAAAAAAAAACAGTCACAGTTAACTTGATGTGGCACTTGACCAACAGTTTCAGCCAAGTCATCACACTTAAACAAAAGGAATGAACATATAACATTATTAGGGCAGTGTGAGAGAAAGGCAAGCATAAATATCAAAACATACTGAAAGACGTACAGTTTCATTCTGTTCATATTCTCCCTGGGGTTCTTCAACATCTCGTCGTTCCTCAGGAGCAAGCATCTCATCCTGAAAACAATATTAAAGAACTGTAAAATGTAATCTTAAAGGAAACCAACCCGACCCAACCCAAATCCAAAAAGAGTTAATACACACCTCTACTTGGGGAAATGTGGGAGGTTCGGGCTGCAAGTTTTCTGGTTCCTCAGTGCGATTTCTGGTTTGATCTGCTATTGTCCTGCACCGGGCCCTCGTAGCCTCGACTTTACAAAAGAAAACAGCACATTGGTATCACAATTCTTTCAAAACTCTTGCTAAAAAATGTACTAAACGTCTAACCTACCCTCTGCACGAGATCGGAGTATTGTAACATTTTCGTTTACATGTGGTGATACTAGCCATTGTTTATAAAATTTAGGTCTCAAACGAAACATTTTTAATCAATTGGTTGTTACTGACGACCACTGACGACTTAGCAACCACTTGCAAATCATTGCAACTGCAACTTGCGGCAGTGCCGGCCCCGGCCACCACCTCTGCTTCTGGACTCCGTCCCAATTCTCTTTTTCGTCGGTCGGTCTGGGTCGGTCGGTCGGTGCGAGAGAGATAGTAGCCATTTGAATCGTATACATCTGTCTCTCTCGCACTGACCGACCGACCTGGACCGACCGACGAAAAAGGAGAATTGGGACGCACCCCTGCACTTAGCCCAGGCTGGCCGGCACTGTCGCAAGTCGCAGGTCAGTCCGACTATTTGATCTCGTTAAAATATTTCGTTATTTCTTTTTAAACAAATATTTGGTATTAAAATAGATACAAGAAGGGTTCTAGTCATTGTATACGTCGCAAAGTTGCATCAAATAGATATTATTTTATTTTTGTCGGTTGGCAGCCTTTTTTTTTCTTCTTTCGGTCTTCTTTTTCGGTCGACATATTAAAATCAGCTGGCAGGCGCTCCCGCCCGCGGCTCAGCTTGCATCTTGCATTGCTTGTGTTCATTCCGTTCAACAAGTTTCAAAAAGTATTCTTCTTCGGAATCTTGTTGCGTGTGTGTGTGTGAAGTTAAGGACGATCGGAAGTATGGCGGACGAGTGGTATGCAAAAGTAGAGTACGTGTATGACAATACTGAAGCTGTAGTGAACTGTGAATGGATCCACGACTTCGAGCCTCCAGCATTTGATCCGCACGTAGTTTACCGGTGCTTTTGGAGTCCAATTGATGAGGACTCACCCGATGCTATGCTTCAGCGTGCGCCCAGTATCCCTTTCCTGACGGAGGAAAAGGAGAAGGCGGGAGAGGCTGGTTATTACCGGGCTTGCATCCTGGCAGTGCGAGGTAGGCTACAGGTAACCTAACCTCCAACCGTGTGATCATGTAGGCCTAGTTGGCCTGGTGCTGCTCATTCTCTCTTTGTACACGGTGCTGTTTTCTCAGATGACTCGATACTGCTGGATGCTTTACGCACACGCAAAGTGACCAATCGGGTGAGTAAACCTAACTCTGATAAAAAATCTTGTAAAGGCTCTAAAAGCAAGCCAACTTAATCGGTAATGTACACAAGTCTTGTGTAGTGAACTTTATTTTCTCACTGCTATGATACTAACAATTCTTTTAATTTTAGGAATCTGCCAAACCCAAGCAAGATGCTACCCGTTCTAACTTAAACCGTCCTCAAAGAAGCAATGTTTATAAGAAGTTAGATACGGCTATTGAAGCACTGGCGGCTCCAGGGGGGGGGGGGGGGGGGTTTCGGGGGTCGCGACCCCCCCTCGGGCCAAGCCGAAGTACGATGTCGACGCCCGAAGGGCGTCGACGTCGTACTTTGCTCCTAGGCTCAAAATTCGGTCTTGCTTACAGTCGGAAACGGATCAGGGTATACTAACTGAAAATAAAAGATTAAATGCACCTACTACTAAACGCCTAAAAATTCAAGCATACTCGAGTGACCTAAGGTAGCTAGGAGCTTCTTTTCTTTCTAGAGTACAACGCTACAGCTACATTCGCGAAAGACACAGACACTGTATGCCGCTCAGAATCCGACCTAACGACTGGCCTATGCGCGCGCTGCCACAACTCTGGAAAACCTTGAAACCTTGAAAACCTGAAAGACTGTAAGAATTTGTAAATGATCTAGAAAATCGTTGAAAACTCAGGAAAAATTTGAAAAAACTCGAAGAAATTGTAGATTCGACTGAGCCCATGATATTGCTTGATATAAACGGAAACACTGCGATTGAGGTCACAGAAGTGTGAGGCTTGTCGAAAAACCTTGTCAGATTTTTGGACTTTATAAAATAAAATTTCCGCTCGCTTCGCTCGCGTTTATTCATCGAAGCGGTATGCGGTTCTTAAAATTCAGGAAAATTCGAAAAGAAAGGGGGCTAAATATCGGGACTTATCGAAAATGTGAATAAAAACTCAAGGATTAAATTACACATTTTACTGAGCACATGATATTGCCTGATGTGCACAAAACCACTTCGATTAGCGGGTCACAAAAGTCAGAAGCTTATAAAAAAATGGTCCATTTTTGTTACTTTGTAAACAAAAAATTTCCGCTCGCTTCGCTCGCGTTTCATTAAGCGAACCAATATGAAGGGCTTTAAAGTCAGAGAAATTCCCAAAAGAGGTGGGATGGAAATCAGGGGAAATTAAAATATTGTGGCAACCCTGCACGCGCACACACACACACACACACACACACGCGCGCGCGCGCGCGCCGAATTCCCGACCCCGACCGGACCCCCCCCTCGAGTCAGGTCTGGAGCCGCCACTGTATTGAAGATTCCGAACAAGATTATGGTGATTCTGATGACTCAGCAGCTGATCCATCGTTGGTGTCAGATAGTCATGTTAAAGTGCTTCAATTATCTGTCAAGACTTTAAAATCCAAACTTCTAGAGAAATGTAAGCTTGTGGAAGACTTGGAGAAGAAACTACTGGACAAAGAAAATGAATTAGAAAAGTTAAGAATGTTGAATAGAGGCTTACATGAAACTGTTCTGGAAAGAGTGTCATCTATGCTTTCCTCACCTCGAAACAAATCACGACCACCATCCAGATGAGTTTAAATTTAGCATTATAGTAGTTGTCATTCTTTTTACATCTGTATATATTGCAATACTTGAAATGTTTTCCTAAATTTCTCGTTATTTTTATCAGGTCCTCATCAATATCGTCCCTTGCGTCATCACATTATGAAAGATCTCCACTGTGTTCACGACAAAGGTAACAGAAATATCATTTGTTTTTATTCTAAAATTTCTCCTGTTTTGTTTGCTTTACTTGCATTTTTATTACAGGTCTATGTCATCATCATCCTTTGCTTCTGTCTCTTCACATACATCCCCTTGCTCCTCCCCCGTGCCAACCATCAGCAATAAGAGAAAGACTCCTCCTAGCTCTCCAGAGAACGGATTGAAAAGCAATGTCAAATCAGCCAATCTTGAAAGGTAATTTAGATTTTTATTACTATTATTACTACTAAACTTGGGGTGAGAACACTGTAATCACGAGTGTCGTTTTTCGACGCTTGAAGGGTTCGATTTTGTTCACCATCTCCTTTAAAAACACAAGCAAACGAAGCGTAGTCGACGTTTTCGGTTTGAGGGGTGCCCATAGGGTACAGGTTCACCAAGGTCAAAATTCAGATCAATCGAATTCCTATTAAAAATGATGTTTAAAAATCAGCTTTTGAACAAAAACGAACCTACCAGGCGTCGAAATTCGACGCTTGTGTTTACAGTGAACTTCTACATTACTTTTATTTCCAGAACTAAAGACTCCCCACCATCTGCTAGAGAGTCACTTGGCGACACAACTATTGTGAATTCAAATGATGACTCCTTACCATCTCCTCGTCAGTCATTTGGTGACACAGGTGACACAGCTATTGTCATCTCCGATTCAGTATTGAATGATTCTTCACAGGTAATCATTGAATTTACTTAAACATATTTATAAAATATTTTTTAAATTTTGTATTAACACAATTTTTTTTTCTATTACCCCAAGTCTGATCTTGTAGAGTTCTGTGCCGGCTTTAAATTGTCCAAATCTAAACTTGATGCTGTTATGAAAAAGCCTCTTGGGAAAGTTAATGATGGCACATTTGTGAAAGAGTTGGCAGTTTTAGTGTTTGGCTTTAAATGTTTGTACAACTCAAGCCTGTCAGGGAGGAAGTATACCACCAAACCCAACGGGCAGGAGAACAAGAACAAAGTGCCACGGAAGAAGCTGGATGAAAAAGCTTTGGCAGAAATACAAGGTATGTTTATTTTCAATTTAGGTTTTTACTATAACCATTTATGGATAATAAATGATCATTTTTCTTAATTTATAGACCGAGTATACAAGAGGATTCTCAAAGAATTTAATGGCTCACCGCCATCAGACCATCTTGAAAGGTGCAAATCCTCTGTAGTGAACAGGTACATATATGACAAGATTAAGAAGATGCGGCAGAATTCCAATCTAGCTCACTTATCTGAAGATAATTAAGATTTTAAATTTTCTTTTCGATTTACTTCGAATACAGCTTCTGTTTTGAGTGGTTACTGTGATGCTATTTTATTTTTGGATAGGCAGTTTTATTATTACTTTTATCTCAATATACTAGTCTCAAGAACATTTTAAAACAAAATAAGTAACTTTAATTTAAATGCACACAACCCAAACTATTCTAGTCAGGCTCATCTAGTCTTGCTATGATTATTATTATGCTTATTTGTGTGTCCTGTATTTTATTATTGGCTATGTGTACCATTTATTAAGAGATAAAATATTATGGTTCTTTATTCATTGCATTTGTTATTGTTAAAGAAATATGGTTAACCCAAATGTGAGGAAACATTTTTGTTAAAGAATAAGGATAAATAGGTAATGCTAAACTGAAAGGTAGTTTATAGAACCTATTTAGAGAACTGAAGTGTGGAGTGGAGTGGAGGGAGGGTGAGATCGACAAACTGAAAGGGGGTGGGGTCAAAGGTCGATGAGGTGTCGATTTGGCGCTAATAAAGGGGTAATGGTATGGACCGGACCCAAAATAAAAGGGAGCGATCATGGGACCGGACCCAAAATAAAAGGGAGCGATTATGGGACCGGACCCTAAAATATGGGACCTTTTCAGGCACCCATACATAAGGGGCCGGACCCAAATTATGGGGCCGGACCCAATCTATGGGGCCGGTCCCTTATGTATGGGTGCCTGAAAAGGTCCCATATTTTTGGGTCCAGGCTATGGGTCTTTTCTGCCATGGGATTAAGGCAGTTAAAAAAATTATTAAAGTTTTAACGGAATATAAAATAATAAATTGTTACATAAAATTTTATGGTTTCCTAAGGGGTATCTCGACGAATTAGCGCCCTCTGGGCCAAAATTTCGTCCACTTAGCTCTATCTCTAACCGTTCGGCGCTACAGCCACAGCAAATACCCAAATATCACAAAACATCATGATGGGTGTCGTGGCTTGGGTTTTGCGTAATTTTGTGGCCCGTTGGGCCAAAATTTCGTCCGTTTTGCTCTATCTCTAACCGTTTCAGCGCTACAGCCACATCGAAAACCCAAAAATCGTAAAACAGCATGTATCGTTTCATGGCACTGGAAAAACAAAGGTGCTAGCTAATGCCTTTTAAAGGCGTTAGTGAAATAGTGCCTTGAGAAAGGCGCTATCGCCTCCCAAAGGTGCTATTTTCGGCCCTAATCGTGCCTTTACAAAGGCATTAGTGCAGTAACACCCCAAAAAATTCAATAGCACCCCAAAAAGGGTGCTATATAGCACCTTTGTTTTTCCAGTGGGGTTTTGCGTAATTTTACGGTCCTATAGACCAACATTTCGTCCGTTTCCCTACATCTCTTACAGTTTCGGGGATACAGCCACATCAAAGACCCAAATTTTCGAAATCGTCGTGTTGGGTATCCTGCCATTTCTTCAATCACAGAAATTATGATAAAGGCGCAACCAATAGACATATAACCACTGCGTTTCAAAGAAGAAGGGTGAGCTGCAATCACGGTGATACAACGCTACCTCAAATTTTTTCACGACTAAAATACTGTGCGTTTCAAACTAATTTATAGTACTTTTTCTCCGCTTACCAAAGCTTTGCATGTCGTTCAAATGGTGCACACTTACTGGAAATGTACTCCTTTGTTCATGTATGTATATACTCATGAAAACGAACATATTAAAAATCGTTTGTAATATTAAATAACACTGTGTTCTGTCAAGTCAAATCCACACCACTGGTGCGGGTTTGCCTACCCGATCTGCACGTAAGGCGCCGTAACTCCTAGGATAGGCAAACCCACTACACTGTTATGTGAAAAATAATCAGGCATAATCTGTAAAAATAAATAAAAGGATGATCAGACCGAAGGCCAAAATTTACCCTATGACCGCAAGGCGACAATAGGTTAGCAGGCCGAAGGCCCGTTATTCAAAGCAGTAATTTACATCTAAAAAAAAAAAAAAATTTAAAAAAAAATAAAAAATGAAAAGTAGTATTGGGCCGAAGGCTCGAATTGTTTTGTACGACTGCGACAAAAAGTAAGCGGGCCGAAGGCCCGCTTTTTGAAGTAATATTTTTATAACCTGTGACTCCGAGGACGGGCCGAAGGCCCGTCCCTAACGCCGCCGGCAGGCCAAGCTAGGGTGCCCCCGGCCGAACGGAGTTGCCAGCGCAGCAAAGCGGAGCTGGCAACGACGTTTGGCGGAAGGGCGGGCCTAGCTTGTTTAGCACTCCAGTGGCGTAATAGGCTTCGCTATCGCTCAGTCAACAAAGATAGGTTCGCGACAACTCCCACAAACGTATACTCTAAACTAGGTAGATGTACGCCCGGCACCGTCTCTCGTAAGGCTTCGCGATAGCTCGCGAAACACTGTTACGCTGCGACGGGCCTGCGTACATCTACCTAGGCCTGCGGCGCTGGCGAGCCTGCATTATTTAAAATTTACTCAATTAAGCCAAGGGGCTGCCGCCCCCTGGACCCCCGCTTTTCTTTATTAAGAATAGGCCAGGGGGCTGCCGCTGCCGCTCCCTGGACCGCCCCGCTCGCCTATTTCGATTATGTTACCGATTTTCCAATTTTTACGAGAAGGGGCCGAGTGCCTAAACCGTTCTCCGCAGAGCCAAACGGACAAAATTTTCGCCCGAAGGGTCGCATCTCGACAAATTACCCTGAAAATGGCACCCAATATGCTTTTTGACGACTTTTCGTCCAAATTTACCGCTGTAGCGTCTAAACAGAAAGAGATAGAGCAAATCGGACAAAATTTTCGGGCAAAGGAACGCAACTCGTCAAGATACCCCTTAGGAAACCATCAAATTTTGAAATTTTTTATCCTAATTCTTTTAAAAAAATGTAAATCAATTTTTAGCAGTGACAAATTGGAGCTAGAGTTTTCATGTTCGAACTCGTCCGAGCTTTTTAGGCCAAGAAGCTACAGTAAAAATTTTAGGTCGATATCTTAACTTGTTCTCCAGTTATCGTGCGAACAGACACACACACAGACACACAGACAGACACACAGACAGACACACAGACGGACATTGAACTTTTTTAGCACTCAAGTGGCGTAAAAGGCTTCGCTATCGCTCAGCCAAAAAGTGTTTTACAAATGTGGCAGACATGTATGTCACCATACGTTTTGGGCTTGTATGTACCATGCGAATGACATGTGTGTGTCATACATGTGCCATACAGACTTTACACATATCCACGCATCAAGGGAACTCTTTGGTGTTTCCTAACTTTTTCTACTCTACTTCCAAAATTTTTTTATGGATAGACTTTTGATGTAGTTTGTTTCAGTACATGTACACAAACAATTTAATCTAATTTATTTTGAGGGAACTTATACATTCGGAACCGATGATGTGGAGATCCGAACCTGCGTCCTGAAGCTCACTGGCCGGGTGTGTTGACCACTAGACCACCCTGCCACGCCCAAGTATTGTGCGTGGACGCACAGTCTTAAGCTGCATGTGTTTAATACATATGTTACATGTGTGTTACATATATGGAACTTACGTGGAGTACTATGTCATTTTAATTAGGTGCGTTGAACATGTGTGTTGTCTGAGACCTCACATGTCCGTTTCTGCCACACATGGTACCAGACGAAAGTGGGGGTCACTACGTGTGACAAAAGTGTGTGCCGATGTATTGAACATGTGTGTTGTCATTGACCATACATTTCACCACAAGTTTTGTGCTTATTTCTCACATGTGGGAAGTTCAGCCATCCATACGAAAGGATGGACACCACACATGGCTCACGCCTAACATACATGGAAAAAACAACTTGAATAATGTTTGCACTCGCATGTCAGACATACGTGGCTCACTTGGCAAACGCATGTCACATACAGGGACCATGTGCATCGTATACCTCCCATGTATGACACATACATGTTCCTCGTATGTAGCACATATAAGCAGGGTTTCACGGGAGCCCCCTGGGCTATTTTAAATAAAGAAAAGCGGGGGGCCAGAGGGCGGCAGCCCCCCGGCCTATCTGTTTAATAAATCAAAGCAAGGGGTCCAGGAGGGCGGCAGCCGCCTGGCTCATTTTTTTAAGAAAGAAAAGCGGGAGTCCTGGGGGCGGCAGCCCCCTGGCCTATCTTTTTAATAAAGAAAAGCGGGGGTCCAGAAGGCTGCCGCCCCCTGGCTTATTTTTTTAATAAAGAAAATGAGTAAATCTTAAATCATGCAGGCTCGCCAGCGCCGCAGGCCTAGGTAGATGTATGCAGACCCGTCGCAGCGTAACAGTGTTTCGCGAGCTATCGCGAAGCCTGTTACGAGAGACGGTGTCTGGCGTACATCTACCTAGTATTTATTTCTAGGCTCGCTAATCTCACTGCCTAACTGGATAAAGCTTTAGGTGCGTGCGAAAAAAAAAAAATTCTAACGCTAACGCGTTAAACGGCCCCCTAGGTTTTAAAACTTGCCACAGAATGAGAAAGAACTTCAGTCGGAACTATTAGTGAGAATCACATCATGAATTTTAGCCATCAAACGGAAGTCACAAAAACTGTTGCCCAGCGGTCCAGCTGTCAACAACACCGCCTGGTGGACGAGCTCTAAATGCAGCCACCACCCAAAAATAAATGGGTGCTAGTTTTACATTTATCATACACTTACCATGACCATGATGTGCATTTTGCCACACAAAAAAAGGGCCCGACGGGCTACCTATCAATGACACCTCGTTTTACAATTGAAAATAAAAGGAATATGAACAATATTACGTTTTCGTAAAAACTTTTTAGAGAGGAATTCAGATTTTCCTTGGATTGGCGAGAAAAATAAATAACAGCACTCAGTGAAAACATGGGCTTGGAGTGAAGAAATATGAGGTTGTGATTGTTACCGCCCCGGCGGCTCGACTCGGCCTGCCGGCTCGGCTTGTCATCGTCATAGAAACACATGATGCGAATTCATTTTATGCAAAAACTTGCAGACAACTTGACATCACACCTATCTCAAAAAAATTCTACTTTTTCATAGTATTTTTCATTGTAATTTTGTACGAATCGGCTCGGCACGATTGGCCGCGGCCATAAGGGGCCATCGTCAAGAATAAAAATAAAAAAACTCACGGGCGTGAGCAATAGGCACCCCTAACGGGGGCCTAAAAAAAAAAAAACGCCTGTGTAACCATATGTCCGCCGATCTATAAATAATGCGTCCGCCCTCGTGTTTCTTGAACGCCCGTTCTCGTGTTTTATGAAAGTGCGCCTCCGTGAAAATGTAGACAGGTAGTATTGTTTCCGATTTTGTTCTCGAAGATACTGACAATGCTTTGTTTTTTAGGCCCCCGTTAGGAGTGCCTATTGCTCACGCCCGTGAGTTTTTAATTTATTTATTTATTCTTGACGATGGCCCCTTATGGCTGCGGCCAATCGTGTCGACCCGATTCGTACAAAATTACAATGAAACATACTACGAAAAATTAGAAAATTTCTGAGATAGGTCTGATGTCAAGCTGTCTGGACGTTTTCGCATAAAATGAATTTGCATCCTCAGTTTCTATGGTAATTGCGAGCCGAGCACCCTGTCCCGAGCCAAAAGTGACACCCTCTAAAAGGCTCTGCCCAATAGAAGTGTTTTGCGCGAAAATCCGGCCAATAAAAACGTCCGCATGTTGCTTTGTACCGTACCTCGATATCCAAAAGTGTCAACGCAAGGAGTGGTCACACGTCAGAATCGTTGTAGGTTCACCCCATGTAAAAGGGTTCACCACCAGCATACTTTCAAACGTGACCACTAGCTAGCCGCCGCGGCTCCCGATTGTTGGCTGAGACTGTAATTTCGCCTTGGGCGGGGCTTGTGACAATACCGCCAACCTCAGAGTGAATCTCAGCTCATGTTTTCAGTAAAAGATACAAATAAGTCTACCCTTGTGTTCCGTGTTAATGCGTGGAGGCTTCGACAGTTATTTGCTAAAGGCCTGCAACATCAATTTACGTCGTTACTAAATGTAAAACTAGCAAAATATATTTTGAGTTGGTTTGAGTGGACACCAAGGCGACGTTGTTTATAGCTGGCCCGCTCGGCGCCATGTTTGAGTTGGAAATGTGAGGCGGATAAAATTCACGATTTGGGCTCTCACAGAGACGTTTGACCTAATATTTTTGATTTCTATTTCATTTAATGGTAAGTGCGTGGCAAATGTGAAACTAGAACCCTTTAATTCTTGCCTGGTGGTTCGATTTAGTGGTTGTCAGGGCGCGTTGTTTATAGCTGGCAGCTGGCCCGCTCGGCGCCTTGTTTGTGTTGGAAATGTGATGTGGATAAAATTCCCGATTTGGGTTCTCACAGTGAGTTCTGACCTAATATTTTTAATTTCTATTTCATTTTATGGTAAGTGCGGGGCGAATGTGAAACTAGAACCCTAACCCTTTATTTCTTGGCTGGTGGTTCGATTTAGTGGTTGTCAAGGCGCGTTGTTGACAGCTGGCCCGCTGGGCGACATTAAGTGTGCCCGAGGTCTGGCGAATAAAATTCATGATTTGGCTCTCACGAATAGTTCTGGCTTTATATTTTATAATTCTTTTTGAATTTGAGGGAGGTGTTTAAACCAAGGGGGCCGTATAACGCGTTAGCGTTAGAATTTTTTCTGTTTGTTTGCATGTGTCTACGAGTGCCGGAGGGTCGTCAGTGCTTGAAGAAGAGTGAAAGCTGCACATTATCACTTGCACTGAATAGCCACCAGCTCCTGCCCTGTTGATCAATCCTCTCTTCCTGACCTGAGTCTGGAAAACTGTAAACTCCCGCAAACCCTTTTTTTGAAAATTAAAAAAAAAATTCTTGCTTTTAACTCCTTTCTTGAATAAGTTTGTCATGTTTTTCCGAGGGGCGGGCAACTCTTGTATTTCTGTGTACAGTTTGCGTGTTTCTTGTATTTTTAGTATGTATTCTGATGTATTTCTGTGTATTTCGATGTGTTAAGCATGTATTTTCGAGTATTTCTCAGTACAAGTATTTTTTTTTCGAGTAGGCCGCCCTTTGTATATTTCTCCGTCACCCTACACAGCTGCTCGAACAAGAGGTAAACGAACATGGCATTGCAGTAGGTAAATCAGTAATCAGGCATAGGCGCGCGTTAAGGGGGGGCGGGGGGGGGGCGCCCCCTCCCCCCCCCCGCCCCCCCTGTGGCCTCTAGACAGCCACATGAAAGGCAGGCAATTGTGCTACAAAACCCCCGTATGTAGGCGCAACCTGAAGGGCACCCCCCCCCCCCCCCCCCTGTCGGTCGGACCTTAATACGCCCCTGCTCGCAGCACCGGAAAGTGGGTTTGCCCGGACAAACCCCTTGTGGACCACAAGTTGTGGTGCCTAATAAATGCAGTTCACAGTCACGGTTGACCGACAATGTTACCTCCTACCCTCAGGTACACGTGTATTGCCCCACCCCACGGCGCGTCAGCATGGGGGCTGTCCTTCCTTGGGCTGGGCGTGCAGTTATCTATCTGGGAGCGAGAGCCCAGTGAAGTCGTCCAGGCCATTTGTGGCCTCGGCAACCAGAACCAGAACAACGCTTCTTCTCAGCAGTACACAGCCTACCTTGACCGTTAGGGAGTTTAATGCAATGTTGAACACTGAGCTGGAAACGATTGAAAGAGTAGCTACTCTCCGGTACTCAAGTACTTGGTACGCCATGCCCGATTACTGATTTACCTACGAGAATACCATGTTCGTTTACCTCTTGTTCCAGCAGCTGTGTAGGGTGACGGAGAAATATACAAAGGGCGGCCTACTAGAAAAAAAACTTGTAAATACACAGAAATACATCAGAATACATACCAATAATACAAGAAACACGCAAACTGTACACAGAAATACAAGAGTTGCCCGCCCCTCAGAAAAACATGACGAACTTATTCAAGAAAGCAGTTATAAACAATCTAAATGAAAAAGGACAGTTTTGTCCTAGAAAATGTTGCGTTTTTGTACACATCATTTTCTGCCCGACCCAAAATGATTGTTCGCTAAACGTTCGCTTTTCGTTCGCTATTGGTGCGCGGAGGGTCGCGCATGGTACGCTAACGGGTCGTCGGGGTTCGTCGGCGCCCTCTAGGGGGTTCGTCGGCGCCCTCTAGGAGGTGCGTCTACGGTTCGTTTTCGAGACGCTCTGTTCGCTTTTGGGCGCGACTCAGTACGTTTCCTGTTCGCTTGGGTCGTCAGGGTACGCTTTTAGTTCGCTCTGAGAGCGACCTCGGTACGCTTTCTGATCGTCAGGTTCGCCTGGCCTGGAGAGCCCCGCGATGTCGGTATTTTCCAGGAAACCCCGGCCAGCGCACTTCCGAGCAGGAGAGGGGAGGGATGGGGCGGCCCCGGGCCCGGGACACTCGGAGTACCTGAGGCACGGTGGAGAGACCGGAGGTGAGGTGAGGTGAGGTGAGGTCTCGTCTCAGCACAGTTGCACAGCAGCTAGAGACGGAGACGGACGGGACGGGACGGAGACCACACCACGTTAGTCTAAGAGTTGAAGCCGCAGAGGAAGGACGTGCGTGCGTGCAGTCAGAGCAGCAGCACGAGGCAGCAAGGCAGCAGCAGCAGCTGTGCGGCTGTAGCGTTTTGACTGACGTCTTGAGTGTTCTACTGGTAAGCAGTTAAAAGATCTTTAACGCAGTGTTGTCCACTTAGAGTGCCAGCAGAACAGTCCGTGATACTCTGCGCTCGCAGAAGTGATGCTTGAGTGCTAATACACACTATAAAAACGGGCTTTTCTTTTGGTCACTCTTAAGTGTACACCAAATTGTGTTTAAGACTTATATCTGCATTTGAACCGGAAGACTTCCTGATGTATGTTGGTTTGGGTATATCCCGGCGGTATCCGAGCCGACTCTGCAGTGCTGCATTTGTCTACTTTCACATGCAGCCAAATAAACGTAATAAAATTATCACATGCTACTTTACCTTCCAACTCCTACCCCTTGAAGCACCAACCCCTGCGGCACCCCGCCTGCCCCCCACCCACAACCCCCCCCGACAACTGCCCCCCTCCGCATGACGAACATTAAACGCATGTAAAGCGACCTAAAAGCGCACTAAAAGCGAACCTGTAGCGCACAAGAAGCGACCTCAGCGCGCGAGCAACTGAGTTCGTTTTTGGTACGCCAAGTACGTCGAGCGAACTCAAAAGGTCGCGTAGTGAGACCTATGCGACCTAAAAGCGAACACGGGCGGCGAACCATAGCGCGTACTCTTAGCGACCTCAGCAGAAGGTCGCGCACAGTTCGTCAAGACGAACTAAACGCGCACCTTTGGCGTACAGAACATTTTGCGTCGGGTGGGGACAAGTTGTCCCACTAAATTGAGACAATTTGCCTCCGAAATATTACAAATCGTCCAAAATTATTACGCAAATGTGTCAAAAGGGATTGGTGTGCACAAAAACGCAACATTTATTGGAACAAAATTGTCCCTTTTCATTTGGTGTGAAGCAAGATTTTAAAAAAAAAAAATTCAAAAAAAAGGGTGAAGTTTCTTTGTGGGAGTTGACAGTTTTCCAGACTCTGGTCAGGAAGAGAGGATTGATCAACAGGGCAGGAGCTAGCGGACATTCAGTGCAAGCGATTATGTACAGCATGCACACTCTTCCCCAAGCATTGACGATCCTCCGGCATTCGTAGACACATGCAAACAAACAGAAAACAAAAAGAAAAAAAGCATTGTCAGTATCTTCGAGAACAAAATCGGAAACAATATCACGTGTCTCCATTTCCACGGAGGAATTGATAACATCCTCCGTGATGAGTGTCAAGATGACAACACTTTCTACGAAGATTGTGCTCGTGGTGTTCTTACAGACAGCTCTTCAGAAGCAGATTCATCGTCTGAAAGTAGTGCTGCAATTGATGTTAGCATTTCAAGTAGTGGTGAGGATGGGGAGAGTTTAAAAAGAAGTTGTGAGAGTGATTCTAGTAGCAGTGAAAATAAGGAAGGACAAGTTGACAGTGACAGCGACCTTGATGGTGGTTTTGTGTCTCCCCACGTGTATGTAAGAAGGTTTTAATTTGAGTGTAGATGGAGGAGTACTTATAATGATAAATTTATTCTTACAACACACCATGGAAAAATCATCATTAGGAAGTATACTTAAAGGTACATTACAATTTCTCCCTAAAGTAAATAATATACCCAAAACTCAGTACTCCTTGTTTAAATATGTGTCAGACCTGTGTACCTTGTCTAAATCGAAAATTCACTACTATTGTTCTGAGTGTCATTATTATTTAGGAGGGCAACAAATGTGTTGTACTCTTTGCAATGCCAGCAGCAAAAAGTTTTATCAACTATCCCTTTCTGATCAGATTACAAATTTGTTCAAAAATCACGGTCTTGCAGATGAAATTGATAAGTAAGGCACAGAGGCTAGCAGCTGAAATTAAAGATGGGGTCTTCACTGATCTGTGTGTGAGACGGGACTGTCATAAAAGATGTGCAGACTGATGGCGAGTATAATTTGACAGTAGTAGGGCACACTGATGGATTGTCCATTAGTAAACGCTCGAATGTTTCTGCCTGGCCGTTGGAATTATTTATCATAGCTGAGCTCCCTCCACATATACGGTACAAATATGTTTTGGTGAGCGGTATTTGGATTGATGATTCAAAACCAAACCTGAACTCATATTTAAGACCTTTTGTGAGTGAGCTATCTTCTCTTAATGAAAATGGTGTTAAGTGGGTTCATCCAAAGACTCAAAGGGAGCATAAAAGCTCTGTTACCGTTCTAATTTTGATTGCTGATGCTCCCGCCAGAGCCCAGTTGCAGAACATCCTTTCGCATGGAGGAAAGCATTGTTGTAATGTTTGCGAACAAAAAATGAAAAAAAAAAAAAAAAAAAAAAAAAAAAACTTCCTGCAGAGCCATTACAAGAAGGTGTTAAAAAAAGACAAGATGAAGAGTATTTACTTTTGAGGAAATAGAGGTTCTTCGAACAGCGGAACGGATGGAAGCTCAGGGAAGACAGTCTAGACAGAAAAGAAGATTTAGAAGGAGGTGAACTAAGAGCAGTAAAAGGAGTAAGGGGAGGAAGTGTCTTAAAATCATTACCAGGTTGTGATAGGAGTACAGTTGTGTTTCCTGAGTACATGCTGTATTTCTGGTCTTAATCAAACACTTTATGAAAATGTGGTTTGAAAAAAGTGGGCCGTGGACTTTGTCAGCCGAGCGAGACACTATCAATGAATTTCTTGAACACATCTGTGTACCTGATTTTATCACCCGGATACCAAGATCCACTGAATGTTATTGTTAATGGAAGGCGAATGAATTTTTCTTTTTTGCTCCATTACTCTGTAATTATTTTGTCAACATGTATGAAAGAAGAGTACTTTCAACAAGATGTCCATCTATATTTTGCTCAAAGACTGTGTTTATAAATCTGATATCGATAAAGCAACTATTTTGCTTAAAATGTTCTGTAGAGATTTTAGTACACTTTACAAAGATGATTTTTTTTACATATTAAGTTCATAACATTCTTCATCTTCCTCTTGCTGTTACGAGGAATGGGGCTTTGTGGAGCCATTCTGCATTTCAATTTGAAAGCTTTAATGGCACACTTGTGGAATTCATCCATGGCAGTAATCATCATGCTCAAGAACTAGTTAACAATATCTGCTTGGCTTTTGGAGTTGAAGTTGAAGGGAAGAGTGAAGAAGAACACCTCATCATGTAACAGTCCAACTATTGAGTTCAAGAATAGAGTGAACAAAAATCGTTTTACGGCTGCTGAGAACGCTTTGTTTTTGTCAGAATTTCAAATGGCTCGTATAAGAGTATTTTATAGAGCAAAGGTGGGACATGAAATTTACATTTGCAGTATTTACAAGCGACAAAAGAAGAGGAACAACTTCACTGTGTGCTATTATAACAAAACAACTCAAAAAGAAGAATATGGTGAAATTAAGTATATTTTTGGGAAGTAGATAACTTTCAAGTAGCCTTAATAGAACAATTTAACCTTGATCACCTTCGCTGTTTTACACATGCTGAGAGTGGAATTGTATTGAATCACTTCAATCCCATTTCACGTTCACACAATAAGTTCATGTCATTCATCTGACAAATTCTCCACAAAGTTATCAGGGTATGTGATTACCTTTGCCTAAGACCAAATAGGTATGAAGTTAATTTGTAAAATAGAAGGAATCTTATGTAATGTATGGAACTGTGTCAACCTTGTCCAGCCTTGCAGTTGTTAGTAGGCCTGTGCGGTTTTTCGATTTATCGAAAATTTGATTTGCGCTTTTCAATAATCGACCGATTATTGTGAATAGTCAATTTCTATTTCGAATATTTAAATAGAAAAAGATTTTCGATTATTGAATGTATTCGACTTTTCACCAATTTCGATTAATGACTATTTAAAATCAAGTTCGATTATTGATCGCCAACGATTATTGACAGTTTAAGATCAAATTCAATAATTGATCACCTCCACTTTCCAATTTCAGTTTTTATTGTTCATGTGGGGGATTGACTAGAGTTCCCCCCTTCTAGAGCTTACCCCCCCCCCCCTATTTTAATTTAAATTAAATGAATAAAAAGAAATAAATCATTTTAAGGATATTGACCGGTTTCCGGGAGTTCGACCCCACGCAAGTTTGACCCTTTTTCTCTTTATTTTTCCTAATTTAAAATTAAAAATAAATAAATAATTTAAACATTTTACTTTTATTTATTTTTATTATTTTAAAATTAAGGGAAACGTCCGGAAGGTCTCCGCACCGGAAGGTCCCCCCCTAATATTTTATTATTTTTTTACAATATTTTTCAAAAAAAAAAACTTAAAAATAATAAAAAATTGTCAATTTTTACAAAATATACATTGGCGGGACGAGCAGTTTCTCATACCGCTCCCGACAACGCAATCGGCTGCTGCCGCGCTCCAGCGGTGATTTTGAAAACCAAGATGATCGTGGGACGGGGTATCGTCTGCAGCGCCTCGATAAGAATTAAACATTTTTTTAACTAGCGAAAGGTAAGACCTTATGGGATGGGCTTCGGCTTTCTGGTTATGTATTCACATTGAGATCTTTTCGTGTTACATCATATGTCTTCTAAAGCGATTTATTTTCACCGCGTTTTTATTTTGCATGTTACCCACACTTACGGGATAGGCGGCCATGTTTACTGCAGGAATGCACTCCAAAACATTAAAATGTGTTGTTTATTTGTTTATTTCTGCCATTATATTCTCTGCCTTCCTCATGAAAATGTTACAGAAGTATATTTCGTGAGTTTTAACATTTTTTCCTTCCCAAACTCGGGCTACCCAGCTTTAAATTCCATGTGGGTTTTTTGGAGAATTCCAGATGGAAAACAGATTTCCAGATGGAAAATCTATTTTCCAGATGGAAAATCTATTTTCCAGATGGAAAAAATAATTTTCCACTATGTAATTTCATTTTCCAGTATGGATATCCAGACGGTCCATCTGGAATATTGTTTCCACTATGGATCTCATGCTATTCCATCTGGAATATTCTTTCCACTATGGATCTCATGCTATTCCATATGGAAACGGTTTTCCACGACGTTTTATTGCACTGATTCCAGTATGGATCATGTGTTATTCCCTTTATATCTCCATTTTCGAACTGCAGTATCGCCGAATCGAATCACGGTTCTTATCCTGGGTTTGGCTGGAGCAATGCAATCGTCGCTTATAGGCGTATAACCGCGAGATCCCCGAAGTTATTTCCACCTGCGATGTCATGTCAGCTTGTAAAGTCGTTGAATTGGAGTCGCATCAGTAAGCGCGGAAACCCGTGCAGCCTTGTGGCGGGTGGCGGGGCAGACAGCGCCTGCGATTTGGTGGGTAGGCAACCCAGCCATACAGAGATGCCCGGCGGGACGGCCTACCCCTTCGTGCTTCAGGCGCTCTTCACTTCCAAGAACACAGGTAATTGTGAATAACGCGACGGCATGATAGAGAAAGAATCAATAAGAATACGGCTGATTTGCAAACATCAACACAACATAGTGCTTACTTGGACTATAATGTAATTAAGCTTCAATATCAAGAATGAGAAAATGAAGTTTTCAGTAATACTGAAATGGTTTTCTTACTTTTCTCTCTTTTATAGCCTTATCATGTATCAATGCTTAGTGTTCTTTTTTCCCAAGCTCCAATCTCAACACTTCAGAATGTGATATAATGTGAATTTTATACAGACTATATAAAGAATGATACCAAAATATAGTGTATCTCAGTCTTTTATTTAAAATTGATTCCCTGCAATGTAGACTTTGTGCAACAATTACATTTTTATTAAAAGTGACCACAGTCACAAAAATAAGAACAGGAAGTTTCATAAGTTAAAAGCATGCAATCTACAATTTATACCAACATTTAAATATTTCATAGACATAATAGATAAGCCACTATTATGTGAAAGTTTTTTTTATGAATTATCATCGTGTTTAAAAGTAAAATGGAACCACACAGAATGAGAGTGTTTTTCCACTTACAATAAAAACTAACTAGTATTATAAATGTTCGGAACCTTGATTATATACTCTCCATGAGGCAACTTTATGTAGCTACAAACAACCTTTAACTCAGATGATGTCATAATGAAAGATTCTCTATTTGTAAAAGTAATTTTCCACAAGAAACAATCCTGGTGATTCACTACTGGAGAGAATGGAATGGCTATGATTTCCTTTCCAATAAGAAACCCTTGATATTCAGTTTCACTAACAACAATTTTTTCAATGAGAACAAATTTTCCATTCTGAAGCGTACAAACAGAATTATAATGATTAGAACTTTTTTTGGAACCGGTGTACACACACCCTTCATGAACCAATCTTTGTTTCACCTCAAATGTTGAAACATTAATTCCTTCTTTATCAAATAAAAATCTCTCTTCAGGAGATGGGAGAAATTTGTGTTTTCCTGCTCCATAATATCTGTCATTGTGAATAAAGACACAACTCTGCACAACTTTCTTTTTGAGATCATCTTGAAATTTTTGACTTGCTTCCGTTCCAACATATGCTCGCAGAATTTCACATGATTTGTCAAAACTAAGCGATCTGCAAACTTGTGAGGAAATTCCCAAATTAGCATGTACCTTATTCTTCAAGATGCGATTTCCATCTTCAAAACAATATCCATTGATACTCCAACAAGGACCCCAATTGTCGCAGTTTTCTGCCAGGTGTTCACATATAATGTGCACATTATACAACAAAGACCGCTCTGGATACAGTTGCTCGGTTTGTCTTCCGAAGCGCTGCAACAGTTCTTGTGCTTTTCTTATATTAATCTCTGGAAGTTCCTGTTGCAGGAGGAGATGGATTCCTTGTACAAATAGGTTCCAGTGGTTAAGATATCTGAGAGGCAAAATGTTCTGGAGAACAGGGGACAGGTACAAAATGAAGTTTTCGTAATCTCTGCCTTTCCAAACTCCTAGCTGTGACAAAAGCCTGGTGGGTTTACGGGCCTCAACTGGCAATTTAATGTGTTTCAAAAGCCCGTCTATCTTCTCCAAATTGGTTGGTGTTCCAATATAAAATGGCTGATCACAGCCATCTTCGCCAAGCCAACCATTCAAAAAGGTTTTGGCGACTCCATGAGCCGCTGCATGAAAATATTCTAAAATCATCCCATCAATTATATCCATAGAACTGAGAGTGAGCACTGGGGAAATGCCTTTGACACCATTTACATGGAAATTGGGCACATTTTCCATAAGAGCCAATGCAGCAGTTCCATCAGCAATAATTTCAGCCCTTGTCCTCCTCTGTAGCTCTTCTAGAGGTCTGTACAGCCTTCCTGGAGACGGATGCAGGCACCAGTTACAGGAAAATGCACCACCATGTTGCTGGATACATTGTACACCTGCTCGGGCAGGAGCATCAGCACAGCAGCACAGTACATGCCCTTTCATAAGAATCTCCACATTCATTAGGTTTATTTTAAAACCATCAGTAGAAAGTTTCTTGCAATGATCAGCAAAAGGCTTAAGAAAAACATCCAATGCCACATGCTCCTTCCCAAACCACAAACCTGCCAACAATAGATTATGAGCCCTTTCATATGGAGGTAGCTCAAGAATACAGCAAAATATTGGCCAAACGTTAGTGTTTGAACTTGTGTATAAAGAAACGCCATCAACACCAAAACAAAAACTGATATGGTGAATGTTCGGATTGTCATCCAAAGTTAAAATAAATTGCTGATACATTTTACCATCATACACGTCTCTTAAAATTCGTGGCTCCTCATTGTTGACTAACTCAGTTGGTCGCTTTAACTTTTGTAAAATAATATCATTAGACAGTAGCACTTCAATCTGAGGTGGTAAATCAAACATAACAAAGAACAGACAATTATTTAAATTTGAAAGAGAGTTGGCTCTTTTGCAGCTTTTACACACTACCTCTCGGACAGAACGATAATCAAACTCTCCCATGTAATCAACACAATATTTACATACAAAATGATAATGCATACCCGCTAGTGACTTAAGCAAGATGTCTAATTTATATCTTGTGTCCGGGACAACACTAGTCTTAAAAATAGTATTAAGAAGTTTCATGAGACCTTCAAACTGAGAAAAATTAAAATTGTATGTCCTAATTAAAGTTAATGCATTGAGGAGCAATTCAGCAGCTGAGATTTGAGGTGGCGTATCAATCACTTCTGAGAATTTACTTCGAATTTTCTTCTTCAGTATCTCAAAAACATCAGCATAGAAAGGTTCAGGTGGATCAGATGCGTTGACTTCAATATTTTCATGATCAGATGCACTATCTTCTTGGTTGTTACTGTTTGCTGAGGAACCATCATCTCCGCTCAGTGAAATATCACTATCAGTATCTTCATTGTGACCCTATCAAAATGATACAGAGATATTAGGGAAAAACTGCAATAACAATATTGAAAATTCCAAAACCAACAATGACAGTAAATAAAGGCGGATCCACAATAGTCGTGTCACATCACTTAACTTTGAACAAACAGGATAAGTGTGACAGAACTACCAATGCTATACGGATAGAAATTGTCTTTGATTTTCATCAAAGTTATGTGATGTCATACAATAATTGTGTAACCACCTTAAGTAATAAAAAAATCACCTGTTGTAGGATTTGGAACTGGTCTGCATTCACAATATGATCCAGTTCAGTAAATGAAAGAGAAGAGACTTCTGAGCCTTCACTATTTTGCTCTTCCCCTCTTTCATCTTCAACATGTGCCGTCTCAGATAACAAATGTGTTTCCTCTTCGCTTTCCTGCAATGGAAACAGCCGAGAAAAGTAGGAAGTAAAAATTAGAACGTAAAGAGAAAATAGAAAAGTTTTGGTATTTAAATCAACTGTTATAAATAATATCAAACTGCATGTTTGATCAGATTCCTAAATTCCCAGTGAAGGGCATAGATAGTTGCTCCCACAATACCTTTCATTCACCTGGTTTTCTAGACCGAATTCTTTCAGATAAAGTGGAATTATTGCCAGGGCTCAAATTGTTTAGACAGGAAAAGTGTAAAGGTGTGTCATAGAACCCATCTCACCACCAAATAATACAATTTTAAAGCCATGTTATAGTTTTGATTCATGAACTAAGTATAGTAATATCATTACTATTTTTAAAAATAAAAACTTGTTTTATTTGCCTGTCAGTTGGGTTCTATGGCACAACATTACACTTCCTCTGTCTAAACAAATTGAGCCCTTACAATAATTCCACCTTATCTCAAAGAATTCGGTCTAGAAAACCAGCTTAGTACAACACATTGTGGGAGCACCTGATCTGACCAAACACTTCACAATTCACTTTAATTTTAATGGCTCAGCCTAGAACTGGCTGCAGCCATGACTTTATTTGATTGATTATTTAGTTAAGTAATCCATACATTACCGAAGTCATTTCATGTTGGTCAGAATTAAAACTGCGATCTGGCTCATCAGCAAAGGAATTTAATGAGGGTTGCGTATGCTCTGAATCTGTCCCGTCTTCCTCTCTCTCAACTTCGCTTGATGAGGCAGTAGCTAGTGAATGTGTGTCATCTTCACTTCCCTATGACAAAAACATCAACAAAAAAAGGCATTAACAGGAATGTAGAGAGACAGGATCAGGTTTATATGAACAGCACTGGTGATGCTGTTGTTAACCAAGAATGGGGAGCATTTCTTTTTGATTGAAGCAAATTTTCAAATGCACAGATGCATTCTAAATAGTTTCCTTAATATGTAAATCCTGAGGCAATAATATTTTGGTACTACATTTACTGCGTGTTCAATTGAAGCAAAAACAAATAGTCGCCTTTCACTCTGCTAAAACAGATCAACTTTATATCTTGGCTAGGCTACCCAACAGGAGAGGTGCCTCTCTCACATCGCATCACATCACTTTGACTTATAGTTTTCAATGCATCAACTTGAAGTTTAATTTCCAGTGATCAGATGTAAATATTGTGGATCACCCATAAACCTTTTGCAGCAACACCATTATATGTTTGTTGAAAGAATAGAATGAATTTTGCAAGGCTCGGATCAACTTTGTACTGCACTGATGAAAATTGTCAGAAATAAACAATTTCTTGTCTCGAAATCTTGAAAAATATTGCATGGAATTTATTTCAAGATTTCGAGACAAGAAATTGTTTATTTCTGACAATTTTCATCGGTGCAGTACAAAGTTGATCCGAGCCTTGCAAAATTCATTCTATTCTTTCAACAAACATATAATGATGTTGCTGCAAGAGGTATATGGCTGATCCACAATATTTACATCTTATCAATGGAAATGGAACTTCATATTGATGAACTGAAAACCATAGGCCAAAGTGATGTGATGTGTTTCAACCATTGCAGATCCGCCTTAAGTGATTTAAGCTTCAAAACTGAAATCTAAAGTTGAGTAATCCATACGTTACCGAAGGCATTTCATGTTGGTCAGAATTAAAACTGCGATCTGGCTCATCAGAAAAGGAATTCAATGAGGGTTGCGTATGATCTGAATCGGTCCCGTCTTCCTCTCTCTCATTTTCAGAAGGCAATAAGCTGAGACCTCAGAGGCCGAATATGTTCCATTTTCAACAATTTCCTCTTCGCTGGAGTTACTATCAGAGGCTTCAGAGGCCGAATTTGCTGTCATGTCACCTTGAAAATCATTGTCTTCCGGCTGATTTCTTTCAAACTACAAAAAAAGAAATATTTTAATAAAAGACAGATGATAACGCACAAAATAATACAGAGGGTGGTTTTAATGCAATAAGCAGATTACTGAGAGTAAAAGTAAAGATTCAATTGGTACATGTAACTTAAACAATTACCTCAAGAGAGCCATCACTTTCTGAATCGTCTCCAGAATTATTAGTGTGGTTTGGATCCTGGTGTCGCCACTACAAGAGAATTCAACATTAAAAAAAGCAACAAATTATTTCCAAAAATGAGGTAAGAGAAAAAAATTGAAACTAGAAGCTATCGATGTACATAAATTCCACAACTTACAAGCCGCCACTTGGTTGTTGGGGGTATCTGAAGTCCAAAAGGTTGGCCTGGGTCTCTCTCAGGGGATGGTTGTAGCCAGGAACCGTATCTCCGTCGACCCCGGTGGTTTGCCCTGTCAATTAAGTTTGAAAGTTTAGCAAAAATAACACTACAGGAATGGTGCTCAAAATGAAATTGTCACAACTATACATACATGTTTTGAGAGGTTAAGAGGCTGTCGTTAGCGGAAGGTACGAGTTTGTGTATGACAGCCCAAAAGCCATGCTGATGTTGCCAACCGCTGACCACAGCTCTTAGAGAAACTTCTCCTTGCAAAATTCCTTACAACATTTCCCCTAAAGTTTAACCGAAGAAATACCCTGTGTCTACCACCTTTACACTTAAAACAATTAATTTTGAACCGGATCTTTTGTGCCTGTTTTTTGTACTCCTATCATTATTATTTTGTCGTTTAATCGCCCAGTTAGTTTCTAAAAGACACAATAGGGTATTTCACTCCGTTCAAACCGGATCCAAAGAAGAAAAGTGTTGCTTCCTGAATTGTTTCCTCCTGTACGCCGATTGGCTTATGCCAACGAAGTTCTCGGGCACGCCACTAGGGCGGTCGCAGACCTGGCGGTCGGTCCGAGAACTTCGACGGCATCAGCCAATCAGCGTCTAGGAGGAAACAAATCAGGAAGCAATACTTTTCTTCTTTGGATCCGGTTTGAACGGAGTGAAATACCCTATTAACACCGTAAGCCGTCTGCGGAGGCGAATCGCTTTTCCCGCCGTGAGCGCGCGCTCTTATTGGTCGGCTCCGTGGAGGAGTGGGGGTCGTGACGCTGCATGCTCCAACCGTCAACTGGCAACGTCTTCGACGCGCCGGGACTGATGTAACGGTCGCTTTGGGATTACACTCACCATCACCTTTTGATTTATTGAAAGGAGAGATTGTGTTGAGGGTTTTCGTGAGTATTTGTGTTAGTTCTCCTCATGATAACGGCGGGCTTTGGGTAACGTATAGATAAGTACAGCCATTCTTCCAAACGGCTCGTTTAGGTTATAGTACAAGTCCACAACGAATCCCTTCTCTATAAAACCATTTGTCACGAAGTGTTTTGTTAGAACTTTCCGTTTGTTTTTCAGTGCAATGGAGCAGTATTTTTTCTGTCTTGTCAACTTTGGTGACAACAAGCTGGTCGTTCGTTCGACAGAGGTTAGAGATTTCAACCCGGAGCATGCCAACGACTTTGAACAAGATAGAAAGTACGACGTGCTCTGGCAGGAACAATCTGGATCATTCGACGGTTACTTCCCGGCTATTATCATGTGCATGGCAGGTAAGGCTAAAACATCAGTACATTTTGTGTGCAGGTCATAATCACTATTCACTATGTGGCCAGAAAACATCTCTCTGCCCATTCCTATCTTTCAACATTTAGCAGCTTGCTGTTATTTATAAAGACTACTTTTCTTTGCTGATTTCCACTCTAATCTCAAAGTATTATTTCATTTGTGTGACTTTGTTTTGACTGCGTTCCTGTGTTATCTACTTGTTGATCATGTTATGTCTCTACAAATTAAATTTCGATGTCACTAACTGCAGTAATATGAGATATCTCACATGTTTTCTTGCACTCTTTGTACTTATCTGGTTACATACTGGCAACAGGAGCGAAGCCACTAACCTGTGTATTTTTCTCTTTTGTTTAGCTAGTTTACCGGAGTTAAAGCAAAAAGCTCGTTCTGTAGGAGTGTCAAGATTGCCACGTAGCTACGAACTTCTATTGAAAGCAGAAAACCATGATTCTGATGGAGTTATAAGCTCTGACACGTCTGAAACTAAATCCAAAAAGGTTAGTATTTATCATTATCCTTGAATCAGTTGTTTTGTTCCAGTTATTGTATGTTAAGTATTATGTTCATGTGTTTCTTGTATCAGAATAGAGAATGGCCTCTTTAGTCTTGGCGCTGGTCATATTTTGTAAAAAAAATATTGGTTTCTTTCGTATCAACAACTGTAATTGGGTATATTGTTTTGAAGAGTTTGTGGGAGCATTTTTTTTAGAAATTTGACAAAGTTGAATTAATTTTGAACTCTTTCTTAATCTATGATGAGATATCCCATTATTTACTTCTTAAATATTACATGAATTTTCTCTTGAGCATTATCGTGAACACTACTGAATTAAAGTCTAGTAGTTTGTAATATTTTACTGGAAGATTACCTTGCCATGAAATCTTTTTTAATGTCTTGCCTCTTTTCTTTGCAAATGTAAAATGAATTATTTTTTGTATAGTCTTGTATCTTCATATTTGTCTTACTTTTTACAATTGAAGTGAAATATTCTAAATACTAATGTCAAGTTAATCTTCAATTTAGGGAAAAAGTTCACTGTCACTTTGACAAAGTGGCGAGAGTCCCTAGGATTGAATTGATCTTAGTGTACGGGTTTGTTCCTGCAGCTAGAGTCTATCAGTGACTTCAGGCAAAAAGAAACTTTTGTCACAAACATGAACAAGGTAATGATGTGTGGTATAGATGTGGTCCCCAGATCTTATGAAGAAAATAGCCATCAGAAATGGATTTTGTAGGAAAGTGTTTTTTCACTGCACTTTCCTACAAAATCAATTTCTGATGGCTATTTTCTTCATAAGATCTGGGGACCACATCTATACCCCACATCATTATCTTGTTCATGTTTGGGACAAAAGTTTCTATTCGCCTGAAGTCACTGATAGACTCTAGCTGCAACAACAAACCTGTACACTAAGATCAATTCAATCCTAGGGACTCTCGCCACTTTGTCAAAGTGACAGTGAGTTAATACTTATTTATAATTGTGAATAGTTGTGGTCTTCTCATCTTACATTTTCTCTCCCGATGGTAGAAACTATCACAGGACACCCGATCTTCCAGGAGGACTAGAATGATGTCAACTCTTGGCGAGGTTTGCAAGAAGACACTGAAGTCTGCGAAGGCCAGTGAATGTGATGGACAGTCTCTAAATTCTTCGGAACGTATTCAGAAGAATGACTTCAAATCTCCAGCTCCGGTGGAGCAGATACAGAAATCTCCAACTAAGTACTCTAAGTCTCCCAGTAAACTGGAGCACATTCAGAAGTCTCCACTAATAGAGAAGGTGTCTCCATTTAAGATGGTGAAGCCCAGCAAACTTTCGACTCCAAAGAGATCTGACACGGAAAGGTATCCGTGTTTCAGTGTTACTGAGCAAGATGAAAGTAAGTTACCACCCACATTATCTCCAGAATCACGTGCCAAGAAAATGAAGTTAGATGACAGTTTGGACAGCACCTTGGAATATGATGATGTTACAAATATACTAAACCATATTGATCAGGGAGAAGATTTCCAAAATAATAATAATGATGATGATGAGAATGAAGAAAAGGATTCCAAAGAGGTATTTAAAGAATGTGACGCACAAGTGAACTACTCCAGGTCTGACTTCGGTTCTGAATCGGGGTCAGAAGATGCTACAGCCAAACTATATGAAGATGTTGAACGGTTAAAGTCGGAGCTAAAAGAGAAGAACTTGCAGATAATATCCCTGAGGGCAGGACTAAGGATGTCTGAGGAGGATCGTCTTCAACTCCGAGAAAAAAATCAGACTTTGGAGGGTACAGTGACTGAGTTACGGGAGGAGCTGGAGTATACCAGAACATTTCAAGATGACAACAAGAAACTGACGAGGCTTGTGAAGACAGCTGGAGATCTATTAGTTTCAGGTTTATTGCTGTCTTGCCTTAAAAATTCTCATTTGATTTTTAATTGCAGTAATTTCTCTTCACATACAAAGGATTTTGTTAGTATTATAATACTGTTTACTCCAAGTGTCTAATAATGTGTGTCTTTTTTCAGGGTTGCAGAAATTTGGTGGTCAAATGACAGCTCACTCCACCCCTAAGACTCAAGGTATGAGAGGAAAATGTTGATTGTCAAGTGTTAGCTGTTATTGACCTATCCTATTTCTATTTCAGTTGCAAGAGATGATGTTATTAGCCATTCAGTGGTAAAACATTTGGATTTCTCTGCTTTGCCAAACAAGTCCAGCAAACCTAGTAAGTAGAGTTGGTTATTATACAGGACTGAAAATTTCTATCATAGCTGAAAATGTTCCATTTGAAAAGTAAATGTATTGTAAGATGGGAAATAGTCAAGTGCGGCTAAATTTGTTTGTTGAAGAAAAGTTTGATCAGCTGTAGGAATTCTGAATACTTTTAAAATACTCTAATAGGGGAGGCAATTAGCTTTATTATGTTTTGCAATTTTTTAACACATTTTGTACCTACTTAAAAGGGACCTAAACATACCTCTAATTGAACAAACTTTTAGTGAAACAAGTAGTTTTTTTGTTTTAAAATGTGGTTTTTCAAATTATTTATCTTTCTCAGAACATTTACAGCAATTCCTTTCTATTTCTAGTCCTCATTAAAATAGGAAGTGATTTTTATTTTAACAATGAGTTTTGCTTTATAGGTTCACCTTCACCCAAGAAGTCAAAAAGTCATTTGCCTCCCATGAGTTCTGCGAAGGTGTCGTCCAAAAGTTCTAAGAGATCCTGTGCTCCTAAAGATGACTTTAATTCACCAGCCAAGAACGCAAAGAAATCTGAATCAACTGTGGATTCAGCTGAGGTTCCACTTAAAAACCCAAAGAAATCTGAATCGCCGAGCACTTCCAAGAAAGCACCAAAGGAAGGACTCTCTCACAAAGAAATCGTTAAAATATCAGAGGCTGTACGCGATGACTTGAGTGGAAACAAGTCACTCGAGGTTGATGAGAACAAGAGGGTAAATATTTTATTTCCATCTGCTGTCATTACTATTGCTAAGAAATTTACATACTTATGAGAAAGAGATAATATACCGTACTTCGCTTAATATTTTTTTCAGATCTGCATTGGGAAACATATTCGCATATCACAACAGAAGTGGTCCGTAATCAAATCTCAGCCAAAGATTTCACTCTTCATTAAAAAATTGGGTGACAGTGCATACGGTCGAGATGCTCTTAAAGTACGGGTTGTAGGGGAGCCAAAAGGAACATCACCCAAACAACAGGCAACACCAATGAAGGTTGACACTTTTGTTGGTAAGCTCACCTTCATTTTGTTTCCCTGTGTTGCTGTTTTCGACAAATAAGTGAACTTATTTTTGCTCTGTTTTCGACAATTTAGTGAACTTATTTTTGCTGTTTCAGCTGCTCTACGTGGACGTCTGTTGTTCGAGCAACCCAATCATCCCAACGTCGATGCCGCCGCTGCAGCTGCAAGAACACTATTGGCGACCAAAATGCAAGATGAGGCACGCCACAAATCCAAGAAAGAGTAGAGGAAGAACGATTTGTTTCTGTCATTTCAGTGTTCACCGGATATTTTTTTCTCTAATTATTCTACAAAAACATTCTAGTTTATTTATCTTATGGGATCTTTGCTAATCAGAGACTTACCAAATGGATGAACATTTTTATTTTCATGTGACTGGTTATTTCTTAATCTTTGTGTAATCTTGACAAGCTTTACTTACATTATAGTCCAAGTAAGCACTATGTTGTGTTATGTTTGCAAATCAGCCATATTCTTATTGCTCCTTTCTCTATTATACCGTCGTTATTCACAATAACCTGTATACTTGAAAGTGAAGTGAAGAGCGCCTGAAGCACGAAGGGGTAGGCCGTCCCGCCGGGCATCTCTGTATGGCTGGGTTGCCTACCCACCAAATCGCAGGCGCTGTCTGCCCCGCCACCCGCTTCAAGGCTGCACGGGTTTCCTGTTTGCTGCGACTACTGCTGCGCGCGTACTGATGCGACTCCAGGCTACACAACTTACAAGCTGGCTAGGGCCAGCAGGTGGATAAACTCGGGGCTCCTGTTATACGCCTATTGCATGGGTCCAGCTATGACTCCGCTTATTGCTCAGGGAGATGATTTCCCCGTATTCCACTATGGAATGTATTATGGAGACGAAATTCCATCTGGAATGGTTCAAATTCCACTGTGGAAACGAGACTATGGAAACAAGGTTCCATCTGGAAAGCTGTGAATTCCACTATGGAAAGTGTATCATGGAAAGTAGATCCATCTGGAAAATTCCCCATCTCCATTGTGGAATTCATTCCAATTTACAGAGTGGATTATTTTATTCCATATGGAAACGAAAACCAGATGGAAAATTTTCCACACTTAAAACCATATGGAATTTAAAGCTGGGTATTTTATGTGAATTTAGGTAAACGCTCTTTGTGGTCGGGATGTTGTCGATACTTCAAAAAGCGTAAACGACGGCCCCTATGCACTCCACCCATTAAAACTGGCTGCTATTGAATGTTAGACAGGACAGGTTGATCTCGCCTCAGCCAATTATTTTTTTTTTTTTTTCGTCGGTTCCTCTCGCCTCGTCGCTGGCATTGTCGATACAGATATGATGACCATGTTAAGAGCGTTAAAGCATGAGCCAAAACTTTTACTTAATAAATAGTTGCCTGTATATTGCTAGCTTGCAGTTCATCATTTGTCGAGAGAATATCACACACTCTATATTCTAGTGCAGACGCATCCCGTCTCTGATGTGTTTCCAGTTTCCGCAACCCTTTCTCTTGAAACACGCGTTGTATTCGTGACTAAACCATATTACTTGAATTTCGGCTATTGACCCGGAGTTGAGGTCAGTACTGGCACTGGCAGAACAGCTCACAGAGGAAAGGGAAAGTAACATAACAGCACTCTTAATGACACTGCTTTATTTTTTTATGTAGAGATAGGCGTTGAAATGAATAAGTTCAATCACATGGCAACAAATTACCGAAAGCATTTGCCCAGAAGACGACTGACGAGGTGAACCAAACCGATCGGAGCAGAACGGATGCAGAAATAAACGCCTACAACCGCCTACAACAAAGACAGTTTGTGTGAGCCAAATAAAGAGGTTATGACTAAGGTTCATCGTTTTGTCCAGAAACTTTATCATTAGTTTCCAACAGGTTAAAGCTGTCTTGATTCGAAATGCTCTTACCATGGTCATCATATCTGTATCGACAATGCCAGCGACGAGGCGAGAGGAACCGACGAAAAAAAACAATTATTTAATTTTTTTTTTTTTTAATGCTTATCGAGGCGCTGCAGACGATCCCCCGTCCCACGATCATCTTGGTTTTCAAAATCGCCGCTGGAGCGCGGCAGCAGCCGATCGCGTCGTCGCGCAGTCACATTATGCGGTCAGTGCGAGTATTACAGTGGAATTCGCCGTAAGTGCAAGCTCTGATCCACTCTGATCGGTGAGAGCATCACCGAATATCACTGTAAGATACACCCCAACAGCCTGATTTCTTCATGGTTCACCGATCTGACCACAGCTTGCCCGAGCTCGCGCTTACAGTGAATTCCGATGCAATACAACAACTACAGTGAACTTGCTGGCAGCTTCTGTAAGAAGCTGGGAACGGTTCACTATAATCTGCCGGGAATATCACTGGAAGATACCCTTAAATACGCTGATTCAACGTAACTTGAAATACTGGCAGCGCGCGAATTGTGAGAGGAACAGTTTTAAATTAAAAATTCTGTTAATTTTAAAATAATAAAAATAAATAAAAGTAATATGTTTTAATAATTTTATTTTTTATTGTAAATCAGGAAAAAAGAGAGAAAAAGGGGTAAACTTGCGTGGGGGTGAACTCCCGGAAACCGGTCAATATATTTAAAGTGATTTATTTCTTTGTATTCATTTAATTTAAATGAAAAGAGGGAGGGTAAACTCTAGAAGGGGGGAACTCTAGTACATACCCTTCATGTGGCTATTGGATCGCGGTCCCCGCTTATTCGCCACCTGTCTGAGCCCTGCCCGCCCTACCTGCCGCCGTGTCTGCCCTCCCCCGCCTCCCGCCAGCTCTGTGCCCGTGACGTAGGCTGGGCCGGATTGGCTCTCGGCTGGATCCGGCTCTTGGTTTGGCTCTGCCTCCCAAGTGGAAGAGCAGCGCCTGTAGAGTGCTGATTTTGTGCCTTTTTCAAGGCGCCCTGCATGAAAGTTCGCAAAACGCCTTTTAGGGCGCCTTTTCTATCGCATAGTATCCCGAAAGGCACCTTTCGGGACACTATGCGATAGAAAAGGCGCCCTGAAGCGCGCTTGTTTGGTGAAGTTTCAGGGCGCCTGCCACTGAGGCTCCTAGCTGCCTCAGTAGCAGTCGACGCGCCACACGCCACTGTGCGTCAGCATGGCACGTCACGCCAGTTCGCTGCATGGCGTGGCAGGGTCAAGTTCTCCGTGAACAGTGAACAGTGTCCGCAAAAATTGTCAAATCTCTTTGTTAAACTGGTTAAGATAACCGATTTTAAAAGAGCAAAGTCAAATATCGAGATTGACTAAAAAGCTGAATAATCAAATTTGAAAACGAAACTCAATAATCGAAATCGCAAAAAGCAAAATCAATGTCGATTATCGAACAACGTCTCGATTTTTGATTTCAAATACTTGACTTGAAGTGTTTTTCGATTACCGTCGATTACGATTTTTGTCGATAATCGCACAGGCCTAGTTGTTAAGTACTTGAATAGATAACTCTCAATGTGATGCATGTGTTTTCTGCCTAATTTCTCTACCTTGAGTGAATGAGCTCTAATTTGTCTTTTATTAATGGAGCATTAAAACTTATCAAATCCTCATCAAACATAAGAAGGTATTAAATCATATTAAAATTAATTTGTTCTAGCAAGTGCCTCATTTAGTAACACTTAAAATGATTTAATTTACTCATTATATATATTTTATTACGGTTATATATGTTTATTTATTAGACCTAGATCGGGGTGATATACTTTCCCCTACCAAAATCTCTCCTACCGAAGAAATATTAAAAATAGAATTAAAAAAGAAAAAATAATAATAAATAAATTTCAGCGAGAATAAATAATTATAAATTAATTATAAAATAAAAATAAATGGAATCGAAAATCATTAAAAAACAATTTAAAAAGATAAAAAAATAATTAAGTGAGTTAAAATATTTAAATATTTTTTTATTTTTTTACAAAAATTCTATTTAAAATAATTTGTTGGAAAACAGAGAAATGTCGTCTGTTTTTTTTTCTCTCTCTTCCCGTCCATGTTGCGGCCTTTCCCGGAGGCGACAAGTTCCCACGCCACTGCTGCTCCTCCCTTCCGTTTCGTTTCTCATCCCATCACCAAGAGGGCTGCCGCGAGGCTATCTCCTACTCTGCAAACTCAAGTGTGAGACAGTATCACACTTTTTACTGCAGTACCACTGTGTCTCACACTTTCAAAAACTATTTTCTGTCGTTGAATAGCAATCACGTTTTAAAGAACAGCATCAGTTTTGGTTCAAAATCCCGGTTAAAACGAGCTACCATGTGGTGGGGTTCTGATCGCAAACAACAACGTTCCTATACATTTTCGAAACCATTAATTTACGATTATTTAATATATTGTTGTTCCAAACCCCATCACATGGTAGCTCGTTTTAACCGGAATTTTCGACCAAAGCTGATCCTGTTCTCTAAAACGTGATTGCTATTCAACGACAGAAAATAGTTTGTGAAAGTGTGGGACACAGTGGTACTGCAGTAAAAAGCGTGATACTGTCTCACACTTAAGTTTGCAGAGTAGTGACCATGAGGGCGTGGGGTATTTCTGAAGTCCTGCCTCAGTACCGAGGGGTCCATCACACCCCGTTTGCCAAGCTGCTTTTGTACATTTCGAAAATTTTTATCCTAAACACTTGGTGATCAGTACTGGTAATCGGTAATCGTGTGTAAAGGTCTTGAACCGAGTGATGGACCCCTTGCTCGCTCAGTAAACGCGAAGGGGTAGTCGAAAGTGGCGGGAAAGGGAGGGGGTGTTTCGTGTGTTGCCTACATTCTGGGGGAAAACTTCAAAATTTTAATGTAATTTCGACGAATTGCAGCACCGAAAATTTGGGTTCCATTCTTAGATCATATGAGGAGGTGAGGGGGAAAGGGTGACAGCAGGGGAAGGGTCACATTTCCTCCAATCGGCCCCCCTCCCCCCTTCTTCTCCCAAAATCACCCATGATACACACCAAATGCCACCCGCCTTCGTCTCACCTCTTCGTTTCTGATACCTGTGGGATGTCAAGGGCAATTCGTCAGAAACGCGGAACTATCCCTATTGATTGAAACTGAGTATGATTGACGCCAGTTGAAATTGCGTGCTTGATTTTATCTGTCAGTGAAATGTAATGATTGTTTCGAAATCGCCACGGTCTATAACTCTGATAGTCATGATTACACTTTCTCTGGAAATTACCGGTAATCAGATTAATCAGATTGCATACATTCCTATTTGTGATTTTTTTTCCTTATTTAATTTTTACCAGTGCTTTGGTGTTACTCCTTTGAAAACAAGGTGGAAATGACGGCAGGAATTTGAAAGTTGCTTGAAGAAGTTAGTTGTACGTACATCTTTTTGTAATCATAGGTAATCGGTGACCATGCTCTTCCCTCAGGAAGAAGTATGACCGTAGCTGTCTTGATACTTATCTACTTAAGTCCAGCACCACAAGAGCAGTTTAGACGTTTTGGTGGTTCAAACGCAGTTTTCCCGATAATGTGTGGTACCTACAGATGCGCATTGTGGACGCAAGTGCGTGTGTGAAGTTTCAGTATGATCAGTGTCGCGGTGCGGAAGATATCAGTGATTTTGTGTGATTTCCTCGCCGGAGCGTTGTAGCGTCCCCTCTCAAGTGGCAGCCGTGGCAGCAGAGTGAGCAGCTGTGGGGCCGGGCGGTGTTTGGGGCGACGGTAAAAAAAGTTTCTTGAATTTCAAGATCAGGTCTTGGTTCTTATGGAGAACGTCAATGGGATCTAAGACTGAGTCTTGAAATTCAAGAAACTTTTTTTACTGTGGCCTCGTCGCCCGCCAGGCCGAGCCGGAGATTTTACGGTGCCGGGCGGCGAGGGTCTACGGCGTCAGAGCGGAGCGGCTTGCAGCCATGTGTCACCTTAGTGCAATATCAGAGTCAGAGTGCAGTGTCAGTGCAGTGTCCAGGGAGGGATCAGTGCAAGTAATTTATGCAGTGTTAGTGTAATTCACGCGCAGTATTTAGTGCTAGCGATGTGTGCAGTGGAAGAGCAACCGGCAGTCATGCCGTGTGTAGTGTAGTATACGATTGCAACTTGTACGAGCAGCCGACTACACGGTAAAAATAATGTCTATTTTTTTTGAGGAAAAAGGGAAAAATTTGAGGAACTTCCGTAATTGGGGGGAAACCCCTCAGATTTTAAGGAAGACTCTTCAAAAAATTAGGGAAATCTCCACAAATTTTGAGGAGACTTCCTCAAAATGTAATGAGTTTTCCTCAAAGTATTCAAGGTCCTCAAAGTTTTCCCTTTTTCCTCAAATAATCAGACATTGTTATAACCGTGTGCCCGTGAGTAACAAGTTTAACGTTTTGGCATTCCCTCCTAGCCACGCCCGAGACGGTGCGGCGTTCCCAAGCCCAAGCCACGCCAGACGCAGCCTCCTCCCCCCGCACCATGCATACAGCCCCCCCTCCCAGGAGCGTATTAAGGTCCGACCGACAGGGGGGGGCGGTGCCCTTCAGGTTGCCTACATACAGGGGTTTTGTAGCACAATTTGCCTACCTTTCAGGCGGCTGTCTAGAGGCCACAGCGATCGCCTCCCCCCCTTAATACGCGCCTGCCCCCTCCCCCCACCCGGCTGGATACAGGCCGCCGGGAAAGCTCGCGGTCCGCGCGTCCTGCCGCGCAGGAATCTCGCGTACCGCAGATCCTCTGTGGGTCCGTCGCGGACTGCGAGCAACCCACGAGAGGATCCGCGGACCTCGACCTTCTCCCGGAGCGTGTAAAGTTAAGTACGCGTGAGCGTTCACGTGAGGTGAGCGCTCACGTGAGAACTGTGCGGGGCCTTACACTTAACAAACTTGACAACATTTTTGAAGAATTACAATCTCCGTACTCTCCCCTTTCCAAAAATGTATGGGTTTCTGAATTTTCAGGTCATTCGGCTTAGTATAAGTGACGCACGCATGAGTGCTCACGTGAGATGAGCGTGGGAGTGCCAAGGAGATACACACACACACTATTCTAAGAGAAATGACCTGAAAATAGACATACACGTACATTTTTGGAAAGGTAAGAGTACAGAGATTGAAAGTTTTCGAAAACATTTGCAATTTCGCTTTGTATTAGGCCCCGCACAGTTCTCACGTGAGCGCTCACCTCACGTGAACGCTCACTCGTGCTTTGCTATATTCAATTAAGAAATGTTCGTTTCCACGCTCAGCGCAGCGCGTGCTCACGCGGGCCTGAGGCGGGCGAGGGGCAGGGAGCGGGGAGGGGAAGCTGAGCGTCGCGCCGCTCCTCACCCTGCTCCCCGCTCCCCCGCTTGCCCACCTCACGCCCGCGTGAGCGCGCGCTGCGCTGAGCATGGAGACGAACATTTCTTAATTGAATATAGCAAAGCACGAGTGAGCGTTCACGTGAGGTGAGCGCTCACGTGAGAACTGTGCGGGGCCTAATACAAAGCGAAATTGCAAATGTTTTCGAAAACTTTCAATCTCTGTACTCTTACCTTTCCAAAAATGTACGTGTATGTCTATTTTCAGGTCATTTCTCTTAGAATAGTGTGTATCTCCTTGGCACTCCCACGCTCATCTCACGTGAGCACTCATACGTGCGTCACTTATACTAAGCCGAATGACCTGAAAATTCAGAAACCCATACATTTTTGGAAAGGGGAGAGTACGGAGATTGTAATTCTTCAAAAATGTTGTCAAGTTTGTTAAGTGTAAGGCCCCGCACAGTTCTCACGTGAGCGCTCACCTCACGTGAACGCTCACGCGTACTTAACTTTACACGCTCCGGGAGAAGGTCGAGGTCCGCGGATCCTCTCGTGGGTTGCTCGCAGTCCGCGACGGACCCACAGAGGATCTGCGGTACGCGAGATTCCTGCGCGGCAGGACGCGCGGACCGCGAGCTTTCCCGGCGGCCTGTATCCAGCCGGGTGGGGGGGAGGGGGCAGGCGCGTATTAAGCGGGGGAGGCGATCGCCCCCCCCTGTGGCCTCTAGACAGCCGCCTGAAAGGTAGGCAAATTGTGCTACAAAACCCCTGTATGTAGGCAACCTGAAGGGCACCGCCCCCCCCTGTCGGTCGGACCTTAATACGCTCCTGGGAGGGGGGGCTGTATGCATGGTGCGGGGGGAGGAGGCTGCGTCTGGCGTGGCTTGGGCTTGGGAACGCCGCACCGTCTCGGGCGTGGCTAGGAGGGAATGCCAAAACGTTAAACTTGTTACTCACGGGCACACGGTTATAACAATGTCTGATTATTTGAGGAAAAAGGGAAAACTTTGAGGACCTTGAATACTTTGAGGAAAACTCATTACATTTTGAGGAAGTCTCCTCAAAATTTGTGGAGATTTCCCTAATTTTTTGAAGAGTCTTCCTTAAAATCTGAGGGGTTTCCCCCCAATTACGGAAGTTCCTCAAATTTTTCCCTTTTTCCTCAAAAAAAATAGACATTATTTTTACCGTGTAGTCGGCTGCTCGTACAAGTTGCAATCGTATACTACACTACACACGGCATGACTGCCGGTTGCTCTTCCACTGCACACATCGCTAGCACTAAATACTGCGCGTGAATTACACTAACACTGCATAAATTACTTGCACTGATCCCTCCCTGGACACTGCACTGACACTGCACTCTGACTCTGATATTGCACTAAGGTGACACATGGCTGCAAGCCGCTCCGCTCTGACGCCGTAGACCCTCGCCGCCCGGCACCGTAAAATCTCCGGCTCGGCCTGGCGGGCGACGAGGCCACAGTAAAAAAAGTTTCTTGAATTTCAAGACTCAGTCTTAGATCCCATTGACGTTCTCCATAAGAACCAAGACCTGATCTTGAAATTCAAGAAACTTTTTTTACCGTCGCCCCAAACACCGCCCGGCCCCACAGCTGCTCACTCTGCTGCCACGGCTGCCACTTGAGAGGGGACGCTACAACGCTCCGGCGAGGAAATCACACAAAATCACTGATATCTTCCGCACCGCGACACTGATCATACTGAAACTTCACACACGCACTTGCGTCCACAATGCGCATCTGTAGGTACCACACATTATCGGGAAAACTGCGTTTGAACCACCAAAACGTCTAAACTGCTCTTGTGGTGCTGGACTTAAGTAGATAAGTATCAAGACAGCTACGGTCATACTTCTTCCCGAGGGAAGAGCATGGTCACCGATTACCTATGATTACAAAAAGATGTACGTTAATTTCTTCAAGCAACTTTCAAATTCCTGCTGTCATTTCCACCTTGTTTTCAAAGGAGTAACACCAAACGACGTGTGCGTGCAACAAGCTCCTATCATTTTCGGCTGCTCCCAACAACATCCTATCATTTTCGCCTGCTCCCAACAACATCCTATCATTTTCGCCTGCTCCCAACAACATCCTATTTGTTTTGGTGCCCTCCTAAACTATCCTAAGCAGCATTTTCGGGTATTTTCCGTTTAAAATGGTATCTTATAGTACTCGTCGAGACGCTTCTCTTTTGTTTAAATCATTTCTGCGTTAAAAATCGCGAAATTGGCGTAATTTGACAAATAGTAAGTATCCTATGTGCAAAGAGGCCTGGTGTGAGCCGTGCAACTTGAACCTATCTGGAAGTACGATCGTGCCGAGTCCTGCAACAACAGCCTATGTGCATCTTGCCTCTCCCCGCGCATGCGCGTTGAGCACAACCACTCGAGCTGCAGCGCGCAGCGCAGCCTGCGGCGTGTTGATGAGGCAGAAAGGAAAGCAAGTTCTGTAAGGTCGAGAGCTAATAAATGTTGATCTCCAAAGTATTACGAAATGTCTTCCAGTAGATCTGCCCGACTGGTGGCCCTCGCCCAGTCGAAAGCAAAAGGTGAGTAATTTTAATGGATACAAAGTATTTTAACTTATGTTTTGAGCGTGGTAGAAACATGCCTCAGACTAGCGTTTATTTCGTTCTGTTTGGGATCTCTTTCTCAATTCCACGTGGCTTTTGCAGTTTTCTCAAAAAACGCTTATTTGACGATTTTTTATCGATTTCTGGTGATAAAGCGCGATTTTCGAGCAAATATTTTTTTTACGTTTGCAAAGTGCGCGGGAGGGCAAGCGGACAGGCAGACGGACGCGCGCAAAGGCGAAAATGCGATCACCGCGCGACATTCTGCGAAATTTCGTGTTCCCAACTGTTTCCACGTGACCCGGCCCCTAACCGCTCCCCCCTGTGGCCGGGCGTGGCTTTTCTCGACAACAACAACAACAAAAAAACCGGCCACGTGGTTTGTGCACAGCCCCTAATGCGTCACTTTACCTTTTGAGGCAGCAGAATTGCAGAATAGACGCGCCGAACTCCATCTCATTTAATGTACATCGAACGAGGCCACGCATCACCACAAACTTTACACTCAGAGGTTCATCAATGTGTGGGCAAAATAATGCGACACTTGTCCGACTTATAAGTAATCACTGCGAATTGTCATTTAGATTCAAACATTCAAATTCGAATATCTCAGAACTTGCTAAAAGCTAGATAGGATGTTGTTGGGAGCAGGCGAAAACGATAGGATGTTGTTGGGAGCAGCCGAAAATGATAGGATGTTGTTGGGAGCAGCCGAAAAAGATAGGAGCTTGTTGCACGCACACGTCGCAAAGCACTGGTAAAAATTAAATAAGAAAAAAAAAATCACAAATAGGAATGTATGCAATCTGATTAATCTGATTACCGGTAATTTCCAGAGAAAGTGTAATCATGACTATCAGAGTTATAGACCGTGGCGATTTCGAAACAATCATTACATTTCACTGACAGATGAAATCAAGCACGCAATTTCAACTGGCGTCAATCATACTCAGTTTCAATCAATAGGGATAGTTCCGAGTTTCTGACGAATTGCCCTTGACATCCCACAGGTATCAGAAACGAAGAGGTGAGACGAAGGCGGGTGGCATTTGGTGTGTATCATGGGTGATTTTGGGAGAAGAAGGGGGGAGGGGGGCCGATTGGAGGAAATGTGACCCTTCCCCTGCTGTCACCCCTTTCCCCCTCACCTCCTCATATGATCTAAGAATGGAACCCAAATTTTCGGTGCTGCAATTCGTCGAAATTACATTAAAATTTTGAAGTTTTCCCCCAGAATGTAGGCAACACACGAAACACCCCCTTCCCTTTCCCGCCACTTTCGACTACCCCTTCGCGTTTACTGAGCGAGCAAGGGGTCCATCACTCGGTTCAAGACCTTTACACACGATTACCGATTACCAGTACTGATCACCAAGTGTTTAGGATAAAAATTTTCGAAATGTACAAAAGCAGCTTGGCAAACGGGGTGTGATGGACCCCTCGGTACTGAGGCAGGACTTCAGAAATACCCCACGCCCTCATGGTCACTAGGAGATAGCCTCGCGGCAGCCCTCTTGGTGATGGGATGAGAAACGAAACGGAAGGGAGGAGCAGCAGTGGCGTGGGAAGTTGTCGCCTCCGGGAAAGGTTGCAACATGGACGGGAAGAGAGAGAGAGAGAAAAAAAACAGACATTTCTCTGTTTTCCAACAAATTATTTTAAATAGAATTTTTGTAAAAAAAAATATATATATTTAAATATTTTAACTCACTTAATTATTTTTTTATCTTTTTAAATTGTTTTTTAATGATTTTCGATTCCATTTATTTTTATTTTATAATTAATTTATAATTATTTATTCTCGCTGAAATTTATTTATTATTATTTTTTTTCTTTTTTAATTCTATTTTTAATATTTCTTCGGTAGGAGAGATTTTGGTAGGGGAAAGTATGCGACCCCCCTAGATCAAGCAATAAAAGCTTATTAAAAGTAAAAAGGTTTAATAAATTACCATAATAAAAATAATTTACTTTTTATAAAACCTAATTAAAATCTATATAAAAAAAGATGCCTTTAATTAAACTCAAACAAGACTTTAATAATGTTTTCGTTACACTTCAATTAATCTGAGTTAAAACACTTTACGAGGGCAGCGGGTCAGGGGGTAAGTACTGGAGGTTACCCCTCCGGGAGGTTACCCCCCTATTTTAAAGGGATTTATTGATTATTTTAAATTTATTTTAAAAAATATGTGAATCCATGAGGTTACCCTTCCTTGAGGTTACCCTTCCTGGAGGTTACCCCCTTTTTATTTGAAAAAAATTCTTTTCCTTATTTAATAATTTAATAAATTAATAAAAAAGAAATAAAATGATTAATAAATAAAATAATTCTAAAAAAGGAAATTTAATCTGAAATTTTAAAAATAAACAATGAGCGCTCCCTTAGACGTTTCCACACACGACGTTCCCCAATTCTGTCACACTCTTAGCGGCCGCCGTATTTTTCATACAGATTGTAGCAACCTCGCAGCCAGGCTGTGCCTTGAATCGTGTAGGAGCAGGCGGGTGACGGGTTCTTTGGGTTGTGTCCGATTTCATGGACGGAGGGAAGTCCGAGTGATCGGTGTTCGCTCGGTCGGTGGTTAGGCCGTGGCGAGCCGCTCCAGTAGTTAGGGCAAGATCACATTCACTTTCGTTTTCGGTCTTCAGCTTGGTTACTTATCCCATAAAGGAGCATCTGTTATTACCACCGGCAATTTTTCCGGTTTTACACACGTTCAAGGAACCAATTTCACTGAGTTGTGCCACCACACTTCGTCGATTAGCGACAAACAGCGTTCCCCAATGTGAATGAAGCGGCTCGCCATAAATTCGGACACAAGCCAAAGCACCCGTCACCCACCTGCTCTTCCAGGATTCAAGGCACATCTTGGCTACTAGGCTTCAACAATAAGTACGAAAAATACGGCTGTCGCTAAGAGTGCGACGGAGTCGGAGAACGTCGTGTGTGGGCACGTCTAAGGGAGCGCTCATTGTTTATTTTTAAAAGTTCAGATTAAATTTTCTTTTTTGGAATTATTTATATTTATTAAGCATTTTATTTCTTTTTTATTAATTTATTAAATTATTAAATAAGGAAAAGATTTTTTTTTCAAATAAAAAGGGGGTAACCTCCAGGAAGGGTAACCTCCCGGAATCACCTTTTCTTATTATTAAATATAAAATAATAAATAAATCCTTTTAAAATAGGGGGGTAACCTCCCGGAGGGGTAACCTCCAGTACTTCCTGGGGTCAGGGAGGGTCACAATCATAACGAACGTGTCTGCTATCATCTACTAACGAAGTCAAGTGAGGAAAATGTGTTTTTGGTCCAATAATGGCACTTATCTGTTGAAAATTAAGATGTTAGCGGGACCCGGGGGCTTTACAATCTTTTATGTGCTTAATGATGTTTTCTGTTAAATTTTTTGTTACGTCTACCAATATCTACCAACGGAAAACTACGACTTAAAATGCGACTTCTGTTCCGCTTGCCAGAGGGATATGGGGTGGGTCCTGTCAACTTCTAGGGTCACTGGCAGGACCCAGTAACTTGTGTACAGGTACAATTGCGTCCCTGAATTTTGTATATTTATGTCTATTAATAATCTACTAACGACGTATGACATCTGTTTTTTCGACTGCTGTTTGGGTCCTGTCTACTTACGTTAGCTTCTAAGGGCTGCACCGTCTGCTCGAACTTTTCGAAATCACCCAGCTTGGCCAACGTGGCATTTGCATCTGCAAACCCGTATGGTTTTCGATGGAGTATTTTTGTGGTATTTTTGACGTTTGGAAACGTAAAAAATATGAGAAACATACAACATACTTACGCCAAAAGTACGTCAAAGAAACGGCAAAAGAACGTGAAATCGGTTTGCCATAGTTTTGGCGTCAGTTTGTGGTATTTTTGCCATGAAAACCGACACTTTTTATGGCAAAAATACGTCAAAAATACCACAAAACTATATCTTGTCCGTAAAAAATGAGACGCACGCGAGGCGGTGTCGACCCAGCGACCTCGAGGTCCAGAAACCAGCACCTGAAGCCGCTCGGCCAAAGCGGTTTCATATCAGGGAACGTTCAGGTGCTTCGTCTTGTGCCGCACTTATGATGACAGCGAGATTGTCATTACTGCAGAGTCTTCTTTAGAGGAATGGTACGCCCAGAATGGTAGATAATAGTAAAAAGTATTGTATGGGTTACATACAGATGCCGTACCTTGTAGCATCATCTGCCAGCCATTGTATCCCTTACTTAATCGATGTTTTAACACTTGGATGTCAGCGGCACAGTCTAGCTGCATAACAGGAGGCACCCAAACATTACCTAATATGAAACCGCTTTGGCCGAGCGGCTTCAGGTGCTGGTTTCTGGACCTAGAGGTCGCTGGGTCGACACCGCCTCGCGTGCGTCTCATTTTTTGCGGACAAGATATAGTTTTGTGGTATTTTTGACGTATTTTTGCCATAAAAAGTGTCGGTTTTCATGGCAAAAATACCACAAACTGACGCCAAAACTATGGCAAACCGATTTCACGTTCTTTTGCCGTTTCTTTGACGTACTTTTGGCGTAAGTATGTTGTATGTTTCTCATATTTTTTACGTTTCCAAACGTCAAAAATACCACAAAAATACTCCATCGAAAACCATACGGGAAGCTGCACGCGTGATTTTCACGCAGGGTGGTGCGGCACATTTCTTCACGCGGATTTCGCGTCTTCATGCGTGATTTCTAAGTCAGCATCGTCTGCGCGGCTGTTCGGACATCGGGATATGGCTCGTCAGTTCATGCTTCGTCGCGGCATCCTTGTCCACGTCATATATTGCACTTCTGTTTCCTCAATTTCTTTGTCGTCTTGTATGCTCCGGTCTGTGTTTGTATTAGATATTGATTTTGACTCATAGCTTGCGTAATGCGATCCGGCGTGTATGTTTTAGCGGCTCGTTAGGGAGCAGCATGGAAATGGCAGCAGACGACACCGGTAGCAACCGGTCAGAAAAATCACGCAGCGTGCATTTTTAACGCTGCGTGTTTTTTCATGCAAGAACTTAGAAATACTAAATCCACCTTTGGAGTGCGTGCTTGTTTTATTTAACGCGTAACTTTTATGTTTGTGTCTTCACAGAACAAGAGCGCTATATTTCCAAATAAGGAGCCTGCAGATTTCGGAGGGTGCTTTCTTCCAGTCAACCTTCAATACGACCCCAATATCTTTTCTCCTGGTTATCTCATTCCAGAGGGCTATGCCATGGCAATACTCAATGCCATTACTCAATACTTGAATGTCAGGCCACTTCGAGTTCTCGCACCAGATGGTCAGGTAAATACGAATGGCCACAAATGTGTGCTCAGATGTGTTTGTCACTCTTTACTTCTTGAACACTGTTAAAAATACCGTAGGGAGTTACTGTACGTTTTCGGTCTGTACCGTTATTTTGGTGTACGGTCAGACTGAAGCTTATTATAACGGTACGGATTGTATTTCATTGTGGAAAGAATGTGCCTCATTGAACTTCCCCAACATATTTGCAGGCTACGGTGTGTGCCGTAAGATTCAGACCGTACCGTGTAGCCTTTGAAAGCGTAATTTGTGACGTTTATTTGTCAAGCGGCCACGACAAACGTACTAGTGTTCGGACAGCCTGGAAACAAACCGGGTTTTCTCCGATGTTTCGAACACTGTTAAAAAAATCTGAAAATTCAGACTGATTTTTTCAGACTTGCCACTCTTAATTGACTTTTCAGACATGAGACTGAAAATTTCGACCTCTTATCAAAATATTGGAACGCCTGGTGTAAAAATTTGGTCTTAGCTGTCTGAAAATCAATCTTCAGACCTTCCCTCTGAATAATCAGACTCGTCGTTCCGACAATTGTCACCTTTGAAGTCTTTTTCATGGATCCAGACTAGGCAGTCTGATTTTTTGAAGTCAGAGTCTGAAGTTTCAGACTGCCCAGACGGCTGGGAACAGACGAGGGCGGTGAGGCTCATCGCAGCAGTGCACTCAGGCGGGCAGCGTCCCGCAGTGGTAACGCAGCTGCTTCGTGACCTTGAGGAACAGGGTTCAAATCACCCCGACGGTAAAAGACTTTCATCGAACATAGGAAGTTCTCATACTATCTATGACGACGGTGTGAAGGAAAATTATCGCGTTCAATAATTTTAACGGTTAACTGCACTGGAAATCTAAGTGTACGAATGTCGCACACTTGTAGGTGTGTGATTGTTCATTCGTGCTCTTGGGGGTGCAACTTTATGACTACCACTTAAAATATAACTTCTGAGGTCAGCATCATCTCCGGCGTAAAATTTCCTTGCGAACGAGCTCGCATATGATAGGGTTGCGATTTTTATTAAAGTGGGAATGTTCATCAAATCAAATGTCTGAAGTTGTATTTAAGGGCGTGTCCATGGTAAAGTAACAATCTCAACCCTATCACATGCGAGCTCGTTTGAAAGGAAATTTTACGCCGGATATGATGCTGACCTCGGAAGTTATATTTTAAGTGGTAGTCAAAAAGTTGCACCCCCAAGTGTACGAATGAACATTCAAACACCTACAAGTGTGCGACATTCGTACACTTGGATTTCCAGTGTGTTATGTCTAAATTTTCAGAATTTTAAGAACCGAAAATTTAGTTTTTTTTAAAGTAAAATTTCTTGGAGCGAACTTTACTCTGAATATTCAGACAACAAAGCTGAAAAAAAAAATTTGGACTATTTAGCCTGAATTGTCAGACAATGTTTTTAACAGTGAACGTTTCGAACGGTTTTTTTTTCCGAGGTCGACACCGCCTCGTGTCCGTCTTATTTTTACGGACAAGAGATAATTTTGTTGGTTTTTTGACGTATTTTTGCCGTGGAAAGTCTCGGTTTTACTGGCAGAAATACGTCAAACTGACGCCAAAACTACGGCAACCCGATTTCACGTTCTACAGTCGTTTCTTTGATGTACTTTTGGCGTATGCTTGTTCTATGGTTGTCGTATTTTTGACGTTTCCAAACGTCAAAAATACTACAAAATAATACTCCAGCGACAAGGCATACGGGATATCCGCGGCCCGATTATGCAGAATGAATACTGGGTCGAAGGAGGTTGATCAAAATGGACAGAAACACTCTATCGCGACGTTGATTTCAGTCATCGCCAGAAGCAATTTGTGTTTTGGACATTCTCCCAACAGATCTCAACGGATGCGCTTTGGCCGAGCGCGTTCGACGACCGAATCATAGACCGCAGATCGCTGGTTCGAGACTTGCTCGCCCCCATCCCTTTTTAGCCCAAGATTTTGACTTTTTTTTTTTTTTGTCGTTTCTTTGGCGTGAGAAGTGTCAGTTTCACCGACATGTGTACAAGGCAAAAACGTCAAAATTACGACAACCACATTCGTCGTAGTTATGACATTTTTAGTCGGTAGCAGGTTGTTTTTGTGTTTTTAACGTATTTGAGTAGTACGTATGTCGTGGCCGCTCGCTCGACAAATAAACGTCAAAATTATGCTTTCTCAGGCTACACGGGTAGTCGAAAATTACGGCCCGGGACAACAAATAAACGGCGCGTACCGTAAGTGTTTACCGTGGTAAAGCGTTTGTAATCTTCGAAGCATTCGGCTGCTTCCACTGTTAAAAATACCGTGAAGGGTTACGGTATGCTTACGGTCCGTACCGTAATTTTCATGTACGGTCAGACCGTAACGTACACTTACGGTACAGACCGTACTTTATGACGGATGGAGTGTGCTCCACTGAACTTCCCCAACAAATTTGCAGGCTACGGTGGGTACCGTAAGATTCAGACCGTAGTCAAAAATTACGGTCCGGGACCAGGCAACAAATTGACAGCGTGTACCGTAGGCATTTACCGTGGTATTTTCCAACAGTGTCGTTTTACGAAGCATTTTCTTCGTAATTTACAAACAACACTGATAATCCAAGTGTTCAACCCTTCAACACTTTAAAGTGTTCAAATACCATACAAACATATAAAAGTGTTCAACAGAGTTGTTGTGCACTTACAAGTGTTCAAATCAGAAGTTTTGCACTTAAAAGTGTTCAACTCCCCAGTTACACACTTCCTTAGCTTGGACGCACTGTCTGGGGAAGTGTGCAACTGGGGAGTTGAACACTTTTAAGTGCACAATAACTCTGTTGAACACTTTAATGTGTTTAAATAGTATTTGAACACTTAAAAGTGTTGAAGAGTTGAACACTTGGTTTATCAGTGAAATTTCTTCGTAAAGGAAATGTGATTCGTTTTACAAAACATTACGAAGCAGACATTTGCTTTGTAAAGTAACAAGGAGTTTACGTCGTAAGGATTTTACAGTGAATGATTCTAGTGCGTTTCTTTTTCTTATATTTACTTTTTTTCCAAGTCTTCGAAGTGTCTCATACTTTAATTCGTATTCCAATGCGGTATAGCAGCGCACAGTGGTCCAGAAGTAGGAAATAAATCGGAAATGCGAATTTTTTTATTTCGATGTCGAGCACAGTGGTTTTGAATAGTAAAAGGGTCAATACATCACGCTTCGACCCCCTTTTGCGTCGGTCCACACCAATAAAGTCGAGAAATGCCCTTAAAAGTAGAGTTTTTGTACCCCAGCTCTCGGTGCCGGCTGGGTCTTGAAATAATGTCATATGTTTTAAGCCTTGTTAAGGAATACGTCGTGCGTATGGTGACAAACGGTGTTCACAGATCAGAAGAACACACTTTCCTCTTTCTTTTGATGTATTTAACTTTAAAATCGGTTCAACCATCTCATTTTTATGGGCGCTAAAAGGCGTGCGTGCAATAATTTAGTAAAGTATGAAAATTGCAATTTTCAATTTGAGTTTTCAAAAATCGCTTAAAACCGCCTGACGAGCTTTCACTCTTATTTCATTGCAAAGGCATAGTAGTTTACGGGATCATTCGTACTTTTTCCTCTAGCTTCCTCTTTCGCCGTACACACGGGCTCAAAGTTATGCGTTTTCGTAGTTCGGGCCAGTCCGGCCGGGCCGCCGGCGCACGGGCGCGGCGGCCCGCCGCACGGAGATGGGCCGCGCCACGACTTCCGGCGCGGCGGTGCGGTGCACCACCGCGGTGGTGGCGCACTCATACGCCCCCACGCGTCAACCTGTCCCAACCTGTCCCAGTAAACAGCAGAGTGAGATCAGAATATGGAGGAATAGTGACAATGACTTTAACGAATCTAGACTTATATAGAGTTCTTAAGCCAAGTGCGGCAGAGAAGATCAAGGAAAAAAAAGTGTTAGTGGAATATTTATGTGCAAGAAGGGTGCAGCAGGAGAAAAGTGAAGAATTCGCCAGAAAGTTTCGGGCAAACGTACTGAAAAAGTGGAAGGAGGCTTCATAGTGAGTACAGCATTTATATCACAACGTCAAAATGCAAAGGGTTCAACTGGAAAAACAAATCATTAAACTGCTCAGGTTCAGACCGGCTTTCGAGCCGCAAATTTTATTGTTATTGCGATGGCCAACGGGCTCACCTAACATAAGGACCGCGTCGAAGTGATGCGTCCGCGTCCACGACACGGCTGTTCGCCGTTCTCGTTTCCGGTAAGATGTGCGAGGCCGGCGACTTCGCGTACGTGTTGGGCACCCTGTTTGCGTGCTGTAGAGCACCTGCGCTCGTTTGGCCAGGTCGCCGTCGACGTGGTGCGTCCGAGTCCATGACATAGCTGTTGACCGTTCGCGTGTCCGGCAAGATGTGCGAGGCCCGCGACTTCGGGTACGAGTTGGGCACCCTGTTTGCGTGCTGTAGAGCACCTGCGCTCGTTTGGCCAGGTCGCCGTCGACGTGGTGCGTCCGAGTCCACGACATGGCTGTTGACCGTTCGCGTGTCCGGCAAGATGCGCGAGGCCCGCGACTTCGGGTACGAGTTGGGCACCCTGTTTGCGTGCTGTAGAGCACCTGCGCTCGTTTGGCCAGGTCGCCGTCGACGTGGTGCGTCCGAGTCCACGACATGGCTGTTGACCGTTCGCGTGTCCGGCAAGATGTGCGAGGCCCGCGACTTCGGGTACGAGTTGGGCACCCTGTTTGCGTGCTGTAGAGCACCTGCGCTCGTTTGGCCAGGTCGCCGTCGACGTGGTGCGTCCGAGTCCACGACATGGCTGTTGACCGTTCGCGTGTCCGGCAAGATGTGCGAGGCCCGCGACTTCGGGTACGAGTTGGGCACCCTGTTTGCGTGCTGTAGAGCACCTGCGCTCGTTTGGCCAGGTCGCCGTCGACGTGGTGCGTCCGAGTCCACGACATGGCTGTTGACCGTTCGCGTGTCCGGCAAGATGTGCGAGGCCCGCGACTTCGGGTACGAGTTGGGCACCCTGTTTGCGTGCTGTAGAGCACCTGCGCTCGTTTGGCCAGGTCGCCGTCGACGTGGTGCGTCCGAGTCCACGACATGGCTGTTGACCGTTCGCGTGTCCGGCAAGATGTGCGAGGCCCGCGACTTCGGGTACGAGTTGGGCACCCTGTTTGCGTGCTGTAGAGCACCTGCGCTCGTTTGGCCAGGTCGCCGTCGACGTGGTGCGTCCGAGTCCATGACATGGCTGTTGACCGTTCGCGTGTCCGGCAAGATGTGCGAGGCCCGCGACTTCGGGTACGAGTTGGGCACCCTGTTTGCGTGCTGTAGAGCACCTGCGCTCGTTTGGCCAGGTCGCCGTCGACGTGGTGCGTCCGAGTCCACGACATGGCTGTTTACCGTTCGCGTGACCGGCAAGATGTGCGAGGCCCGCGACTTCGGGTACGAGTTGGGCACCCTGTTTGCGTGCTGTAGAGCACCTGCGCTCGTTTGGCCAGGTCGCCGTCGACGTGGTGCGTCCGAGTCCACGACATGGCTGTTGGCCGTTCGCGTGTCCGGTAAGTTTGCGAGGCCAGGGACTTCGGGTACGAGTCGGGCACCCTATTAGTGTGCTGTGGATTACCTGTCCTGCCTTAGCCGCGTTAGCAACGAAGTGATACGTCCTGAGTTGAAAATTTGCGCCTTTATATTTTTATTGCGGAGTTGGCTTGTCATTTCTCTAAGGTGTTATTTTGCTTTTATATTGATCATCAATATTAGCAATGTATGTTCATACTCGTCATAATTATTTCTGCAGCAATGAACCGAAGTTTTTGAAAAAGGAGAAGAGCTGGTTGGCAAGATCTGTCGTTTTACATCCTTACAAGGCTCATGGGCAAGGCCGGCCGAAAACTGAAGATGTGAAAAGTCTAACAAAACGAGGGCAGAATCAGCGGGCAGCCAAAATAATTGCTAGCCTCCCTGCACCAGCCTCTGCCGCTGATCTAGCTTTGGCTGCTGGACTTAAATTTTCCAGAGAAGGTCAACTGGCTGCTGCAAAGAGTATTAAAAATCTTGCAACTGCGGGAAGCACAGAAGGTAAATACTTTTTTTGTGCTGATAGGCCACCGTTCGATGTGAAAAATATTATTTGTAAATTTACTGTATAATTTGTCTTTTACAATTTACAAAATACGCAGTAAATTTGCGCCTGCTTGTTTGTGAATTCTATGTCGATACCTAGCCCTAATAGAAAATAGACGTCCCATAGATGTCGAAAAGAGGTCTAAGGATAGATGCCCAGCCGTCTAATAGCCATCTATCATAGACGTCTATTAGACAGTCTAAAATGGCCGCAAACGTGCGATCTTTTAGACGTCTATGAGTAGACATCGAACAGACGTATGCGGGAAGAGGCTTTTTAGACATATATGTCCCTAGACTGCATTAAGATTGTTGTAGACGACCAATGGGCTATTGCTATAGATAAAATGTCACCGATTGGCGTCTACCACTGCTACTACTCGATAGTTTAAAGACCTGTGACGGGGGAGTTCTGCAATGCCAAATCATGTTTCGACCTTTCTACCCCTAGGAAAGGAAGAGTCGAAGACACAAGCCATCCGACATTAGACTTTCAAAAATTAGAACGGAGGTTCATTGGACGGACTCATTGTCCCTCAGACTGGAAACTGCGTCAGTGCGCGTACTTTCCACAACTTAAGGGCGGAAACGTCGCCTCTCCCTATCAAAACCTCATAGCAAGCGCCTCCCGAGCATTAGGACTAAATATATTATTTGTGGATCACGATTGATTCTTTTAAATAAAAACTGCACGTAGTTCATAGCAACATAAGTTGCGGAAACATACCCGCAAAATCAAAATCGATATTCTAAAAAAAAAAGTGAACTTGTAGTTAAAAAAGTGGTTAAGTTGCAGACATGCTAACTGCAACGCCATCTATCGGGAGCTTTGGCACTAAGATCTACAAATCATCTATATGAGATCTAGAGCGACATGGTAAATAGATTGCGTAATCAGCGTTTATCGGGACGGCAAGTAGACATCACCTTGCGGTATGAAGTGTCATAGGCGGTAGAAGTACGTGTCGGCAGTCTGGAAATGACTCAGTCTAAAAGCGTCAAAGTTTTAGACGGGAAGTAGAGCGTCTCGCGGCATCTGCACTTTATCTACAGCGAGACGTCTAAGTGCGTAGATGAGTTAGACGAGAGGTAGAGCATCTAGCGACCTTTCGACCCCATCCAGCACCAGACGTCTAAAAGGATAGATGAATTAGACGAGAAGTAGACCGTCGCGCGGCATCTAGGCCCCATCTAGCACTAGACGTCTAAAAGGAGAGATGAGTTAGACGAGAAGTAGATCGTCTCGCGGCCTCTAGATCTCATCTAGCACTAGACGTCTAAATACATAGATGTGTTAGACAAGAAGTAGACCGTCTCTACACGTCTACAGCTAGATCTAAATGCCCCGAGACATCTATTACCAATCTTTTAGACATCTATTTATAGACGTCTAACCATTTAGATGGGGTAGATCTGCCATAGACCATCTATAGACGTCTATTTTCTGTTAGGGAGGATTTGTACCACTTCACTCTTTTTGCCATTCTCAATTGTGATTTTTCCATACGTTTCGTGGAAAATTTTCCCGTAAACCTCAATTACTTTTTATTAAAATTTGACATTTTTCTCTACACAAGCAAATGCTTGACAAAATATTTACTTGAGAATCTTGCAATTATTCAAAATTGTGACATCTTTTCTTACTGCCTTCATGCTAACATGCTAGTTATTTTTAAATATTAATAAGGGCTAAATTGTACTTCTGTTTAGGGTCATCCATTGGCTTGGGAGTGACTCGCGCCTCCGCGGTAGAGGCTGCGGGTCTCGTAGCGAGTGGAGATTTCACCAAAGAGCAGTACCTCAAAATTCGCTTTTTCTGCAAGAAGCATGGTGCTGATGTGTTTCCTCCATACAACGATGTTCTCGAAGAGAAAAAGAAGACCTACCCTCCAAGTGAAACACTCAGTGCCACTCCTGCTAAAATTTCAGTTCCGCTCCAGTCTCTATTGGACATAACGACTCAGCGCCTTTTAATGCTTCCCGACATTGATGTGGGTGATTTCCCCACTGAACTTGTTCTAATTTCTAAGGCAGGCTTTGATGGTAGTAGCGCACACAAAGTGTATAAGCAGTATTCAACAGAGAATAGTGACAGTTTATCTAGTTCGACTACGGTCGTGTTTACCGGTTTGGTGCCAGTTCGCCTTACCAATTCGAGTAAATCGGTAGTATTCCATCAAATTGAGAGATGCAATTCTAGCTCTTCTTGTAGGCCTATCAAAGTTGAACATACAAGGGAGACAAATGATTTTATTTCTTTGGAATGGGCAGATCTCCAATCTCAGTGTTCGAAATTGGTACCGACTGTGATTAAAAAGGAAAACAAAAACATTTCTGTCTCGCATGAAGTATGCTGGACTATGTTTGATGGTAAAGTTAAGGCTAATCTCACAGGTTCGTCGGCAATGACGTGCAACTTCTGCAAGCGCTCACCCAAGTATCTTAATGTCCTAGAAGACATAGACACTAGACCCATTAATGAAGAGGCGCTTAAATTTGGACTTTCCCCACTGCATTCCTTGATTTGCTTTTTTAATTGTCTTATTAAGTTAGGTTCTAAACTGGCACTAGAAGATCCGACTTGGCAAGTAAAGGGAAAGGAAAGACAGAACATTGTTGAAGCGCGTAAGCGTGAAATCCAACGCAAGATGCGTGATGAAATGGGTCTCTTAGTTGACGTTCCTTTAGCAGGTGGAGTCGGCAACAGCACAGACGGCAACACAGCTCGGCGTGCATTCGATAAGCCTGCTAAGTTTGCTGCAATTCTTGGTGTCTCTGAGGATCTTGTCACTAGGTTTTCACAGGTTCTTTCAACTCTTCGCTGTTCGCAGACAGTCGATGTTGATAAGTTTAAAAAGTTTTCCTTTGAGACGGCAGAGCTTTTTGTGAAGTTGTATGGTGATTGGTGCTACATGCCATGTACTGTTCATGAGGTTCTTCTGCATGGATGGAGAGTCATGAAGTACCTTCCGGTCCCCACAGGTTTGCTCTCCGAAGAAGCTTTGGAAAGTCGCAACAAACATATTAGGGCATACCGGCTTAAACACACAAGGAAATTTTCCGGGGTAGCATGCACCACTGATCTTTTTAATAGATTAATGTTTACCTCTGATCCTGTTATGCAATCTTACTCAGCATTGCCCAAAAAACAGTCTCGATCTGTGTCGTTGGGTGATTTTGATGGCACTAGTTCGTCTGACGCAGAAGAGTAGAATGTATGTTAAATACGTTCAAAATTTACTTTTCATTAGATCTAAAATACAAATGTACGAATGAGTATGTACAAAAATGATATAGTCATGTAATTCTAGGTGTTTACTATAGAATAAAAAATCGTATGTTGTGTTCGATTCTACCAAATTCTAGATGTCAATTAAAAATGATATATTTATCACAGAGACTTTCGTTTCCTTCTTCCAGGCCCCCCTACTCCTGCGGGTACTGGTTCCGCCCCTGGCATATTAAAAATTTGGTCAGAAATGAAAAGAGCGCCCTCGAAAACCCCCGGGTACCGATTTTTATGCAATTTCAACAATTTGTTAATTTCCCCCCCTTTTTGAGACTGGTTCCGCCCCTGGCATATTAAAAATTCAGTCAGAAATGAAAAGAGCGCCCTCGAAAACCCCCGAGTACCGATTTTTATGCGATTTCAACATTTTTTAAATTTCCCCCCCCTTTTTGAGACTGGTTCCGCCCCTGACACATTAAACATTCACTCAGAAATGAAAAGAGCGCCCTCAAAAACCCCCGGGTACCGATTTTTATGCGATTTCAACAATTTTTTAATCCCCCCCCCTTTTTGAGACTGGTTCCGCCCCTGGCACATTAAAAATTCAGTCAGAAATGAAAAGAGCGCCCTCGAAAACCTCTACAGGAGATCTGGTTTCAGGAAGCGACGTACCTTCTTCATTTCACGATTTATTTCCCGTTTTTGGCGATTCTGGACCACTGTGCAGCGGTAGCGCTCATTTCTTGGTGGCCATCTTGGCGCCCAGGTTACACAGGGCTCTTAAGGGAAGAGCTACCCACGCCCCATACCCCACCCGCCACTGCCCACGCCTCCCCCTTTTTTTAAGGGAACAGGGTTGCCTTCTGGAATAGCTGGGATACGTATCTCAATTGTTTAATATGGCTCCTTACTGGAGCAAAAATCTACTCGGGATTTTGATGACATAACCTCCAGTTATAAAGTGTTAATATAGTCTTGTTAATTCACTTTTAAAGTTTCACAGAAATTTAAACTACAGATTTTCTGTAAATATGAAGGGAAATTTTATTTGCTATGGTAATGCTCACTTGTCAGATAACATCACTACGAGAAGGGGAAATTTTTTCGTGGTGGGAGAATTCGGAGCTGAGCCAACACGGAGCGACAGAGAAACCTCTTGAGTCTGCGTTCAAAAGAAGCTCTGTTTCAGTCAGTGAAATAAACCAGAATGAGATGACAACACTGAAATTCGCACGTGACCACCGTACCGCCCTTTCGAAGCCTACTTCACTTTTACCGTAAAAACAGAAGACTGTGGCGCACTTCTGCCAACCTCAGAGAATAAGTTTGAAATGTAACCTAAAGCGATTAGTGATCTTTTTCATGTTTCGGAGTTGGTACTCTGATAATAAAAGAGTGTACAATGTACACTGATTAATCAGTGTACATGGATGCTTGCTGATTTATCAGTGTACATTGGAATGTTTGCTGATTAATCAGTGTACATGCCATGTACACTGATATATCAGTGTACATTGATGTACACGTTTTGGCCTTTTGCTTCTCATTATTCCCCAGCACAAAATTGATTCAAAATGGGCTACATTTCCAAATTCCGCGTTAAAAGAGCTTTCAAACGAGCTACCATGTGATGGGGTTCGTAGCAAAGGAATTCTGTACAGATGGGTTGAAGTAGAAATAAACCAAAACGTGAGCACGTGCTCACGTGAGCAGCCATCAAAACCCATTAGACCGTTGTTGTATGAAATGAACCCTATGATGTGGTAGCTCGTGTTAAAGCTCTTTTAACAAGGAATATGGAAATGTAACCCATTTTGAATCAATTTTGTGCTGGGGAATAATGAGAAGCAAAAGGCCAAAACGTGTACATCAATGTACACTGATATATCAGTGTACATGGCATGTACACTGATTAATCAGCAAGCATTCCAATGTACACTGATAAATCAGCAAGCATCCATGTACACTGATTAATCAGTGTACATTGTACACTCTTTTATTATCAGAGTAGCATATGTTATGTAAATAGAGTCTCGACTCCGCGCTCTCCGGACAGGGTGTATATCGTTTGTCCAACACGATTTTGTCCGCCACCACTGAATTGCGACGAAAGAAAATTTTGTCCGACATCGTTTTGTCCGACATGCCCGACCCGCAAATCGTGATATTTTTTTTTCTGTCCGTCAGCATTTATCCGACAGCGTTCTGACCGACACCTTATATGTCACCGTAGCGTGGTGGGCTGCCTACCTGCAAGGGGCATTACGTTACGCACTTGTGGTGCCCCTTGCATACTACAAACCGAATTGTCAAATTAGTACACTGCTCCTAAAGTGTACTTCAAAGCACGCATCGGGAAATTCATGCCTGCCATGGTATGGAGACGGAAGTATTGTGTTCTTAGCATAGCATTATGCCGTAGCAGGCATGCACTTCCAGGACCATACCATGGCAGGCATGCGTTTCCTAATGCGTAATTTGAATTACACATTATTAACAGTGTATTAAGTTTTCTATAGGTTTTGCAATGCAGGTAGGCAGCTCGCCAAGCGCCCGGGCGCTCTTCACCTGCTCAGGAAGTGCTGCATCGCAAGTGCGTCCCGTGGTTCCCCCCGCAGATAGGCAATAGACATCACGCCACGCTACGATGACATCTTACAGAGTCGGACAAACCGCTGTCGGACCAAAAAATTCACGATTTTCAGGTCGGACGTGTCGGACAAAACGATGTCGGACAAAATCTTTCGACATTTGGCGAATACGCGAATTTCGGTCGTGTCGGGCACTGGTGCGTTATTAGGCGCGTCGTAAGGTGGGGAGGGGTGGGGGGTGTTTGGCAATTTGCCTACCTGCAGGGGTAAATGTTCATTTTTTGGGGGGCTGTTGCTTTGTTTTTTCCCTAAATACCACGTGCATTTTCCAGCCGGAAAACCAAAAACTGACTTTGGTGTGTCGCTTTAAAAGTTCGTTTTCAAAAAATTGAGGATATATTCGATCTGCGATCTGTTCGATGATACGCACGGTAAACAATTGACCTTTATTGTGCACATCCGCAAGCGAAGCTAGCGCGAAAAAAAAAAAAAAACATCAAGCTAGGCCCACCCTGCTGCCAAACGTCGTTGCCAGCTCCGCTTCGCTGCGCTGGCAACTCCGTTCAGCCGGGGGCACCCTAGCTTGGCCTGCCGGCGTTATGGACGGGCCTTAAAATTACTTTAAAAAGCGGGCCTTCGGCCCGCTTACTTACTGTCGCAGTCGTACAAAACAATTCAAACCTTCGGCCCGATAATACTTTTCATTTTTAATTTTTTAAAATTTTATTTTATTTTTTAGATGTAAATTACTGCTTTGAATAACGGGCCTTCGGCCTGCTAACCTATAGTCGCCTCTCGCGGTCATAGGGTAGTTTTTGGCCTTCGGTCTGATCATCCTTTTATTTATTTTTACAGATTATGCCTGTTTATTTTTTACATACCAGTGTAGAGGGTTTGCCTATCCTAGGAGTTACGGCGCCTTACGTGCAGATCGGGTAGGCAAACGCGCAACATTGGTGTGGTTTTTTGACTTGCCAGAACACAGTGTTATTTAATATTACAAACGATTTTTAATATGTTCGTTTATCATGAGTATATACATGAACAAAGGATCACTGCAAACCCTGGAATCCAATTTCTCACCCAAAATAGGAGAGGACACTTTTCCATGCTAAATTGGAGTGAGAATTTTTAACCTCACTCTTTTCGAGCGAGATATTTTTTAGCCTGGCTCTATTTGAGTAAGGATTTTTCAACCTCACTTAATTTGAGCACGAATTCTCACTTTATTTGGGCGAGATCTCAAAATTCTTTCTCATAAAGGGCGAGGAAAAAAATTCTTACTCTCCAGAGAGTAATAAAATTGCCCTCAAATTCTCACTCGTGAGGGGGCGAGAATTATGACTCCTAGATTTTCAGTGATTACATTTCCAGTAAGTGTGCACAATTTGAACGACATGCAAAGCTTTGGTAAGCGGAGAAAAAGTACTATACTGTTCTATTCTCTGCCTCTGTCTCGATGTTCAGGAGGGAGGAGGAGGAAGGGTGGGTAGTGAGGCGCTCGTTCGTATTCTGGAGCGGTTTATTCGCGACAGCACTCGAGCTGGTCCCTCCGGCAACCTCGGCAACCGGCCCGTGTAATATTCAGTTAAGAAAAGCCGTGCGGGGCGCGCCCGCCCCGTGGCGGCTCGCCCCGGGGCGGGGGCCGGCTCCGGCCTAGAGAGCCTGGAGGCTCCAGGCTCTCTAGCTCCAGCCGGGTGACGCGGCGCAGCTTCGGAGTGGGGGTACAGCCGAGGAGTGATCGGCTCGGCTTCGGCTCTCAGCCGCTCGCCGCAGCCGCCCGATCCGATCACTCCTCGGCTATACCCCCACTCCGACGCTGCGCCGCGTCGCCCGGCCGGAGCCGGCCCCCGCACGGCTTTTCTTAACTGAATTTAACACCGACAATTGGCCTCTGACAGCGCGTGGGGGGGCGGGGTACACTCGCAGCAGGTGTTTGCCCGTACTGACAATACAACACTCCTTCCCTCTCCGGGCGGGAACGGCCTCCGCTCCGACTGGATCTTGCGGCTCGTGCGTGGGGTGTCGCCGTGCGGCGGTCGCGAAGTAGCGGTTCAGCGTGTGGCTCGTCCGGGACTGGGGCAGTCGAGTGTGGGGAGAAGAGGCGGTTCCCTGGCCCGCGGGAAGCTGGGCTGCGGGGTTGACAGGACGGGGAGCATGGACCCGGATTAGTGTGCGGCCGAGGGCGACATACTCACGGCGCGGGTCCATTGTTGGTCCTTCGTGTGTATGGCTGCAAGGAGGTTGTCCGTGATGGCCTTGACGCAACTACGCTGCTAATACTTATCTGACCCGGTGCTTCGGCAGATTTTCTCTAGTGCCTCCATCGCTGCCGTCGCTAGCTCGTCTGGCGGCAGACTCCCATCTAGGACCAACACCTCGTTGATGCGCTCCGCCGGTTCGGTTCGTAGCAGCCAGTCGTCCAGGTGGCGGTGGAGTCGTGTGAAATAGCTGGCCGGCAGCGAGGACTTCTCCGGCCGGCCTCGTTGTCGGGGCGGCGCCAAGCTTCTCCCGGGTCCACCCGCACGTACAGGTACACCACTGGGTGTTCCGGTCGCGTCGCGTCGAGGAGGACCCGCAGTGTTTCCATTTCAATCTGTGAGTTGGCGCCGACGGCGTGTCCGTACTCGGAGAACACGTCTAGCGCGCAGCGCGCCGAACGCTCGAAGATGCGTAGTCGCGTTGAGGAGGGGGCGTTCCGCGTGCGGCGAGCCAGTGTCCCGAGCGCTAGTACTTGGAACAAATATGCGTTAGCAGTGTAATCCTGCGTAAGCGCCTGGAGGAAATTAAAGCCACCTGTTTCCTGCCACTCAGCCACTGGCTTTTAGTAAACGTCAAACTTTCCTGTACTCGCCAATGTTTTCGCTAGCGTGGATTTTCCTGCGCCTATGTTTCCTTCGAGGAACACGTCTCGTAGTCGGGCATCGGGCGGCGCGGAGCAGCGTAGCAGCGTCAGGGCCAACAGGATCAGCGCGGGGGCGGCGATCAGGAAGTAGCGGGCCATGGCTGTTCGAGCTGCACAGGGCCGGTGCGGCTGTTAAAAGGCGTGTGCGCCGCCGCGGTGGAAGAGAGAGAGAAAGAGAGAGAGGGGAACGGCATTGTTTGGCGACCATTCCATTCCTCGCCTCTCGCCAAAGCAGCATGGGCGTGCGTTTTCGGGGAACTCGCGGCGGCCGGGTTTGCCGCGTCGCGCGTTATTACCTGGCGCGGACTGGGGTAATGGAGGGGTGGGGCGCCCAACAGGAGAGCAGCATGCTGAAGCCGGTGAGTTAACCTGCCTATGACCGTGTACCGTGGCGTGGTGATCTTACCGGGTCCCCAGATCTGCGAGCAGTGCTGGGACTACGCCGTAAGTCGCTGGTGGGCCGTGGGGCGTTCCCTGAAGGAGTTCCACGAGCTGGCGGAGGAGTGGACACCGGAGATTCGCTGCCCGGCGTGGGGGCCGAATCCGGGCTGCAGCGTCCGTGTCACCTATCTGGTGGACTGCCTCTGTGACCGCCGCGCTAGCGAAGAAGTTAAATTCCCCAATGTCGTTCTCGAGGCCCCCCAATAAATTTGTTTGCTTGTGACTCCGAGTAATATTCCTATCCTCGTGCAACTGAAAACTCAGGATTACATGATGTTCAAACAAGGTTTATTTTTAAAGTAAGGCTACAGGCCCTCACCAAGGCGCGCAGGGGGCGCGTGCAGGCCCGCACGCCTTGTCCTGCACGTCGGCAGTTGCCGCAATGGGGTCCGCGGCTGGCGGAGGTCCGGCGTGGGACCGGCCCGTCGCCTGGTCGGGCAGCGCCGGGCGCCGGGCGCCGGGCGCCGGGCGCCGGGCGCCGGGCGCGGCGGTAGGTTGCGCGGTGCCGGCCGTGGTGGCAGCGTCCGCTGGTGTGCCGGCTGTTGGTGGCTCGGATCCGGGGGCGCGGCCGCGGCCACACGGCGCCCGGTGAGGAGCAGGCGCAGGTCCCGCGGTAGCTCCGCGGGGGCGTCCGGTGGGAGGGGGATGCGGTGGCAGGTCGGCTCAAGGGCGGCTAGCGGCGTCTCCGCTACCTCCACCACGAAGCCGCGTGGCTCCCGCGGCAGGGGGTTGTGGATGCGCACCGTTTGGGCGGTGACGGTGACCCTGCCGTCCTCGTTGAGGGTGTAATTGGTCCAGCGGACCTCTGGGGGCGGCATCTCGCTCCGGAACTGTGCAGGGACGAATTGTCGTGGTTACCTGTCAGGGGGATGCGGATGCGGCCGTGTCTCTGGTGCAGGGCGGTGCCGGCTGATTGTTGTCCGGGCAGGGGCGGCAGCGGCCGCGGCGCCGTGCTGGGGGAGGGGGGTGGGGTGTCACGGCCGGCCTGAGTCGACGGCGGGGCGGGGCGGCGATACCCCGCGGTAGCAGTGCGCGTGGCGGTTGTTGCGGCGTGGCGGTTGCGCGGCGCCGGCTCGCGCGTGCGTCGCGTTCCAGGCCGGTCAGCTGGCGCGATGAGCAGCCACCTAGGCGCGTTGGCGCGGACAAAGAGAGAGAGGGGGAGGCGTACCCGAGCAGAGGAACGGCGGGTCGGGCGGCCCGTGTCGTAGGGGCGGCGCCAGTTGCTGCTGACAAGAGACGGTCAAGAAGTACCAAGCGCTCCCAGTTGCACAGGCCTATCTCGTCCCCGACTGCAAAGATATCCGAAAATTCGCCGAGTAGCGCTTCCACCTGCCCGCGTTCGTCGTCGGAGACGCCTTCGCAGTTGTCATCGACGAGTTTCTGAAGGTCTACGGGGAGGGGGGCGCCCGCTTCCAGTTGACGGCGGGGGCGCTTCTCCGGGGGCGGGTCGCCGGCCGTGCTCGCCGCCCTCGCCTGCAGGCCACTTTCTGCGTCCTCGGGCGGCACGGAGTCGAGGGTGAACGGGGACACAAGGTGCACCTTGGCGATGATCGCGTGCCGGCGGAGGACGCGTCTGGTCTGGGCTGTGTTGCGGATCTGCACTCTTACCATCAACTCGACGCAGGGGACCACCTGGAACGGAATCTCTACCTCCGGGGGGCTGTTCAGCAGTAACAGTCCCAAGCGCAGTTGTAGGGTGGGTCCGACCCGCCGCGCCGTCGCGGCCTGGGGGTCCTGGTGCGGCTCGCCGGGCCCGGTGCGACTCTGAGGTCCCGCTGCGACCCGTGGGTCCCGTTGCGACCGGAAGGTCCCGCTGCGACCCGTGGGTCCCGTTGCGACCGGAAGGTCCCGCTGCGACCCGTGGATCCCGTTGTGAGGTTCTCGCCCCACTTCCTCTTTTGGTCGTGGGGCGCCGGCTGAAAAACCTTGTCCACGCGTACGGGGCTGGTCGCTAGGGTGTGTCGATATACACGACTTGTCGAGTTCGACTTTTGGATAGCACTTAAATGTTTCGTTTTTTAATGCTGATTCCAGATCTGACCTCGTTTTTACGATCAGACGACTCCTTCATGACCCTACCGGGCGTTTTATGCGAAAAAGCGGAGTTTTTGTACTTATTAAGACTTTTAGGCCCCCAATACCAGATCGAACCATCGGGGTGGCTATCGCATGGTCGAGTAGTCACCTCCGGTAGTACAGACAACCTTTGCAGCTCGTCCGAGCCACCGGACACCTTGTATGTGTGTCCTAGACCTCGATTTACATGATTTTTTAACGAAAAATTCGCGTTTTTATGATAATTTTTTTGCTTTCCTCGGTGTTTTTGACGACCCAGCCGGTCTGTATCTTGACCAATGGTGGTAAAAAGGAGTACAGGGGTAGGAAGAACACAACCCAGCCCCCAGCCCCGGGCTGGGTAGCGCAGGGGGAGGGGAAAAGGGGTGGGGAGAATCCCCTAAAATAGTCCCAAATTAGCTGCACTTGCCGTGCGCCTTAGAAAAACTGTAAGGACGTGCAGGTCTTAGCTAAGCAAGTGTTTTTACCACTAGCCTACCCGCAGGACTCACCACGGGGAGGTGCCTTCACATCGAGTCCCGCCCGCCCGCCCACCCGGCCTTTGGTTTTACCTAGCGCGGCGGTTTGAACGCCGCCTTGCTGGTGAACTTCGGCATTTCTTTTCGAGCTGAGACTCTCGTTCTGATCAGGGGCTTAGGAAGTTTCCAGCGGTGGGGTGTGCTCTGACAGGCTGACGCCCCCGCTCCCACCCCCTTCCCACTCTTCCCTCCTTTCTTCCCAACAGGTAGCTGGGCTAGGCCAGGAAGCAATTTGAAACTTGAATTAATGCCAAATAATCACAATAATCTATGTTTTCAGGCCACCCTTTCAACTTTAGAGAAAAAATTGTGTCTGAAAAGAATTTTTAAAAAATTGGAAAGGTTGTGATTATTTTGCATTAATTTAAGTTAATTTCCAATAATTTGGAATAAATCGACATAATTCACAATAATTTACTAAAAATCCGATTGAATCAAGTAATTTACAGCATAATTTGGATCAGATGTGCGTGTATTTTCTGAGGTCATTCCAATAACCGTTCATCGCGGCGTGCAAATTGCTTCCTGGCCTAGCCCAGCTACGTGTGGGGAAAAAAGGAGGGAAGAGTGGGAAGGGGGGGGGGGCGTCAGCCTGTAAGAGCACACCCCACCGCTGGAAACTTCCTACGTCCCTGATCAGAACGAGAGTCTCAGCTCGAAAAGAAATGCCGAAGTTCACCAGCAAGGCGGCGTTCAAGCCGCCGCGCTAGGTAAAACCAAAGCACGGGTGGGCGGGCGCAGGCCCAGCCAACGGCCATAGGCGTTTCCGGTGGCCTGCTGCCTCCCCGCTTCCCCCGCACCTCAGGTCGTATTCCAATACTGCCACCAACACAGACTTGAAATTTCACATGTTGTTATACACTTTTCTCATAGTAAGGTTCCATGACAGCCCCCCAAACTGATGTGATTTGTTAGATAGTGTACACACATATCACGTAGTATAGATTTTAAGCAAATTAATAGGTATAAGTTAGAAATTGTTCATGTAGGATTTTAAGTATGTTGTGGTGGTACATAAACAAAAACACAGCTGTTGGTCGTCTGCTTGAGGAGCAGCATGGCTTCATGACAACCATGCAAAATGGGCATCAAAATTAAAAAATGCTGTGCGTTTGGGTGTGTATTCACCAAAAAACCCAGAGATGGGAAACACATATTTGTTTTCCCAAAAGATAAAGATCGGTAGGTTCGGATTCTATTCTTTATTCTGAAGATGTCAGGATTATTATGACTAACATAACCAATCCCCATGTTCATGTAGGTGTTTAAAATGGATTCAAAATTCTGGAAACTGTAATTTAATTAAAACAAGTTTAAAATCCATTCAAAATCTTATGTTCCTCTGCCCTGGCCATTTTACCAGTGATCAATTTTTTAGTCCTATAGAGAGGAAATCTCTAAAGAGATTTGCTGTTCCAACAGTATTTGATGTTCAGCCGCTATCTGAAACACAGATGAACATTTACAAAACACATTGTGGTATGTTCTCTTTTGAAATAATATGTTAAAGGACTCCGTCAATAGCATTTGTTGGAATATCTCACATTTAAATCCTTCTGCAGATAATACGTGCACTGAAACATCCTGTGGATATTCTGAACATGGCATTGATCTTGAACCCTTAGGTAAGTTTGCATGATTTGGACATTTGAAAGCGAGGGGGAAAGAACTTGAGCTATTGTCAATCTTCTTTGGCCAGTTGTTATCCGTCATCTGCATTTGCAATACATTTGCATTCACAATAATTGTACACCATTTTCACCACTTAAGTCCCCCTCTTCTGAAAAAGTTGGAAACAAATCTAGAATGAATCTGAATGCTTTCAGGCAAGCACAAGCTGAGTGATGAGGAGGAAGATGCTGATGAAGTGGCCAGCAAAGTGTTTGTTCTGGATGCGGAGAATTGGGAGGATGAAATCCCTACCACCACACCTGTTGGTACAAATGAGGATTCTGGAGAACCAGTACCAGAAATCTTGGATAGTCCAGATGATACTTCTCCTTCTCCTCCTCTAACAGAAGTGAAAGCTCCCCGCATAGGAAGTATGTATTGCTTTTTTGAAATTACCATGCAGCAAAACCCAATACTCACTTAAAGCCTAGTAGCAATTATAATATAATCAAAATAAATTAATAAATTTAATAAAATAAAATATTTTGTAATAAATTTAATACAACAAAATATTTTTTGTAGGAACCCTGATACCAAATGGCAGTAAGCTTCGAAGTAAGACGTGCACCAGAGCCAGAGTAAGTGCAAATCGCCTTCTTCAAATGAGTGGTGTTCAGAAACCCAAATCTGCCATCTCAGCTGACTGTGCCAAAGTCCTGCGCACAGCACAACAATATCGGACTATGGCACAGGATGTTGTTAGAAGACTGAAACTTTGCCAAAGACAGAAAACATCAATGGAGAAGTTGTGCAAACGTAAATTTATTAATCAAGTGGAAGAGCTCCTTATTTCGCCTACATCCAGGCAAATTTTGAGAGGGGAGCTGAGGAACTTCCGGAAAAAACCAAGGGGTAGGAATTGGACTTTAGACGATAAATTATTCTGGCTTGCTGTATTCAAAAGAAGTCCCAGAAGCTACAGGTTTCTAAGACAGCACCTCACGTTACCTTGTGAAAAAAGTTTAAAGACCATTTTGAATCAGGTCCCACTGCAAGCTGGTATATCAGATGTGCTCCTCTCTCTCATAAAATACTCTGTGTCTCGTATGAGCCCCCTTGAAAGACAATGCACCATAATGTTTGATGAAGTGTTCTTGAGCAGCCACTTGCAGCTCAACAAGAAGAGGGGTTGTGTTGATGGATTTGAGGATTTTGGGAACAGAGGGCGCACTCACCTACCTGCAGATCATGCCTTGGTTTTTATGGTGCAAGGGCTATACACTAAATGGGTTCATCCAGTGGCCTTCTACTTTGTTCATAAGACCTGTCCTTCTGAAACATTGAAGATCTTGATCCAAGACGTTATCAAAGCATGTTGTGGAATTGGCTTGAATGTGCTTGCTACAGTGTCAGACCAAGGGCCTACAAACAGAGGTGCTGTCCAACTTTTGAAAGATGACTCCCCTGTACCAGATAATATTATTTACTCTGTTGGCAACAAAAAACTGGTCCATATATGGGATGTTCCTCATAGTTTAAAAAATATCCGGAATAATTTATTGACAAGTGATCTTAAATTTGACAATGGGAAGGTTGCCAAATTTAGACATATTATAGAGTACTTTAAATTGGACGAGGCTGCATCTCAGCTTAGCAAACTTACTAGGAAGCATCTTAATCCGAATGGGAAAACTAAAATGAGAGTGAAATATGCTGCTGAAACCTTAAGTGAGACTGTCAGTAGGAGTATGGAGGGTTATTACAAAGTGTCTGGAGGAATGTACTTAAATGGTTGCATGCCAACAGTAGAGCTCTTAAGAAATGTAGACAAATATTTTGATCTCATGAATGGCCCCAGATGTTCTACCGAAGAGAAACCCAAACACTTCAGAAAAAATGTCACATTGAAGTCAGTACACCATACAGAATGGCCAAAAATGAGTGAAGCCCTGAAAAAATGGGTGTTCATCAGGAAATCAAATGGTGAAGAACACAAGCCTCCCTGTCTTAAAGGACTGATTACAAACATACAGTCAATGCAGTGGTTGTGGCTGCAGATTTTGAAAGCAGCAAAGGATCCAAAACAGGCTGTTTTAAAGCTTCGCCATCTCAACCAGGATCCACTGGAAAATTTATTTGCCTGTATTCGCCAATGTGTGGGTTCTGGTACAGATCTTACCTGCACCTCATTCATTTCAGCCTTAAAAACCTGTATCATAACAAAATTTGTTGGTATTGTGAAAGATAAAAACTGTGCAGATGATGGATCCCACTACCTCAGTGACATGAGGAGCCTGCTGACCGAAGGGCATGGTAAGGACATGGCCAACAATGGTGTGGAGACAGAAACTTTGTTACGAGGTGCTCGTCCTGTCCCACCCGAAGTTCAGTCTGGTGTTACTAGAATTGTCCAGCAGGCCCCCTCCTTCCTGAGTGCAGTGTTGCTCAATGAGCTCATTGACAGCACATGCAAAACATGTGTCAATGTCTTGACCACATCCCAGAAGAATGCCAACTTTCAGTTTTGTCTGAGTGCTACTCATGCTGCTATGCGCCCGTTCATCAAGTTCTACCCAACATCACTGTTCATTGCTTCATTCAAAAAATGCCAAGATATGTTTCTCCGGGAGTATAAGAAGATCATGCACTTCAAATCCTTTAAAAGGCGAATTGAAGAACTGTGCTCTCAAAATTCAGGAGATTGGTCCTGGTATTCTTGTGAACAGCATGCACCAGGTTTTTTGATAAAGCTGCATTACCGTATTGCTGTGACACTCATTTCCAGGAAATGCAAACAATTAAATGTAGCAGCAAAGAGTGGTATTTTTAAGCGTACCAGACAAATTTTGGCTGGAGCCTGTAAAGGTCAAGAGGGGCTGCTTGCCGAGGAGGAAGAAATGGTGTTAGATCCCCAGGATCTCAACTTCCTAGAGGGTCCCCAAACCCAACTCTTGCTTCCACCACCAGGTGCATTTCAATTTCTGGTCTCCTTCCTGAATGTTGTGTTTGGTCACATCATAAGTAGATCCTGTGTCATTATCAAAGTCTGGTAACCAGAGAATGTTCTGTCTCAATTCCACTGTTAGCTGTCTTTTCACATGTGCTTGCAAGCCCTTCTCTCATGTTGCAAGGAAGGTCTCAAAGTCATCTTCATAGTTTCCATTTTCATCAAAAACCCTGGTGTAGGCTGGTGACCTACCACAACCAATCTCCTGAATTTTAAGGGCACATATCTCCAATTTCACTTTTAATTGGTTGGAAGTTCATTATCATTTTTAACAATTCCAATGAATGTTATTACTGTACATAGTGAACCCACTGTTGAAGGAACCACATACCGGTTCTCAAGTGCATCCCGGAGAAAAACTTCTTTGACATTTTGTAAATGAAGAAATGAACAGTTGTGTTGGGTAGAACTTCATAAAAGGGTGCATAGCAGCATGAGTAGCACTGAGTCAAAATTGCATTCATTGCATTCTTCTGTAAGGTGGTCAATAGAATTGAACATTTTGTTAAAGTTTGTTCTGAACCCTTTGGGTCTCTGTGACAAATAATCTGGGTCCGTTCGTCACATCAGCATATTGGCCTGTATCACTTCTGAGCTCCACTGTTAGCATGCCTCTGTTAGAAGTAACTGCATTTCATTCATTTCAGCGATTTACTGTGTTGTTTCAGTTTTGATTATTTGGAGTAGCTGGGATTATTCTTGTATTTGGTCTTCTGCTGCTGGACGCCTGAATAAGGATAAGTATAATTCCTCAACTCCTCAATCTCACCATTCGTGGTATTTTCATTTTGGGAAATAACATCTGTCATCACACCTCAAAATTCTACTCTCAGTTTCTGGAAGCCTTTCATTTAGCTATTTGTAGAAATGTCGGATGTTGCACAATTTGAGATGACTTACTTCTGCCAGAATAAAATGAACAGTGATTTTTCTAAAATTAAATCAATACATATGTCTTTTCCCAGTACAGTAAGGCATTTATAGTTGCAAAAATAAAATCAATACTATAACACAACTGAAATTAATTTTACTGGGGAAATAGATTCATTTTATACTTGCACAAGTGTCATCTGCAACCAAGAAAGTTGATGATCTCGTGTACTCTAGAAAAGGAGTTCTCACATTATTGAACTTTTTCAGGTCCACCTACAACGCCTGCTCCAGCTTCAACACCAGTGAGGAGACTTGTGACACCTGCTAGCAGCAGGAGAGGAAATGTCCCTCTCACAGTGACTGTATGTTTGTGCTTGCCTGTTCTTGAAATTATATCATATGACAGTCAGAGAATCATTTTCTAACTTTTCCAGCCTACTGCACTTTCCTTTCAATCCCCTGGAATTTTTCCCATCTCTGGGACGCCCAAGCTAGGGCTTAATGGGACATCAATGACCAGTGCTTCCAGATCCTGTAGCTCACCAGTAAGTAAATAAATGTTCCATCGTTGTAAATATATATAATTTGATCTAAGTAAATCATATACCAGTATTTTCCCTGCACAGATGAACGTAGGATCTCTGGAAGGGACGAAGAAGGTGATGGCTGCCTGGGCCTCATCTTCCTCCTGTACTCCAGTGCAGCCATTGCCTACTCCTGAGGCTCCTATAGACATGGAGCAGCTGGCTAGAGCTGGGAAGGTTCGAAAGTGTTAATTGTTGTGCTATGCTTCTATTGTTGGAAATATTATTTTGACCAATTTGAACTTCTAATCCATTTTTCTGAACAGGTTGAGACACTCACTAGGCCTGTCATAGCTGAATTTTTAAAAGGAAAGTGCAAGGTTAGCAATATCAAAAAGCAAGATCTGTGTGCAGCTGTCTACAGCTTCTTTAACATTCAGCGTAAGTAATTTCAATTTCAATTTCAAGGTTTTGCTTTTTGACGCCTGTTATTTAGTTATGTTTTTGATACAAGCTTGTATACAAGCACTCTGTTGTTTTTATTTATGTACATGTTACATAATGATATTTTTGTTTTTCAATTTCATATTTTTTCTAATAAATGTGACTTGTAACGATATTTTTGTTTCAATTCATTATTTTTTCAAATGAATACCATTTTGTCCTGTATATTTCGAACATTCATTCTCCATATGGAATCGTAAGCACGCCGTAGGCTTTGAATAAACGCGGAGTCACCAGCTTGACCAACATACAAATCACAAAGGACGCTCACCCAAGCTCACGCTTCGGAAATGTAGGGTTATTTCGCAGTTGTAATGTTGGCAGTACTGGAAGACGATCTGTGACGTCACGCGCCACAAGCGTCCGTCCCGCAGCCCTGAGTTGCCTGGGCTTGGGCGGGCGGGCGGGACTCGATGTGAAGGCACCTCCCCGTGGTGAGTCCTGCGGGTAGGCTAGTGGTAAAAACACTTGCTTAGCTAAGACCTGCACGTCCTTACAGTTTTTCTAAGGCGCACGGCAAGTGCAGCTAATTTGGGACGATTTTAGGGGATTCTCCCCACCCCTTTCCCCCTCCCCCTGCGCTACCCTGCCCGGGGCTGGGGGCTGGGTTCTGGGTTGTGTTCTTCCTACCCCTGTACTCCTTTTTACCACCATTGGTCAAGATACAGACCGGCTGGGTCGTCAAAAACACCGAGGAAAGCAAAAAAATCATCATAAAAACGCGAATTTTTCGTTAAAAAATCATGTAAATTGAGGTCTAGGACACACATACAAGGTGTCCGGTGGCTCGGACGAGCTGCAAAGGTTGTCTCTACTACCGGAGGTGACTACTCGACCATGCGATAGCCACCCCGATGGTTTGATCAGGTATTGGGGGCCTTAAAGTCTTAATAAGTACAAAAACTCCGCTTTTTCGCATAAAACGCCCGGTAGGGTCATGAAGGAGTCGTCTGATCGTAAAAACGAGGTCAGATCTGGAATCAGCACTAAAAAACGAAAATTTGAGGTGCTATCCAAAAGTCGAACTCGACAAGTCGTGTATACCGACACACCCTACTGGTCGCGGGGGTGCGGTACGCCCGCCATTCCCGCGATTGGTCCAGGACCGCGTCCATTGTCGCGCCGGCTGGCAGCGGAGTTGGCGCCGGCAGCAGTGTCGAGAGCTCGGTGAGGGAGTCGGCGGGCAGGTTCAGGTGGGCCGGTGTCCGTACGGCGTAGAAGACCGTGAACGGCTATCACAGAGGCGGGCCTGGTTACTGTGAAATTCAGCCGGATTACGTGCCGTTTTTGGAGTGGCATGTGGTCAGGGCCTGGTCAGAGGCTGCTCATCAAGTTGCCTCAAAAGTGAGTGTGGGTCAACTGCAAAATTCAATCAAAGAAGAAAACACATTACAATGGTTGGCAAAAACAAACATAACAGCAGATGAGACATCATTTAAAAAATACAAAAACAACTCACAAGCTTCTATAAAAGATGCGAGTAACGCCCGGCGGAGGCAGGAGAGCGCTAGCATCGTACGGGCGAACGTCGCAACTAAAAAAGAATCAAAGAAACAGAATTAAACGAAACTGCAACAAAAAAGAAATATTCGGACACAAATTTGAGGTTATGTTTCTCAGAGAGTCATCAATTCTTGTTATATGACAAAATTAAATGCGTTAACATTCACAAGAAATGAGACAGACGCATCTTCACACTCCGAAGAAGTAATTTTTTTTTTTTTTTTTTTTTTTTTAATAAACTGACAAATGCGTTGGATCAGGCTCCTGCTTAGGGTTCGAGGGCAAAGTAAATTTCAAGTAAATTTCGGTAAAAAAACAGTAATTTACAGTTTTTTACTTTTGCCTAAAAAGTAATTTACTCTTGATCGCAAAAGACACCAAAAGTATAATACCATTGTTGCACAGTGTCGCGTTCACTATTTGAGGTCCCTCACCATTAGTCCGGAGGCTAAGCGGCAACCACCTTGCAAAAAATGATTAAGCGATGCCACTTGGCATGAGTGTTCTACATACCCATACCTTACTTTTAAGATCGGTAGCCAAGGTGGGAACCATTGCAGGGGCCGTAGAATGGCGGTTGCCTATCTTTCAGGGGCAGTTTGATGTTTTCTCTATGTTTTCACTGTGTGGCTCCACAAATACTCGTCGGAGGTAAATTTTGACACTGCCATCGCATTCAGCGTACCCGAAAACATGCCGGAAGGTGTTTCCTTGACAGTCGCGGACTTCCGGTGGCGTCCGAATCGTCTCAAAGGCAAGAGCAATATAGCAATTTTCATGTTTTTCGGTGGCTTCGTTGCTTAATCGTGTTTGTGCGCGCGCGTGTGCGTGTGTGTGTGTACAGCTGAGGCGTGTGTGTGTGTGTGTGAGAGTGAGAGAGAGAGAGAGAGAGAGAAAGGGGGACGAACGTCCGAAGCTCTGTGTCAGGGTACGAAGATGCGCCCTCTCCTTGCCCTAGTGCGTGCTGGGTGGTGTGTGTGTGTGTGTGTGTGTGTGTGTGTGTGTGAGAGAGAGAGAGAGAGAGAGAGAGAGAGAGAGAGAGAGAGAGAGAGAGAGAGAGAGAGAGAGAGAGGCTTCGGAATGGCGCGATAAAATAGCCCTTAACAATAAAACTACTATCGGAGATTATACAAGCTGGCACTGGCGACAGGTAAGACAATTTTGCATATTTGAAACTATTTTCATTTGGTAACTTTCATTACATTTGGTACATTAAACTTGAATATTATCTACGGAACATTACATTTACAGGAGCACAGTTCACGGCACTTCAAAGCTTTTTTAAAGCAGGAGCAGTTCCCCGAGCAAACTGACTTGCATTTGCATCTCACAAACGCGTTGCATGATTCTGCTGCAACTGGAATCGTTCTCCAGAGAGGAGTCCACTGGTGTGCGTTTTCAGCTCTACGCCAGCCCCAATCTGCAGGTGATGGAAGAACCTGGACTGCCTGGAAAGACTGCTTCCACACTTGAGCTTGTAAGGAGGCTCTTCGAGTGTGCTGTAGTAGCGCATCTGTCGTCGGCGGAAGACATTCTATTGCGCGGCTGTGCTTCGTGAAAAGTGCTCTCCGACAGGCGGTGAGGTTTTCATACATTTTAGACCTGTAAATAACGTTAATTTATGGAGTACAAATTTTGTAATTTTGTAATTTTAAAAAAATAAATATTGTTTTTGCTTACGGGCTATACATTCTGATGACGAAATTCTGAAGAACAGGGAATGCTTCGTCAACATTTCCATTACCTAGAGCGATAAACGCATCAACGCACTCGGGGTATGCATTCATGGCACTCATAGCTTTACTTTTTCCAATAGTGTAGAATGAGGAAGCTGTATCGCATCCCGTGAATGCATGCAAGCCGGTCATTGCCAAACTTTTTTCAGGACCTAAAAAAAATTATGAGAGGGTGAATTTTTTAAAAAACACAATTTACATTGTAAACGAATTTAAAAATGTTCGGGAAGGAGTAAATATCTTACCGAGAGTGGCTACTATCTGGTGAATAGGAATGAAGTTGTTATTTTTCCCAGCTTTGAGATGGATCCAGAGCTCGCTGATTTCTCCTAGCTCGTGGAAACCAGCAACGGCAATAACAACGACATCTGTGTCAGATGTTCTAATCATGAGTTTCCTGTATCCTTCTTGAACGGCATCAGAAGCATGTACAAATACTCTGGTGTCAGCTTCCTCATGGTTACAAAATGAGAGTGCACCAGCATCCAATCGTGGGGGCGAAAAGATTACGCTCTGCCCTTGCGTTGCACAAAGAGAAGTACCCTCAATTTTGTAGTGCTGTACGGCGTCAGAAATGAGACGGAACAACTCAGTTTTATTGTCTGAATCTCTCAGAAAAGTGTCCCAACCTTTTGGGACCTTAGTGTTAGGCATTACGCGAGTGCGAACTCCTTTACCACGTCCATCTCGGGTCATTGACTTGAGACTTTCCGCTAGGTATCTGAAATCGAAAGATTATTTTTAAAATCAGTTTTGAACATATCAGACCGAGGGGGAAACAACTCTTAAATTTCTGTACACCTCATAATTCTGGAAAATTCAGAAAAAATAGAAAAATTCACAAAAATTCAGAAAAGTTCCGGGAATTTAGGAAATTTAAGAAAATTTACAAAAAAATGCGTGAAATTTTAGAGAAAATTAACCAAATTTCTATAAAAAAAATTCACGAAAATTCACAAAATTTTACGAGATATGTACTCCAAATTTCAGAGCCGTTTCCCCCTCGTTTCAGACAGACCTAAAATTTTTAAAATACGTACGTGTCCCACACAATATCTACTCGTGATACATTTTTTGATTCAGATTTCAAAAAAGGCAGGAAAACAGTTTGTATGTAGTCCTCGATAGTAATAGATATTCCTGGCCTTAGCATCTGCACAATCGCAGCACCGTCCAGTATTTTAACATCTACTTGAGGGCCTCTTCCAGTGCATTCAAAGTCGGTCGAGTTAGCCAGTATTCTATACATGTCAGCCTTAGTTGTAGATCTGAGACTTCCAAGTAGAGAGATAGAGGGAGGAAAATCCTGGTTCTCATGAGCGAAAAACTCATTCAAATCGGTGGTTGTGTCGTTACTTGCAGCGACATAGAGATGGCCAAATAAGTTGCAATTGTCCTTTAAAGATTTAATTTGTCCTTTGGTCTTAGTTGGGGCCTCGGGGCGAGTACTTGAAGCAAACAGAGGTAATTTGTTCTGCTTAATTGTATCATACAGTGAAAGAGCTGTTGAATCCAAGCGTAGCTCAGAAAATGTTTTAAACTGCGAAACTCCTATTTCCTCAATATTTTTTACAGTTTCCACGACTTTGGCAGATGCAACTGTTTTTGTGTCTAAGTTGTAAAGTTCGACGCTGCTACCATGAAACGGACTACCCATTTCTGCGATTGCCGAACACAATGAAGTTACGTCCCGCGCGAACGTCTCCGTTGCTGACTTTGTGGAAAGATGGTGCTTGTTATCTAGGCTAACTGCGGCCTGGTAAGTACTCTCGAACTCTGTGTTCATTTTGGCAAGTTGGGGTGTAGCCAACATCCACTTCCTCAATGCAGATGGATTTTCTGCCAACCCGATCATTCCTGTAATATTATAAAATAAGCAAGTTAATATTTTCCCTTACTTTTTGTATACTTTATGGCGTCACTAATTCTGCCAAAACTATAAGCACAACCTACCTCCATCACCCTTCAGGCGCGCATTTTGCTGCTCGTGGGCCTGGTCCAGTGAAACAGCGGAGAATACTCTTTCAGTGAGTCGAGCAACGAAACGCCCGTCATTGAAATGCTCATAAAGGGCAGGATTAGTCGCCTCCAAGTTGACAAGAGTAGTATAACTGGTACTGGGTAGCGGTTATCTACCTTCCAGGGGCAGCATACTTTTACACGGTGCAGCCTGACACTCGCTCCCGTTATCTACCTTCCGGCGGTAAGCAGATATTCTCTGGGGCCTGCAATCTGACACTGGCTCCCGGCATGTTACTTCCGGCGGTAAGAAATGCTCAGGGCTATGTAGTCTGACACTGGCTGACACTGGCTACCGGTTGACACTGGCTACCGGTTATCTACCTTCCAGGGGCAGCCTTTTCTTCACAAAATAACTGACACTGGCTACCGGTTATCCGTCTTCCAGGGACAGCCTATTTGTTCACAGTATATCTGACACTACCTACCGGTTATATCTGCCTTCCAGGGGCAACGTATTATTTCGCAGTATTACTGACACTGAGTCCCGGTTTCATCTACCGTCTTGGGGGACAAGCTATTTTAAAATCTGGTCTGTCTTCCTTTAGAGCCGGCTGACACCGGTAGTCGATTTTAATTTCTGTCATCCTATTTATCAGGTTTCAATTTTTTTCCGTTTTGTCTACTGATATTGAATAAGAGAACAAAAAAAAATTTTTTTCAAGTTATTTTTAGTAAGCAAATAAAAATGCTTGCGAAGTTCAAACACAGACGTAGAAACGAAAATATAATGATAATTTTTGTACACGCTCAAATCAAAATAATAATATAAACACTTTTGTATATATACTAGTGGAAAATAGGCATGTCGATCATTTCTAATGTGCAAACTGTGCAAACAACATGGATTTGCGTTTTTCACACCCCTCCAATGTTTTAGTTTGTGCACCCAGTGGTGGGGGAAAGACACATTTGGTTAAAAGAGTCGTAGAAAATCGATACAACATGTTTAATGTTTCCTTTGTAAAAGTTGTGTGGTATTATAGTGAGTATCAAGATGCTTATGACGAACTTGCACAGAAACATGGAGTAGAATTTATAGAGGGAGCACCATCAATGGATCACTTCCCGTCAGGGGAAAAACCTAAATTGGTCATCGTTGACGATTTTTTGGACCAGATTAAAAACCCTGAATTCCTGAAAATTGCGATAAAGGGGTCTCACCATCGAAATTTGAGTTTCTGGTTTTTAACTCAAGCCTTGTTTCCACCGAACTTCAGACAAATAAGTTTGCAGGCGCATTATGTGATTCTGTTAAAATCTCCACGTGATATTCAACAAATCAGAACCCTTGCACTGCAGGTGGACCCAGCGAATTGGAGAGGAATGCTAGAAGCATATTTAGACGCTACTCAAGAAGGACACTCATACATATTATTTGATTTTCACGTGAGACAACAAGACCACCTTCGCTTGAGAACACACATTTTCCCTGGTGAAAACACAGTCGTATACATTCCAAATGGAAAGTATAAAAAGTCACTCATTTTCCAAAAGTAGGCATTGTTGAACAATGCGTCAAAGACGCCACTACACTCTTTAGGGAAGAAAATGGCTCTGTCCAAAAGACAAGAACACAAAGATTTACTTCGCGTACTTCAGCGTGCAAGACCTTCCGTGCGTAAAGCCATATTAAAAGAGGCTGATAAGGCTCTTGTGTATTCTATTTGTGAGCTTTGTGAAAATACTTTATGTGGAAACGTACCGTTAACACCAACACAGATACAAAAACTTAAGAAACATAAAACTGTTATCAAAAAGCTTGCAAAACGCGGAGAATCTTGGATAAAGAAAAAGAAGGCCCTAACCCAAGAAGGAGGTGCATTTTTGCCATTACTTTTGAGCGCTCTAGCTCCCATAATTGGAAACCTTATTTTTGGCAAATAAATCGGCATGGAGCACTGTAAAAAATTAGTGCTTGTCCCCCATGAAACTGTAGCAAAATTACAGGAAAAAAATCCAGTAGAACGCACACCTGAAGTGGTCATGAATGACTTAGACAGAGAAATGCAACATATTTTAAAACAAAAAGCAGAAGACAGAGAAAAGTGGAAGTTGTATGAACAGGCTCTTCAAAAGTACTTGTATTTTGTAAATGAAAGAAAAAAACCAATAGAATTGTATGTGCCAGACTTGGGAAGCTCCAATCACGAAACCACATTGAAGCAGAAATTGTTATCTATTACACCTAGAAAATTTCAAGAATCCGCCGCTTATTTGTTAGATCATTTGTCTACACAAGAAGCCAAAAAGTTTATAAGCTGGGATGAAAATGGAAGGACTTTAGTTGGAAATCAGACGTTGCCGAGCATCATAGATCTAGTTTCTGATGCCGTACGTACCCGAGATTCACCAAAAATAAACAAGTGGGAAACGTTTGCAACCGTACTTAAATCACTCGGCACACCCCTCGAAATTATAGGAAACAAAAAATATAAGGAAGTGTTACAGTCCCAAGGTGGATCAGGTCTTGTACCGCACCATGCCAGCTACACAGACAAAACAGCCATCCATAAGCACAAGCAAAACAATACACAATCAAAACGGATCAGAAACACTAACTGGAAACGATGGGATTGACAGCATTTTTAAAAACACGCGTCACCCAGCGGGATTTAGTAATGTAGAACGACTCAAAAATGCTTCAAACTCACATAGGAACCAAATTGTTGAATACCTCCAAGGACAGGACGCTTACACACTTCATAAACGGGCAAGGCGCACGTTTCCACGAAATGTTACATATGCTGACAATATTGATGATTGTTGGCAGGCAGACTTGGCGGATTTTAGTGCGTTGAAGGACGACAATCAGAAGACTAAATTTATTCTCTGTGTCATTGACGTATTTTCTCGATTTGCTTGGACCGTACCGGTACTAAACAAACAAGCATTGACAATTAAGCACGCATTTGAAACTCTTTTTAAGAATACGACAAGGAGGCCAACTCGATTAATAACAGACAAAGGAGGAGAATTAAAAAACAAGACACTGAAACAATTTTTACAGGAGCACGGTATAGACTATGCACACACAAACAACCCGGACACGAAATGTTCCGTTGTAGAAAGATTTATCGGAACCTTAAGAATGTGGATGCAGAAAGTGTTCACTCACAGAGAAAGTTACGAATACACGAACGGGGTTTTAGATGATGTAACACATGCTTACAACAACAAAAGGCACAGTGCTTTGAAAATGACTCCAACACAAGCAAGCGACCCTAAACGGGTGCTTGAAGTGTATCATAATCTTTATGGGAAAAAATTAAATAGAAAGCAGGTTTCTCCAAAATTAAAAGTGGGGGACTATGTGCGAATCTCGAGAGAAAAAAAGCGTTTCGAGAAAGGGTGCACATGGAATTGGTCGGAGGAAATTTTTAAAATAACAAGGGTGATCCCACATGCACAACCCGTTTATCGAATAGCTGATTTAGACAATAATGAAGAACTCGAGGGAACATTTTACTCCTGGGAACTAAGTCCTGTGAAAAAGCCGGAGATGTTTAAAATTGCATATATAGTCAAAACACGAGGGAAAGGTCCCAGAAAAGAAGTTTTTGTCCACTGGAGAGGTTACCCGGAGTCCTCTCGCTCATGGATACTGGCAAAAGATCTCACAACAACATGATGGATTTTTATATGGTGCTTCCTAGTAATTCAAGCCCACAAGTTTACCCCGAAAATAAAACCTCGAACTTTAAAATTCAACTCTCAGAGCGAGTTGAACTGCGCGCTAACTGGGAAGTGGCCCTCATGGAACTTAACTATCCAAACACAATCGAACAAGTTTCAGAGGGTGAAAACGCAATAAGAATTTGTTTCGCAAACGGCGAAGAAAAATCATTTCTGGTGAGACCCGGACACTACATCACGAAAGAAAACTTGTTGTTTGCCTTGCACGAAACGTTAACACCCATCGAGGAACTACCAGACGGACGCGGAAGATCTAGCGTCGTAGAACTGACAGCAGAAGGCTACATTTTGTTTCATCCCTTTAAAAGTACACCAGATGCCAAATACACATTTTCGCCACTCCTGGCCAATCAACTTGGCTTGCTCCACTCAGGCCCTTATTCAACAAACACAGAACTTTTAGGAACTTACCCAGTTGACACAAGTTTGGGAGTAGCACCGCAGCTGTTTGTGTATTTGGACATAATTGAAGACCAAATTGTGGGACACACACGAGCTCCGCTGCTACGAACTATTCCAGTCGAAACGCGAAAAACATATGGGGGAATGACTACTTATCGATGTGACCCACCAATCTACTTTAAACTGAAGACAAAATCGTTTGACACCTTAGAAATAAATATAAGAACGCACACTGGGAAATTCACACCATTTGATCACGGAACTTCAACGCTTTTGTGTCACTTTAGACGGTGCGGTTAACAGAAGCATGTCCCACATTGAAGAATATTACGTTCAACAGGCCCAAACAGGGTCTGGTATGGGTTACTTTGCGGGGTCATCCACACAGAAGGGAGCAGGGATCGGGAGTCTGCTAGGGGGACTGTTTCGCAGTATTTTTCCATTCTTGAAACAAGGTGCCAGTGTGGTAGGGCGTGAGGCTCTTCGAGCTGGAAGCCACATACTAGCAGACGCCGCGTCTGGGGATGTACCACTGAATACCAGTTTAAAACAGCACCTTTCAGAAGCAGGCCGAAATCTAGTTAGTAGGATGAGTGGAAATGGTATAAAGCGAAGGAAAGCCGAGGTATATTTTCAGTCTTTGCGCGAACCTCGCACAGGAAAGACACAAAAGAGGTCAAAGCCAGACCCAGGACACATTTTTTAAAATGTCATTTTTACACAATGCCTCTGTTGAGGCCCTTCGAACAGAACTTGATTTATGGGCGATACCACCGACACAAACAGTATTAGAGGGTGGACAATGGATACCCTACAAACCTATCACAAGTATTGATCAGTCAAACACCGTAGAATTTTGTGTACCAGGTACAGGGAATGAGTATATTGACCCAGCACACACATTGCTTCAAGTCAGAGGAAAAATTGTGGATTCACAGGACTTGGATTTTACGGCGGATGACAAAAATGAAGCCACGCCTATAAACTATCTATTACATTCGCTTTGGAGTCAAGTGGACGTTTCATTGAATCAGAAAGTGATTTCACAGTCTGCGATGACTTATCCGTACAGAAGTTACATTGAATCACTCCTTGCCTACGACGCGCCAGCTAAAAACTCACACATGTCGATGCGAATGTGGTACAAAGACACAGCAGGATACATGGATGAAGTAAAACCACAAAACAATGAGGGACTGAAAGCACGCCATGAACTAACCAAAAACAGTAAGATGTTTGAGGTTATGGGACCAATTCATAGTGATTTCTTCAATCAAGATCGATTTCTTTTAAATAACGTGGAATTGCGAATAAAACTCACTCGGCAACGTGATCCCTTCGTGCTCATGTCAACATTTCAAAACGAAAAGCTGCTCATTCTGGATGCTACTCTCCTCGTGCGAAAAGTACGGATATCACCCACGGTGCTACTTGGTCACGCAGCGGCATTAGAGAAAGCACCCGCAAAATACCCTCTGACCAGAGTTGATTTGAAAACCATAACCATTCCTGCAGGACTTCAAGACAAAACCATTTCAAATTTGCACCTCGGACAAATTCCAAAAAGAATAATCATTGGATTTGTTACCAATCAAGCCTTCAACGGACATTACCAAAGCAATCCTTACAATTTTCAACATTTTAATCTAAATTATTTAAGCTTGTTTGTTGACACACAACAAATCCCAGCACAGCCCCTTACACCAGACTTTGAACGCAATTTGCATATTGACGCATATAACACGCTATTCAGTGGCACCGGTATACATTGGAAGGATGAAGGGAACGATATAACGTATGCAGAATATCCTCGGGGGTATACATTGTACGCATTTGATATTTCCCAAGACTTGTCGGCAAACGAAAGCCATTGGAACTTGCAGCGCCAAGGCATTGTGCGAATGGAAGTAAAATTTGCAAAACCATTAACAACAGCAGTAAACTGTATCGTTTTCTCGGAATTCAATAACCTTATAGAAATCGATAAGAATCGAAACGTGGTCGTTGACTACGGTGTTTGAAAAAAAATGGATGGGTACACATTGGAGGCGGTCCTTCTAAAAGATCCCCACGCCGCACCGTACTTTGCGGGGGTGTTTGCGTCTGACACTTTGCCACGCACCATTCAACAGAAACCTGCACTCATCATAGTGAATACGGATCCAATCAAAAAGCCGGGTGCCCACTGGCAAGCGATCTATTTGGGGTGTTACGGACGAGGTGAACACTTTTGCTCTTATGGACTGGGGCCATATGTACCAAAAATAAGGCAGTTCATGGATCGTCAATGTTCGCTCTGGAAGAAAAACACTATAGATTTACAATCAATTGATTCAGCCGTTTGTGGACAATATTGTACCATGTACCTCTTGTTTAAGGCGCATGGTTTCTCCATGCAAGAATTTTTATCTTATTTTACAACTGATTGTAATCAAAATGACGAAATGGTCAACAAAATGTTCCAACGATATGCCAAAAATGTAAAACTTTGTGACGATGTACTACCAAAAAAAGCACAAACATGTTGTAACAAGAGAATATGTAAAAAATAATAATAAAACACAAAACCAATGTATGGTGAAATTATTTAGTTCCCAATCCCCCCCCCCTCCCCTAAAAAAATCCGTGCACGCATGTCCAAAGAGAGGAACACGCATTAAGGTGCACACATGACGCGAATAGAACAGCCCACGCCCTCACTCGGAGCACGGACGAACACAGTCCAGCGGAGACGGTACGCGATACTAGCGCCTACGAGTCATGTGTCATGTCCTTGACGAGCCGGGCCGGGGGAACGGGGTGGGGCCGCGTAGGGCACGGCGGGACGATGCGTCGGACCGGGGGCCGGGCCGGGCCGGGCCGGGGCGGCGCGGGGCGGCGGCGCGGGGCTGCAGCGCGGGGCTGCAGCGCGGGGCGGCGGCGCGGGGCGGCGGCGCGGGGCGGCGGCGCGGGGCGGCGGCGCGGGGCGGCGGCGCGGGGCGGCGGCGCGGGGCGGCGGCGCGGGGGCGCGGGGCGGCGGCGCGGGGCGGCGGCGCGGGGCGGCGGCGCGGGGCGGCGGCGCGGGGCGGCGACGAGTGGGAGACCTAAAATCTAGTACAAATTCAGAAACACGTTGAAGACCCGACCTAGCTCTGCGGCTGCGACACAAGGTCAGGGCCCCGTGAAGGAAGGACTCCAGTTACAGTATACAAACCGAGTGGGATCACTAGCAAGCCCAGACACGCGCTAGCACCGCAAGGCGACGGAGCTATAGGCTCACACTTTGGGAAAGAAAAATGAAAAATTCATATGATACAAAAGATGCACAAGACAGCTTCCAAACTGAAATGTTTATATTTTTATTATTTGCAATATTATCTTTTATCTTTAGTTGTTTTGATTTCTTCTGTCAAACTTCGCGCCGAAATGAAACCACATATGTTCATCAGTCAAGTCAGTCCAATATTGATTCATCGTCAGAGACAAATACAAACGCAGAAGACGGAGGAGCAGGCGAAACGGATGAGATAAGGCCTACGACGCCCGCGGCCGCGCCTGCGGTGACGTGAAAGGAGGATGGGGAGACAAGGGGGAGATAGGGAATGCCCACGTGCATCATCAAGCGAGTAGAAGAAGAGGGGGCCACGCAGAGGTGGGGGTCAACGCCAGGAGCCTGAGAGGAGAGGAGAAGTGAACGGCTTATGGAAGGGGTAGGGAATGACCAAGTGCAGCGCCAATCAAGTTGAAGACGAGAGGGGAACGGGGTATAGAGCAGAACTCGGCCCGGCGGACGAGGACCGCGACGAGGGGAAATGCAGGGCGAACACTATGCTGTGCGCTCGTCAGATGAGGGCCTCTGCGGGGAGGCGGGGAGGGGAAAGGGGGAAGGCAAGGCTCGTGGACCTACGGAGGGGGTCTCTACACGGCAAGGCGAGTGGGGGAGACAGGGAAAGTGGGGAACACGGCCCGGCGGCTGAAGACCGCACGAGGGGAAATGCAAGGCAGACGGTATGACTCACTAGCGCCCTCATGACAAGATCACAAAGAAAACGGGGGGACGAGGCATGGAAGGGAGCTCTGTCAGGGGGGTGGGGTACCAATCGCAAGCAGCAAGGAAGGAGAATGACAGAGCCAGCGAGACCGGACAAGGCGGCCGAGCCGCCGAGGCCGGTAGGTCCAGTGTTGGCGACTTCATAAAAGTCGCCAGCGCTGAGGCAGACGGCACAGTCTACATACACACTCCACTCCACCACACAACTCCAAACACAGCAGATGGACAGACGGGAGAAAACTAATCACAGGGACTAGTGGAACACACCTCCACCTCAGATACAAGAAGACAGACAGGAAGAAACTAAGGGACACACCACGACCACTGATACAAGAAGACGAACAAATCGTTTGAATTGTGACATGTAATCGAACGAATAATCAATACATTCAATATACGGTATACAAGAAGACAGACAGGAGGAAACCAATCACAGGGACAAACCTCCACCACACATACAAGAAGACGAACAAATCGTTTGAAGTGTTACTTGTCATCAAACCAATAATCAATAAATTCAATATGCGGTTTGAAATATGTAATCAAATTATAAAATATAATCATTGTATTTAATAAATCTCATAGCTAGTAAAAATACCTCTGAAAGATGTTTTATTTTCCTCATCGATGTTCGATATCGATTTCCGACATTGATATTCAAAACGGGAAAAAAATGGGAGAAGTGATGATAAGTAGGTTGACTTGACACTAATTAAAGTCGACTGCTAGTATCAACCCAAAAGGAAAGGAGACCAGATTTTTAAATAGCTTGCCCCCTGGAAGGTAGATACCGGTAGCCAGTGTCAGGCTGACCCCATGTTGCCCCTGGAACGTAGATAAAACCGGTAGCCAGTGTCAGTCATTCTGTGATTTAAAAAAAAAATGCTGAAATAACCGGGACATAGTGTCAGTTATACTTTGAAAGAAAGAAAAACAGGTTCTCCTAAAAAAAAGAAAAAAGGCACAAATATGTTGATTTAAAAAAATCAATTTAGAAAATCAATATTTTTTTAAAAAAATACGGTGTTTAGGTTGAAGTTTGAAAAACAGGTTCTCCAAAAATAGAAAAAAAAAGCACAAATATGTTGTAAGAAAAGAAAATGGTTTTAAAAAATCAATTTAAATAATCAATAAAATTTTGAAGAAATACGGTTTTGGGTTGAAGTTATTGAATTGAAATTCCTAAATCCTTTTAAAAAAAAGCGCCTGATTGATACGCAAAAATACTGCACACACGCCATTTTAGGTAACCCCCAGGAGGTAGGCAACCTGGAGAGTAAAAACCGGTAGCCAGTGTCAAACAGTGTCAGTGAAAAAATATGCTGCCCCTGGCAGAAAAGGCTGCCCCTGGAAGGTAGATAACCGCTACCCAGTACCAGTTATACTACTGACAAGATCTCGGATGTGAACGGGAAGCCATCGAGCGTAATTCACATGGTCCAGAGCAAAAAACCAGGGTGCTAACATTTTAAGTGCTTTCTTGTAGAGGCAAAAATTGGCTGTTCTAGTTGCTCTAACTAATAAAAGCACAGTGAGCTCTAACTGAAGTGCAATATCCCAGAAACGGAATTGCACAGAAGATTTTCGCATTTCATGTCGCCAATCCTCAAAAGTGAGAGGGTCATCACTTGAATATTCCTCGTATGCTGCAACTTGAAGTCTGTACAATGCCGCTGCCGTGACCTAAAATATGTTTTGCAGGACTGTTATATTTATTCACATAGTACCCCATGCACCATACGTGTCGTAATTAAAAAGTTTACCTGGTGAGCGTAGCGAGATCTTGTGAGGTGGCTCGCCTTGATAGTAGCATCAGCTCTTCCTTGAGTTGTGACTCCAGCATCAACGAGAGCAGCAGTCCAGCCGCTTCCTTCTAGCCATTGACCAGCGACACGCAGGGCTGCTAGCTCAATGTGCATACCACCGAGCATGACAAAAATATTTTCTTCAGAAAAAGCAGCATCCTGCCACTGGATGGATTTGCAAAGCGCATAAAGCGGCTGATCGACCACAATGACTGGAATTTGACCGGGATTTAAGAATCTGACGGCCTTCGACACAACATGCATACTGTGCACCATCATACTCATTGAATGCGCTTGCTCGTGAAATACTGGGAGAACAGATACACTTGTCTTAAAATTTTCACCCTGTAAAAAAGGAAAAAAAAGAAAAAAATCAGTTTTTTTTTTTTTTTTTTTCTTAAATGAAAGCATAATTAACAGCACATTTCAATCACGTAGAGACGAAAGTTACCTGTAAAATGTCCACCTTTGAGTGAAAATCTGCCCACGTTGCACAGGTCTCATCTTTTAAACATGCATCCAACCATGTTTTCTCCTGATTTAAGGACGTTGATGTTTCAGGACTGATGACGGACGTTTGAAGACAAGGTAGCTTGCCACGCTTGGGGTCCAAAAAGCTTACTTTGACGGTCGCATAGTCATCAGGCAGTTCGAATTTCGCCGCCCGCTTTTTCAGATTTGTGTCCGTGCATTCAACCAAAGTTCTCTCTTCACCTAAATATAATATAAACATGCAGAATATTTTTTTTAATGATTTTGCTTTTTTTTTGTAGTCTTAAAAAATGTATTTTTACTTACCAGGGAACTGTGGAGACGGAAGTTGCATTAAAGAAATTCATGTTCCATGGAATGCAGTCTTAGCAGTAGTGGCCGAAGGATTATGATCTATATTGTCTGCAGCGCCAACAATGAAAGTGTTTCTTTTCAGTTCAAGAGGAACAACTAGACCATCTTGCAGGTAATGCAAGGATAATTGTTCTGCTTTTTCTCTCAGAATGTCTTGCAGCCGATCATAGGAAATTGAAAGCCCTAGTTCGTGAGTAACTTCAACAAGTTTTTTCTTCCTTGTCTCGCCATAAATCTTTGCAGCCACATGAACAGGCGTAGGTGTTTCCTGTCTCTTGCTATGTCTATGGGGTTGTTGCCCAGTCCTCTTAACAGCGTGAAATGTCAGAAGATCCGAAATAGATGAAACTGCAATACTACTGTGCTGAGCTGCAAGACCATGCCCGTACAAAATCATTTGTACGAGTGATTTTAATGACAAAGGTGCAGATCGATGGGGCTCGCTGTCATCAGTAGATGAAGCTGGTGAATGAAAAATGTCTCTTCTTACAATTTCAGCTGCCTTTGATAAAATGTATCCCTCTTCGTCGTAATTTCGTCGGCAATTTTCTCTCACACTGAAATCTATATCTTTCCTGAAGGCTATCAAAATATCCTGGCCAGGGGTCCCAAAGCACTCCAAGTCCGGACATTCGTGAAGAAGGCGTTCTTTTAGCCTTGTAGAATGCACTTCGTGTTTGATACCAAGGCTGCCTAACTCTTTTCCATACAGCCTAGCCAGATCAGCCATTTTCCAGACGGGTGCAACACTACTCTGTGCCCTTGTTTCATAAAGGTAGGATATAAGACCAGTAAGTATGAGACCATGCACTTGTGTTCTGGTGTCGTGATCTGCAATTTTTGGCCGCGTGCTGTTTTTGTACTGAGTACGACACTTGTTGTGGTACTTTATCCAACCTTTAAGCCCTTTTGATGCTGCCAACAATAATATTTTATCATCATCTTGTGTAGCAGCTGCGCCCTTGATAGAGTTTTCACCGCATTCAGTTGTAACAGTGCTGAGAGGATGAAGGCGCGAACCAGGGAGGTCGCAAAACACACACGTGTCCACTATATACGGACTGATGGATGAGCATCGTCCACGTGTGGACACTGGAGTTGTAGGGGGTATGTTTTCCTGCAGAGTGACCGCTTCATTTTTCTTTCTGGCTCGATCAAGTTTACTGTTTGAAAACATCAAGTAGCAACTTCTGTGATAAACTGCATTATTTTCTCCGAAGCGTTTAATTAAGGAGCCATCTCCGCGAAGGAGTTCTAAATCAACTTGCAGAGGTACACATTTCAACTTTTCAAACTCCTCTAAATTTTCAGCCAATTTTGTGTATCCCTGACCGCTGTTATCAGTTTTGCTCCTACTCGGATCAATCAGGTCCTCTCTTTTGCGCTCTTGGCACAGTACACATTTGGACCAGTCCAAAAACTTGGCACGTTTTTTGGCCGGAGAAACATTGCCATTTATTAATTTTAAAACTGGTCGTTGGGATTTCATGGCTGCATAAGAGAGAAACAGTGAAAAGGTGACGAATTTTCTCAAAATAAAACTCCTTTTCAAGCCCTCACAAGCCCTTTCTTTGTCCAGGATTGGATCGACGCGACACGAAAAACAAATTTTCCGACCCTCAACACCCCCGATGCTAGCTTTTTTTTTAATGTGCAAATCGAACACTTTTTAGGAAAGTGGGAAAACACTGTTTAAAAAAGCGCGCGCGAACAGTTGACTGTCGCGACGCGGGTGGAGGGGGAAGAGGGAGAGGGGAGGGGGGAGGTGAATCCGGTGAATCCCCGGTACACTCACTAGCTTTTTAAAGTGCAGATTCGACGATTTTATGGAAAGAGGGAAAACACAGTTTAAAAAAGCGCGCGCGAACAGTTGAATGCCGCAAGGCGGGTGGAGGGGGAAGAGGGAGAGGGGAGGGGGGAGGTGAATCTGGTGAATCCCCGGTACACTCGCTGGCTTTTTGAAGTGCAAATTGGACGATTTTATGGAAAGGGGAAAAACCACTGATTAAAAAAGCGCGCGCGAACAGTTGAATGCCGCAAGGCGGGTGGAGGGGGAAGAGAGAGAGAGGAGGTAGGAGAAGGTGAATCCTGTGTATCCCCGGTACACTCAGTACCTTTTAAAAGTGCAAATTCGACGATTTTATGGAAAGTGGGAAAAGCCACTGTTTGAAAAAGCGCGCGCGAACAGTTGAATGCCGCAAGGCGGGTGGAGGGGGAAGGGGGAGAGGCAAGGGAGGAGAAGGTAAATCCCGTGAATCCCGTGCATCCCCACTATATCACTTGTAACTACCTGGTCACACTCCACAATACCGATCAAGGAGAGCTGTTCCCTTTTGCACATGCACATCACTTAACTGATGCAAAGCCTAACCAAGATGACGCTTTTGTCAGGTTAAAAATAGTTAATTTGAATTCAACATAGAAAAAGATGACACACAAACTTACCTTCAATGTCACGAAGTCGTCATGTCCTCAGGAAACAATTTTCACTCACTTATCACTTTGCACTTCACACACTCCAACACTCTCAACTATTTCATATAAACTTCTTCAAACACTCCGTCACAGGCTGACCGGCTGTAACGGCTGTAACGGCTTGTGCCCAGTGGCCCAGTGGCCGTCGATTGTTGACGGGTACAGGGGGGGTGGGAGGTGAGGCTGAACAGGACGCAGACAGGGTGCGACGCGTAGCGCACCAAAGTTTGAGTCTCTCTCGCGCACACCCACACCCACACCCACACACCCACACTCTTAAAATCTTACGAACGCCGACGTTCATATTATGAATCTTTTGTTCATATTACGAACAATTGTTGCGCTGTCATAATACAAACAAAATTTGTTTGTATTACGAATCTTTTTGTTTGTAATACAAACGAATTTTTTCGTATTATGAACAACCTATGGGGTCAGTATGTTACAATGAAACTGATAGCACCTTCGTACTATACTGATCCTAAAAGTCGTTCATAATACGAACAAAAATGTTTGTATTACAATCAAAAAGATTCGTAATACAAACAAGTTTTGTTTGTATTATGACAGCGCAGCAATTGTTCGTAATATGAACAAAAGATTCATAATATGAACGTCAACGTTCGTAATACAAACACAATTTGTTCGTAAGATTTTTAGAGTGCACACACACACACACCCACACACCCACACACCCACACACACACACACACTCACACACACACACACACACACACACACACCACCCAGCACGCACTAGGGCACGGAGAGGGCGCATCTTCGTACCCTGACACAGAGCTTCGGACGTTCGTCCCCCTCTCTCTCTCTCTCTCTCTCTCTCTCTCTCTCTCTCTCTCTCTCTCTCTCTCTCTCTCTCTCTCTCTCTCTCACACACACACACACACGCCTCAGCTGTACACACACACACGCACACGCGCGCGCACAAACACGATTAAGCAACGAAGCCACCGAAAAACATGAAAATTGCTATATTGCTCTTGCCTTTGAGACGATTCGGACGCCACCAGAAGTCCGCGACTGTCAAGGAAACACCTTCCGGCATGTTTTCGGGTACGCTGAATGCGATGGCAGTGTCAAAATTTACCTCCGACGAGTATTTGTGGAGCCACACGGTGAAAACATAGAGAAAACATCAAACAACCCCTGAAAGATAGGCAACCGCCATTCTACGGCCCCTGCGGGGCAGTGATCGTGATCATGCTGGCCTTCTCGTGGGACATGCACAGGTAACAGTCACCTCGTGCCCCAAAGCTCTCTCGTGCAGTAGTAGTCGCAGCAGCAGCACGGGCGGCAAGAGTGGCGGCGGCGGCGACACCGGTGCATGAGCCGTCGTGTAGCCGTGATCGTATAGTGGTCAGTACCTCGCGTTGTGGCCGCGATAACCCAGGTTCGAATCCTGGTCACGGCACGACTTTGTTGACACTTTTCTTTGCTCCTCCAGCTCCTCTGCCCTTTCGTTTAGGGACGGTAACGTGGACGCGCCGTCTTCAGGGGCAAAAGAGAACGCTCGCCCAACGTGGGACTTGAACCCACGACCCTGGGATTAAAAGTCCCATGCTCTACCGACTGAGCTAGCTGGGCTCATATCACCAACCGCAAAATAAAAAGCCCAAAAGCAATACACAGCAAAAGAAAAGGAAACGAAAGGTTTCAGTTAGGGTCGTGGGAGAAATGGACAAGGACAAGACGCGACAGAACAAAAGAACATTGGGTGTCCAGCTGCCGAAACCCGGGATTGAACCGGGGACATTTAAATCTTCAGTCTAACGCTCTCCCAACTGAGCTATTTCGGCCGGATGCCACAATGGCCCGACCCACACGACCAAGAGTCGCCTCGGCCTCGACCTCGTCGTCCACCATGGCGGTGGCCGCGCTGCCCGACGTGCACACACACACACACACACACTCCTCTCTTTATCGCTCCTGCCAGGCCACGCAGCGACAAACTCTCACCAAAACCCTTCGTCGCGGCAAGCCCAGACGTCTAGCACATTTCTCCGGCCAAGTGTCGTGGACTCTAAAAAGTTGACGCCCCCGGGTGGGGTCGAACCACCAACCTTTCGGTTAACAGCCGAACGCGCTAACCATTGCGCCACGGAGGCCACTTGCGCTTGCTCCCTCCACGCCAGGATCATATTGTGCAAAGCCAGTCAGTCGCGTCCTCTATCGCACCTTGACCCGCGTCACGAAAAAGACTGCATCGGCCGGGAATCGAACCCGGGTCGCCCGCGTGGCAGGCGAGCATTCTACCACTTGGAAAACATCAATATATTCTTGGTATATGATAACAGTTAACAATTAATAATAACATTAATAATAATAAATAAAATAAATAAATAAGGAGCCATACATAAGAAAAAAAAATTGCATTTAACAGGACTAGAGCGGCTAGTGAAAACTTAAAATTGGACGCCTCGTGACCTCTCTCTGCCCCAGGACCGCGGCGGCGGCGGGGGGCGTGTACCACCGAAGTGGGTTGGGCCCCCCGTGCCCGGCGCTGACCTGAAACAGAGAGAAATCACGTGGGTACCAAGCACATTCTTTTGATAAAAATTGAAAGAAAAGCCAAGAATATATTTTAAAATAAAATATATCGCCTTAGAGGGGCGTTATTTTTAAAAAACAGATTTGTATCACATTTTGGAGTTGTGAGAGGAAAGCTGAGGAGAAGGACTTATCTTGGGCGCCGCTGACCGCTAGCGCACAGCACGATCCAGCTCCGTTCGGAACTCGGCCGACAGATGACTTTGCTGCATGGCCTTCGCCTTTGCTTTCATCATGGCGGCGGCGAAAGCCGCGGGGCCGCCCTTCGTCGCCGTGCTGCTGAGGTGCACCGTGTGCGCGGCGACCCACGCCGCGGCGGCCCTGCGCTCATGGTTGGGGTGGTCAAAGTCTGGCTGCAGCAGCGTCCTCACCGTGGCCGTGACGCCCAGCATCCTGCTCAGCGTCCTCCTCGCCCAGCCCCAGGCTGTCCTGACGTCACCGCAGGCCGTGACTCGGTGGCGGAGTGTGTCCGGGACCCGGCACGTGGGGCAGGTCCTGGTCTCGGAGTGCCCGATGCGATGCAGCCTGTCGCGGGTCGCGACCAGGTCGTGCACGGCCGTCCACCAGGAGTCTCGGACATCTGTGGGCAGAGTGACCTCACCGACATTGGCCCAGACGCGCGTCCAGTCGGCGTCAGGAGCCTTGGCCTGCACCCGGGGCTTCGGTGCTGAGCTCGCGGCAACCAGGGCGTCGTACATGGCGCGGATGGCGACGCTGGCCGGCACGTCTGCTGGCGCCTTGGACGCCGTCCTCCTCGCCTCATGGAACGCCCTGAAGTAGTGAGCCGCCGGCCATACCTTTGGCTTGGCCTCGGTCAACGGGAAGGTTCGCAGCAGCACCGTGAGCCACTCGCCCGCGAAGCTATCCTGGTCGTGCACCATGATGCCTTGCCAGCGTCCTGCGTAGAGGGCGCAGCACTTCTTCGCCACGTCGGGGAGACCGAGCCCTCCCTGAGCGCGCGGCGTGCAGGCCACGGCCGCGGAGGTGGTGAACATCCTCCCGCGCCACAGAAACATGCTGACTGCCTTCATGACGTCGGCGGCGATGCTCCTGTTCGCTGGTAGTATCTGTGCCACATGCCATAGCCTCGACAGAGCAAAAATCTTTACATATTCCGCGCGTTGGCTGAGCCCCAGGCCGCGCGGCGCGTTGTCGCGCAGCAGGCCTCGGACGCCGGCGACCACCGCCGTCCAGTTGTCCTTGATGGCCTCCTTTATGTTCGCCCGGAAGACGACCCCGAGCACCTTCATGGACTGCACGTAGGGGAAGCCTACTTCAAGCGCTCGGTTCCAGGTGCCGGCCGCCAGCACGGCGCACTTCTGGACGTTGACGACGAGCCCGGACACCTCGGCGAAGTCATCGAGGGCGCCGCGCACGACGGCCGCCTCCGCCTCCGACCGCAGCACGTAGTAGGCATCGTCGGCGTAGCTTGAGACTTTTAGGCAAGATTTTGCTAGTGGCATACCTGTCAGCCTCTTCTCAAGGTATTGCAGCAGGGGCGCTAGCACCACGCTGAATAGCAGCATGCTCAGCGGGCAGCCTTGGCGCACGGAGCGGAGGATCCTGAAGGACTCAGTCAGGGTGTTGTTGACGAGGAGCCTTGACGCGGCGCCGCTGTACATAGCCTTGAGCACGTCGATGAAGTGCGACGACACGCCGCGCCGCCGGAGCACCTCGAACACCCCTTCCTGGAGCACGGCGTCGAACGCCCCACTGAAGTCCGTCGAGAGCACAGCGCAGGGCTCGCGCAGCACGCCGCACGCACTCAAGACGTCGCGTAGGTCCGCCAGGGCCCCCGCCATGCTGCGGACGCCGCCGGCGCGGACCTGGTTAGGGTGGAGCAGCTTGCTGTCCAGGGCGCCGAGCCGGCGCACCAATAGCCTGGCCAGGAGCTTTGCGTCGACGTCCAGCAGGGTGATGGGCCGTAAGTCCTTGATGCGCCGCGGTCTCGCACACTTGGGGATCAGGGTGATGATGCCTTCCAGCATGTTGGCCGGCACCATCCTGCTGGACATCATGGTGTTCATTACCTCAGTGAGGGTGTCTCCTAGTACGCACCATGTAGCCAGGTAAAGCTCGGCGGGCAGCCCGTCCTCTCCAGGACTTTTCCCGCGCGGACTGGCTCGGAGGGCGGCCAGCACTTCATCCTTGGTGAAGGGCGTGGTGAGCCGGACATTGTCCTCCTCAGTGACGGTGGCGTCGACCTCGGACAGCACGGCGGAGGTGTCCCATCGGTCCTCGCCGCCCTCTGCGGGTGAGAACTTTGCTTTATAGGTGGTAAATAGCAAGGACTGTACCTGCTCCGCTGTCCCCGCCACGTTGCCGTCGGCGTCCTCGAGGACCTCGATGCGGGTCTGGCGTGTCCTGCGCGAGGCCTTGGTTAGGTGTACCAAGGAAAGGGGTTCATCTTGGGCCATGCCGTCGAGCGCAGCGCGGCACTTGACGCCCTCCAGCAGCATGCTGTGCATGGCCAGGATCTCCGTCTTGGTCTCCTTGATGAGGGCGGCATCCTCGGCAGTGCGCGGTGACGCGACGACAAGGCCCTGCAGCAACTCATAGAGAAAGTCAATTCTGTTTCTGCACTCACGTCTGAAGTTCCGTGTGAAGTGTGCAGCGTGCCGGCGGATGGCGGGCTTGGCGCGCCGAAGCCACCACTGCACCACGTCTTCGCCGTTGTCGCGCGCCGCCGCGCACCGCGCCCACTCTGTCTTGAAGCTGGAGATGTAGTCCGGGTCCTTGAGGATGCGCCGGTCGAAGCGCCACGCCGACGGCGGTCTCTCTGGCCGCGACTGAACCACGGCGTCGACGCTAACCAGCACGGCGCAGTGATCGCTGAAGGCAGCGGCCACTACCTCCGCGGCGTGCACGGCGAGCTCCGGCGGCGCATAGAGCCTGTCCAGTCTTGCGGACATTTTCGCGGTGGCGAACGTGTGCCCCGGCTGGGGGGAAACACGGGGCCACACGTCCTCAAGTCCTGCACCTTTCACTAGAGCACTCAACTCTGGACAGAGCATGGTAGTGCCGGTGGTGTCGACGCGCTGCAACACACAGTTGAAGTCGCCGCCGAAGACGGCGCGCGGCCCCGCGGCCGCCAGCAGCGTCGCCGCGTCCTCCGCGAAGAATCTCGCGCGCTCCACCCGCTGCCTGGACCCCGCCGGCGCGTACACACAGACGACTGGAGTGTTGCCTACCTTGGCGGCGCATCCTCTCCCGCTCGGCAGGGCCAGCAGCGGGGTCAGGTCCAGGTCCTCGCGCGCCAGGATGGCGGTGCCGCGCCGCGCCTCGCCGATATTTGCCATTTCCTTGTAGCCGGGCACTGCCAGCTGCGAAACGGCTACTTCCTGCAGAAGAGCCACGGCGACGTCCTTCTCCTCGAGCAGGGCTCTGAGCGCTTCCAGCTTGGCCGGCGCGGTCGCTGCACAAAGATTGACGGTTAGAAGGTTCATTTTGAGTTGGATGATGTACTGACCCTTTTTACTGGCTTGCTTTCGCCCAGGTTGGACAGAGTCTTCTTGATGGCGGCTGTAGAGACATGGCTTGTGTCCAGGGTGAGTTTCTTCAGCTTTGCCAGCTGCTGTTGCTGGCTCATCGGCATGCGCTCGCCATTACCGATCTTGAATTTGGAGCCCGATGCCGCCTTCCGCTGCCGCGTCATGCGTCCCGTGACCTGCCACTCCTCCTCCATGTTGACCGCTCTCTCTGTGTTGGGCGTCATGGGCACTGAGTCCGCCCCGGACTCCTGCTCGCTCTCGTCGTCCGCGGTAAACCCGGGCTGAAACTCAAAACCATCTTGCAGCGACGCTGCGTCAACTAGGCACTTGGGCGCAGCGCGCGCGGGCGGCGCGGGCGGCGCGGGCGGCGCGGGCGCTGCCGGCGCCTTCGGCCCCTCCGTGGTGGTCGTTGTCGCGGCCGCCGAATTTGTTGGTTGAACCTCGTCGCCTAGGGGCTTGTCGCCGCTCAGTGACGTGGCGCCCCCCTCCCCTTCGCTCACCCGTGCCGTGCCCTCGCCCGTCTCCTCGTCGTCTGCTTGTTGTCGCATGACGTCACCGTTTAGCGTGCTGCCGCGCCTCGCACGCAGCCGCTTGGCATAGGTGCCCCTCTCCTTGCAGTCCTTGCGCATGTGTCCCGGCATGGAGCACACGCTGCAGGTGCGCGGCTGGCCGAAGTACTCAACGTACGCCTCGCACTCGCGCACCTTCACAAAACTCGGGACGTGCCGCTCGGGCTCCATCCGCACTAGCCTCACGCCCGTCATGACCCCTGCCAACACGCTCCTCTCCCCGTAGCACTCGAACCTCATGTCCAACACTGTCCCGTACTCACTCAGCACTTGCTTCAGTTCCGCCATCCCGATTTCCGTCGGCAGGTTCCGGACTCGCAGCAGCTTCAGCCCCAGGCCGGACGTTGACACGTTGACCTTGACCTTGCCGCCGTCCTGCCCGAGGTCGACGTCGACGACGCCGGCCTGCACTTTTCCGAACGCCTCCTGATTGCTCATCTTCACGAACACCTTTCTCGTGCCAAATTCTCGTTCCACGCTCTTCAACTCCTTCACTTCCACGCCATACTCATTCTTCAAGACTTTCACTAAATCCACTGCACTTGGAAAGCGCCTCGCGTCTTTTTCCACCTCCATGGTGACGGTGTTTTGCCTGACGGCGGCCATGCTGACGCCGGCAAAAGAACACAACACAGGGCAAAATGTCTGGGCACAGCACGGATATGGAGTCCAGGGCCCCCCGAGGGGGGCTGCACACGCACTTCACTTGCGGCCGACCACTTTCGCTGCGTTCGACAGCGCCGGCACTCAAAACACAGCTGCAGCGGCCACGCGGTCAAGCGGGACCCGGAGGCCTGGCTCGCACCGCACGTCCGTCGCCGACCGGAGCCGACCACAGACTGAACCACCGATGCTGTGGGGGGCTCGTTAAGCGTTGCGATTTGAGAGAGCCTTCTCCGCGGCTGACCGAGAAAACTCGAGTGAAGGATGTGGGTGGCACGTTAAGTCAAGGTGGGCTGGGCGTCTTCTCAAGATGCTTGGAACCGTTACCGATGACGTGTCGTCTGCTCTTCCGACGCTCGAATCGGTAGAAGCGTCAGCGGACGATCGTTACACTAATCCTCGGTAGTATAGTGGTCAGTATCTCCGCCTGTCACGCGGATGACCGGGGTTCGATTCCCCGCCGGGGAGGTACTTTTTCTTCTTTTATGAATGGGGATCTCACTTAGTAAGAAGAAGAAAGGGACAAGACGGCCGCGACCCATAACAAACGAACATAACCCGATCACAGAATAATCGAAAATTGCACGTGTTTCGCATGAATTTGATAGATTTGTATTTTATGATTCAAAATTAAGTGTTGGAGCTGTGTTGCAGCTATTAGTTTTGTTAGAAATTCGAATATATGACGTGGTCTTTCTGCTTGTTATGGGTTCGAGCTACGCTAAGCCACGCATCTTCCCTCCTTCTTCTTACTAAGTGAGGTCCTCATTATTCAAATCGTCTTTGCCCTGGCGTTGGCAAATACATTGTGATGTGGTCATGCGGGCCATGGAGTGTGGGCGATGGCGAGCCGCAGTATCGTACTGATTCAGCTCGACCGTCCTGAGATCGGTATCGGACAAGAAATCGGCTGTGAGAGGAGAGCACCGCCTGGGAGAGAGACGGGGAGTGCGCAGGTCGGAGGTGACGGTTGAGTGGGGATCAGTGCGTGGCGTGAGGCTAGGGTCGGGGTATAGGGATCCGCTGTCGAGACTGGAGAAAAAATGAAACTACAATACAGGGTCCGTCCGGGATGTGAACTAACTGCGGACATCTCGCATCCTCAGCGAGAATCATACCCCTAGACCAACGGACCGTGGCGTTGAACGTGGGACTCGTCTCGGTGCTTGTAGTGACAATGAGAAAACGAAGAGCGGGGCTGCACGAACGAAAATCGCAAGCGGAAGACGTGCGTGCCTCCAGAGAGAATTGAACTCTCGACCCCCAGTTTACTAGACTGGTGCTCTAGCCGCTGAGCTATGGAGGCATCCGCGGAAGCTGACGGCAACGCACCGACCCTGTTTGCGGTATGCGGCTGGTGAGTCAGACGCCTTCAAGGGGCATAACGGAAGGTCCCACCGAGATTTGAACTCGGATCGCAGGATTCAGAGTCCTGAGTGCTAACCATTACACCATGGGACCTTGGGCGAACGGATGGGTCGAGCGGGTCGATGTATTTGCACCGGGTCGGGTGACGGGACGTGGTAGAAGGAAGAAAGAAATGAAAAATGACGTCCGACGAGGATGAGATTCGAACTCACGCGGGCAGAGCCCATTGGATTAGCAGTCCAACGCCTTAACCACTCGGCCACCTCGTCTTGATTAGCAGGGCAGACGGCGAGCGAAAATGACTCTTGACCCAACTACAGATGCATGGGGTGAGACTGCAGCCGAGGCCCGAGGCCTCCGCCTCCGTCCGAGAGGACTGGCCATGGGAGGGCGCCTGTGCGCTTAGTGCGTGCAATCGATGCATCAAAACAAATTCCGATACCGGGAATCGAACCCGAGCCTCCTGGGTGAGAGCCAGGTATCCTAGCCACTAGACCATATCGGATGGATACGGAGCTGTGCAGAATAGCAGGTTGGCGTGTGAACAGCTGTGGTGTGGAGAGGACGGCGCAAGGAGCCGCGATACTGCAAAAGACAAGTCGCCCAACGTGGAGCTCGAACCCACGACCCTGGGATTAAGAGTCCCATGCTCTACCGACTGAGCTAGCCGGGCGCCGATTGACGCTACGTAGTCAAGCGCCAGCCATAAGGAAGACGAGTGGCTGGGCGGCGGCGGTTGTCGGTCGGCCTGACGAACCACTCTATACAGACGGAAGTGAGAAAAAGGGTGGAGGTGCGGGGTATCGATCCCCGGTCCTCTCGCATGCAAAGCGAGCGCTCTACCGTCTGAGCTACACCCCCAACGTGCTCAATTTTTGACAACTGAAGCAGTTGCGCGTGCTCCAGTGCAGGCAGAAGGTACGACAAACAATTTGTCCGCAGTCGGTAGGACTCGAACCTACGCTCCCAGAGGGAAACTGATTTCTAGTCAGTCGCCTTAACCACTCGGCCACGACTGCAAGCAACGGCAGCCGTCGCTGCAGATTATGCCAAGGCAAAAATGGCGTTGGCCGAGAAGGCGGGGGCGGGAGCCATTCCCCACCCCAGCCGACGGCGAGCGTGCCGAGTCAGCGCTGGCAGCGTAAGCAGGCAAACCGGTGTCGTTGTAGTGACTAGCTAGCGCGCCGGCCACGGGGCAGTGATCATGCTGGCCTTCTCGTGGGACATGCACAGGTAACAGTCACCTCGTGCCCCAAAGCTCTCTCGTGCAGTAGTAGTCGCAGCAGCAGCACGGGCGGCAAGAGTGGCGGCGGCGGCGACACCGGTGCATGAGCCGTCGTGTAGCCGTGATCGTATAGTGGTCAGTACCTCGCGTTGTGGCCGCGATAACCCAGGTTCGAATCCTGGTCACGGCACTACTTTGTTGACACTTTTCTTTGCTCCTCCAGCTCCTCTGCCCTTTCGTTTCGGGACGGTAACGTGGACGCGCCGTCTTCAGGGGCAAAAGAGAACGCTCGCCCAACGTGGGACTTGAACCCACGACCCTGGGATTAAAAGTCCCATGCTCTACCGACTGAGCTAGCTGGGCTCATATCACATACAGCAAAATAAAAAGCCCAAAAGCAATACACAGCAAAAGAAAAAGAAACGAAAGGTTTCGGTTAGGGTCGTGGGAGAAATGGACAAGGACAAGACGCGACAGAACAAAAGAACATTGGGTGTCCAGCTGCCGAAACCCGGGATTGAACCGGGGACATTTAGATCTTCAGTCTAACGCTCTCCCAACTGAGCTATTTCGGCCGGATGCCACGATGGCCCGACCCACACGACCAAGAGTCGCCTCGGCCTCGGCCTCGTCGTCCACCATGGCCGTGGCCGCGCTGCCCGACGTGCACACACACACACACACACACACACACTCCTCTCTTTATCGCTCCTGCCAGGCCACGCAGCGACAAACTCTCACCAAAACCCTTCGTCGCGGCAAGCCCAGACGTCTAGCACATTTCTCCGGCCAAGTGTCGTGGACTCTAAAAAGTTGACGCCCCCGGGTGGGGTCGAACCACCAACCTTTCGGTTAACAGCCGAACGCGCTAACCATTGCGCCACGGAGGCCACTTGCACTTGCTCCCTCCACGCCAGGATCATATTGTGCAAAGCCAGTCAGTCGCGTCCTCTATCGCACCTTGGCCCGCGTCACGAAAAAGACTGCACCGGCCGGGAATCGAACCCGGGTCGCCCGCGTGGCAGGCGAGCATTCTACCACTGAACCACCGATGCTGATGGGGAGCTTGCAAAGCGTTGCGATTTGAGAGAGCCTTCTCCGCGGCTGACCGAGAAAACTCGAGTGAAGGATGTGGGTGGCACGTTAAGTCAAGGTGGGCTGGGCGTCTTCTCAAGATGCTTGGAACCGTTACCGATGACGTGTCGTCTGCTCTTCCGACGCTCGAATCGGTAGAAGCGTCAGCGGACGATCGTTACACTAGTCCTCGGTTTTATGCTGGTTTATTGTTCCAATAAATAGATTTCAAATCGCAGAGTTTTAGGAAATAACAAAATTTGCAAATAAATATTTGACAAATAAAATTGAAGTTGTGGCTTGAGGTAATATAAAAATGTTAACAATATTGATTGTTAAAAAGTAAAGAAGCTATACATATAAAGCAAATAAATAAATGGGGGGACTTTGCTACCCCATGAAAAAAGCAAGATCGCGCGCTGGCCTAGCCCAGTTCTCGGCGGCGATCTACTGCGCGCGCTGGCGCAGTGGAGTTACTCCTTGCTTGTGACTCGCTCGCAGGCCAAGCTCAGAGCTCGGCGGCGGTCATCCGCGGCCTTAGCTCGCAGCGCTACCCCATGCTCATGGCGTGTGTGCAGGGACGCGCCCCGACACAAGTGGAGAAAAAATCGCGGTCCCTGCAACACATAACCAGGCATTAATTGGGGAGCAGAAAACAGGCACGGAGAAAGAACAGAAGAAGAGCAGTATTAAAAGTTTTGTTACTCAACTTAAAAAGTTCATCAGCTCCGTTATCAGCTTCAAAAGCTTGCTTGTGCCCCCTCGGCCGCGCGGCTTGGCACCGCTGATGGACTTGTCGGCAGCTCGCTGGGGCTTCTGAGCAGGAGGGGGGCGGGGGCGCGCAGCGCAGCCCCGTGACGACGCGGCGTGCTCTCCGTCACAAACGGCGCATTTCCTCGGGTCCCTGGTCAAACAATTGGAAATCTGGTGAGGGCCAGCACAAAGTCTACACCGCGCCTCGTTCTTACACTGGTGACTGGTGTGACCCCACTGCTGGCACTTGAAGCACTGCGTGGGGCGGGCGGGCTTGGCTGGAGACTTCTTCACCTGCGGCGGGATGTTGGCGCGGCGCGCAGGGTGCGGGGCGGCGCGGGGGCCGAGGCCGGCCGGCTGCCCGGCGGGTGGTACAACGGTGGCGTCGGGCTTGGTCCTCTTGGGGGCCGACAGCTCCGGGCTCACCGACAGGGCGCGCTTGGAGGTGGGGGGCGGCGGGGCGTCGACGGGCTGCGTCCGAATCGGCGCGGCGCGTGACGTCACAACATCCGTCTGGGAGGCTGCGTCCACCTTGGGGGGCGCGCGGCGGGGCGCGGGGCCGCCGGGCGCGTGTGCGTCTTCGCACGTCTTCTTGCCACGCAGCACGTTCCGCACGCGAAACACCAGGCCGCCGACATGAAGACCGCGGGCAAGCAAGGACCCCAGCTCGTCTAAGTCACAAGACACAATAAAGCGGATGTTTCTATGACTCACCGGGGTCCAAGCCTGGCTCATGATGTACTCGTAGGTGCGCGCTTCCACGGGGTCTTCATGGGCCTCCTTGATGTGGATGCCGGGGGCGGCGGTCAGGGCGTCGCTCACAGCTTGCACGGACAGAAACTCGGGCACCATGTCCACGACGACGTAGCGGTCGCTGGTCCGCGTCGGGTCGTTCGTGTAGAAGGTCCGGGCGTCGCGGGGCAGCGGCAGGCCGGTGACGGTGCACAGCTCCTCGAGGGACTCGGCGCAGCCGGCGTCGGTGTTGCCGTCCACCCACAGGGCGTGTCCGTGCTCACTCACTATGTGGCGGTAGAACGGCGGGAAGTCGGCCGTCGACATGTAGGCGATGGCCTTCCTGGCGAAGTCCTCATCGGATGTTAGGAGGACGAGCTGCAGGTCTTCGTAGAACGAGTCGTGCGGCGAGGTGTTGAAGTACGTCATGGTGCACGTGTCGCCAGGAGGCCAGGCCGGATGGTAAGGTTAGCTGGCCGGCAGGGCAGCAAAACAAACAAAGGCGGCGGTGGCGGACGCGTGCAGGCCGGGAGCTCCCGGCACGTCCGCTCACCTCGACAGCCAGGCAAGAAGTAGTGGTCAGTATCTCCGCCTGTCACGCGGAAGACCGGGGTTCGATTCCCCGCCGGGGAGGTACTTTTTCTTCTTTTATGAATGGGGATCTCACTTAGTAAGAAGAAGAAAGGGACAAGACGGCCGCGACCCATAACAAACGAACATAACCCGATCACAGAATAATCGAAAATTGCACGTGTTTCGCATGAATTTGATAGATTTGTATTTTATGATTCAAAATTAAGTGTTGGAGCTGTGTTGCAGCTATTAGTTTTGTTAGAAATTCGAATATATGACGTGGTCTTTCTGCTTGTTATGGGTTCGAGCTACGCTAAGCCACGCATCTTCCCTCCTTCTTCTTACTAAGTGAGGTCCTCATTATTCAAATCGTCTTTGCCCTGGCGTTGGCAAATACATTGTGATGTGGTCATGCGGGCCATGGAGTGTGGGCGATGGCGAGCCGCAGTATCGTACTGATTCAGCTCGACCGTCCTGAGATCGGTATCGGACAAGAAATCGGCTGTGAGAGGAGAGCACCGCCTGGGAGAGAGACGGGGAGTGCGCAGGTCGGAGGTGACGGTTGAGTGGGGATCAGTGCGTGGCGTGAGGCTAGGGTCGGGGTATAGGGATCCGCTGTCGAGACTGGAGAAAAAATGAAACTACAATACAGGGTCCGTCCGGGATGTGAACTAACTGCGGACATCTCGCATCCTCAGCGAGAATCATACCCCTAGACCAACGGACCGTGGCGTTGAACGTGGGACTCGTCTCGGTGCTTGTAGTGACAATGAGAAAACGAAGAGCGGGGCTGCACGAACGAAAATCGCAAGCGGAAGACGTGCGTGCCTCCAGAGAGAATTGAACTCTCGACCCCCAGTTTACTAGACTGGTGCTCTAGCCGCTGAGCTATGGAGGCATCCGCGGAAGCTGACGGCAACGCACCGACCCTGTTTGCGGTATGCGGCTGGTGAGTCAGACGCCTTCAAGGGGCATAACGGAAGGTCCCACCGAGATTTGAACTCGGATCGCAGGATTCAGAGTCCTGAGTGCTAACCATTACACCATGGGACCTTGGGCGAACGGATGGGTCGAGCGGGTCGATGTATTTGCACCGGGTCGGGTGACGGGACGTGGTAGAAGGAAGAAAGAAATGAAAAATGACGTCCGACGAGGATGAGATTCGAACTCACGCGGGCAGAGCCCATTGGATTAGCAGTCCAACGCCTTAACCACTCGGCCACCTCGTCTTGATTAGCAGGGCAGACGGCGAGCGAAAATGACTCTTGACCCAACTACAGATGCATGGGGTGAGACTGCAGCCGAGGCCCGAGGCCTCCGCCTCCGTCCGAGAGGACTGGCCATGGGAGGGCGCCTGTGCGCTTAGTGCGTGCAATCGATGCATCAAAACAAATTCCGATACCGGGAATCGAACCCGAGCCTCCTGGGTGAGAGCCAGGTATCCTAGCCACTAGACCATATCGGATGGATACGGAGCTGTGCAGAATAGCAGGTTGGCGTGTGAACAGCTGTGGTGTGGAGAGGACGGCGCAAGGAGCCGCGATACTGCAAAAGACAAGTCGCCCAACGTGGAGCTCGAACCCACGACCCTGGGATTAAGAGTCCCATGCTCTACCGACTGAGCTAGCCGGGCGCCGATTGACGCTACGTAGTCAAGCGCCAGCCATAAGGAAGACGAGTGGCTGGGCGGCGGCGGTTGTCGGTCGGCCTGACGAACCACTCTATACAGACGGAAGTGAGAAAAAGGGTGGAGGTGCGGGGTATCGATCCCCGGTCCTCTCGCATGCAAAGCGAGCGCTCTACCGTCTGAGCTACACCCCCAACGTGCTCAATTTTTGACAACTGAAGCAGTTGCGCGTGCTCCAGTGCAGGCAGAAGGTACGACAAACAATTTGTCCGCAGTCGGTAGGACTCGAACCTACGCTCCCAGAGGGAAACTGATTTCTAGTCAGTCGCCTTAACCACTCGGCCACGACTGCAAGCAACGGCAGCCGTCGCTGCAGATTATGCCAAGGCAAAAATGGCGTTGGCCGAGAAGGCGGGGGCGGGAGCCATTCCCCACCCCAGCCGACGGCGAGCGTGCCGAGTCAGCGCTGGCAGCGTAAGCAGGCAAACCGGTGTCGTTGTAGTGACTAGCTAGCGCGCCGGCCACGGGGCAGTGATCATGCTGGCCTTCTCGTGGGACATGCACAGGTAACAGTCACCTCGTGCCCCAAAGCTCTCTCGTGCAGTAGTAGTCGCAGCAGCAGCACGGGCGGCAAGAGTGGCGGCGGCGGCGACACCGGTGCATGAGCCGTCGTGTAGCCGTGATCGTATAGTGGTCAGTACCTCGCGTTGTGGCCGCGATAACCCAGGTTCGAATCCTGGTCACGGCACTACTTTGTTGACACTTTTCTTTGCTCCTCCAGCTCCTCTGCCCTTTCGTTTCGGGACGGTAACGTGGACGCGCCGTCTTCAGGGGCAAAAGAGAACGCTCGCCCAACGTGGGACTTGAACCCACGACCCTGGGATTAAAAGTCCCATGCTCTACCGACTGAGCTAGCTGGGCTCATATCACATACAGCAAAATAAAAAGCCCAAAAGCAATACACAGCAAAAGAAAAAGAAACGAAAGGTTTCGGTTAGGGTCGTGGGAGAAATGGACAAGGACAAGACGCGACAGAACAAAAGAACATTGGGTGTCCAGCTGCCGAAACCCGGGATTGAACCGGGGACATTTAGATCTTCAGTCTAACGCTCTCCCAACTGAGCTATTTCGGCCGGATGCCACGATGGCCCGACCCACACGACCAAGAGTCGCCTCGGCCTCGGCCTCGTCGTCCACCATGGCCGTGGCCGCGCTGCCCGACGTGCACACACACACACACACACACACACACTCCTCTCTTTATCGCTCCTGCCAGGCCACGCAGCGACAAACTCTCACCAAAACCCTTCGTCGCGGCAAGCCCAGACGTCTAGCACATTTCTCCGGCCAAGTGTCGTGGACTCTAAAAAGTTGACGCCCCCGGGTGGGGTCGAACCACCAACCTTTCGGTTAACAGCCGAACGCGCTAACCATTGCGCCACGGAGGCCACTTGCACTTGCTCCCTCCACGCCAGGATCATATTGTGCAAAGCCAGTCAGTCGCGTCCTCTATCGCACCTTGGCCCGCGTCACGAAAAAGACTGCACCGGCCGGGAATCGAACCCGGGTCGCCCGCGTGGCAGGCGAGCATTCTACCACTGAACCACCGATGCTGATGGGGAGCTTGCAAAGCGTTGCGATTTGAGAGAGCCTTCTCCGCGGCTGACCGAGAAAACTCGAGTGAAGGATGTGGGTGGCACGTTAAGTCAAGGTGGGCTGGGCGTCTTCTCAAGATGCTTGGAACCGTTACCGATGACGTGTCGTCTGCTCTTCCGACGCTCGAATCGGTAGAAGCGTCAGCGGACGATCGTTACACTAGTCCTCGGTTTTATGCTGGTTTATTGTTCCAATAAATAGATTTCAAATCGCAGAGTTTTAGGAAATAACAAAATTTGCAAATAAATATTTGACAAATAAAATTGAAGTTGTGGCTTGAGGTAATATAAAAATGTTAACAATATTGATTGTTAAAAAGTAAAGAAGCTATACATATAAAGCAAATAAATAAATGGGGGGACTTTGCTACCCCATGAAAAAAGCAAGATCGCGCGCTGGCCTAGCCCAGTTCTCGGCGGCGATCTACTGCGCGCGCTGGCGCAGTGGAGTTACTCCTTGCTTGTGACTCGCTCGCAGGCCAAGCTCAGAGCTCGGCGGCGGTCATCCGCGGCCTTAGCTCGCAGCGCTACCCCATGCTCATGGCGTGTGTGCAGGGACGCGCCCCGACACAAGTGGAGAAAAAATCGCGGTCCCTGCAACACATAACCAGGCATTAATTGGGGAGCAGAAAACAGGCACGGAGAAAGAACAGAAGAAGAGCAGTATTAAAAGTTTTGTTACTCAACTTAAAAAGTTCATCAGCTCCGTTATCAGCTTCAAAAGCTTGCTTGTGCCCCCTCGGCCGCGCGGCTTGGCACCGCTGATGGACTTGTCGGCAGCTCGCTGGGGCTTCTGAGCAGGAGGGGGGCGGGGGCGCGCAGCGCAGCCCCGTGACGACGCGGCGTGCTCTCCGTCACAAACGGCGCATTTCCTCGGGTCCCTGGTCAAACAATTGGAAATCTGGTGAGGGCCAGCACAAAGTCTACACCGCGCCTCGTTCTTACACTGGTGACTGGTGTGACCCCACTGCTGGCACTTGAAGCACTGCGTGGGGCGGGCGGGCTTGGCTGGAGACTTCTTCACCTGCGGCGGGATGTTGGCGCGGCGCGCAGGGTGCGGGGCGGCGCGGGGGCCGAGGCCGGCCGGCTGCCCGGCGGGTGGTACAACGGTGGCGTCGGGCTTGGTCCTCTTGGGGGCCGACAGCTCCGGGCTCACCGACAGGGCGCGCTTGGAGGTGGGGGGCGGCGGGGCGTCGACGGGCTGCGTCCGAATCGGCGCGGCGCGTGACGTCACAACATCCGTCTGGGAGGCTGCGTCCACCTTGGGGGGCGCGCGGCGGGGCGCGGGGCCGCCGGGCGCGTGTGCGTCTTCGCACGTCTTCTTGCCACGCAGCACGTTCCGCACGCGAAACACCAGGCCGCCGACATGAAGACCGCGGGCAAGCAAGGACCCCAGCTCGTCTAAGTCACAAGACACAATAAAGCGGATGTTTCTATGACTCACCGGGGTCCAAGCCTGGCTCATGATGTACTCGTAGGTGCGCGCTTCCACGGGGTCTTCATGGGCCTCCTTGATGTGGATGCCGGGGGCGGCGGTCAGGGCGTCGCTCACAGCTTGCACGGACAGAAACTCGGGCACCATGTCCACGACGACGTAGCGGTCGCTGGTCCGCGTCGGGTCGTTCGTGTAGAAGGTCCGGGCGTCGCGGGGCAGCGGCAGGCCGGTGACGGTGCACAGCTCCTCGAGGGACTCGGCGCAGCCGGCGTCGGTGTTGCCGTCCACCCACAGGGCGTGTCCGTGCTCACTCACTATGTGGCGGTAGAACGGCGGGAAGTCGGCCGTCGACATGTAGGCGATGGCCTTCCTGGCGAAGTCCTCATCGGATGTTAGGAGGACGAGCTGCAGGTCTTCGTAGAACGAGTCGTGCGGCGAGGTGTTGAAGTACGTCATGGTGCACGTGTCGCCAGGAGGCCAGGCCGGATGGTAAGGTTAGCTGGCCGGCAGGGCAGCAAAACAAACAAAGGCGGCGGTGGCGGACGCGTGCAGGCCGGGAGCTCCCGGCACGTCCGCTCACCTCGACAGCCAGGCAAGAAGTAGTGGTCAGTATCTCCGCCTGTCACGCGGAAGACCGGGGTTCGATTCCCCGCCGGGGAGGTACTTTTTCTTCTTTTATGAATGGGGATCTCACTTAGTAAGAAGAAGAAAGGGACAAGACGGCCGCGACCCATAACAAACGAACATAACCCGATCACAGAATAATCGAAAATTGCACGTGTTTCGCATGAATTTGATAGATTTGTATTTTATGATTCAAAATTAAGTGTTGGAGCTGTGTTGCAGCTATTAGTTTTGTTAGAAATTCGAATATATGACGTGGTCTTTCTGCTTGTTATGGGTTCGAGCTACGCTAAGCCACGCATCTTCCCTCCTTCTTCTTACTAAGTGAGGTCCTCATTATTCAAATCGTCTTTGCCCTGGCGTTGGCAAATACATTGTGATGTGGTCATGCGGGCCATGGAGTGTGGGCGATGGCGAGCCGCAGTATCGTACTGATTCAGCTCGACCGTCCTGAGATCGGTATCGGACAAGAAATCGGCTGTGAGAGGAGAGCACCGCCTGGGAGAGAGACGGGGAGTGCGCAGGTCGGAGGTGACGGTTGAGTGGGGATCAGTGCGTGGCGTGAGGCTAGGGTCGGGGTATAGGGATCCGCTGTCGAGACTGGAGAAAAAATGAAACTACACTACAGGGTCCGTCCGGGATGTGAACTAACTGGGGACATCTCGCATCCTCAGCGAGAATCATACCCCTAGACCAACGGACCGTGGCGTTGAACGTGGGACTCGTCTCGGTGCTTGTAGTGACAATGAGAAAACGAAGAGCGGGGCTGCACGAACGAAAATCGCAAGCGGAAGACGTGCGTGCCTCCAGAGAGAATTGAACTCTCGACCCCCAGTTTACTAGACTGGTGCTCTAGCCGCTGAGCTATGGAGGCATCCGCGGAAGCTGACGGCAACGCACCGACCCTGTTTGCGGTATGCGGCTGGTGAGTCAGACGCCTTCAAGGGGCATAACGGAAGGTCCCACCGAGATTTGAACTCGGATCGCAGGATTCAGAGTCCTGAGTGCTAACCATTACACCATGGGACCTTGGGCGAACGGATGGGTCGAGCGGGTCGATGTATTTGCACCGGGTCGGGTGACGGGACGTGGTAGAAGGAAGAAAGAAATGAAAAATGACGTCCGACGAGGATGAGATTCGAACTCACGCGGGCAGAGCCCATTGGATTAGCAGTCCAACGCCTTAACCACTCGGCCACCTCGTCTTGATTAGCAGGGCAGACGGCGAGCGAAAATGACTCTTGACCCAACTACAGATGCATGGGGTGAGACTGCAGCCGAGGCCCGAGGCCTCCGCCTCCGTCCGAGAGGACTGGCCATGGGAGGGCGCCTGTGCGCTTAGTGCGTGCAATCGATGCATCAAAACAAATTCCGATACCGGGAATCGAACCCGAGCCTCCTGGGTGAGAGCCAGGTATCCTAGCCACTAGACCATATCGGATGGATACGGAGCTGTGCAGAATAGCAGGTTGGCGTGTGAACAGCTGTGGTGTGGAGAGGACGGCGCAAGGAGCCGCGATACTGCAAAAGACAAGTCGCCCAACGTGGGGCTCGAACCCACGACCCTGGGATTAAGAGTCCCATGCTCTACCGACTGAGCTAGCCGGGCGCCGTTTGACGCTACGTAGTCAAGCGCCAGCCATAAGGAAGACGAGTGGCTGGGCGGCGGCGGTTGTCGGTCGGCCTGACGAACCACTCTATACAGACGGAAGTGAGAAAAAGGGTGGAGGTGCGGGGTATCGATCCCCGGTCCTCTCGCATGCAAAGCGAGCGCTCTACCGTCTGAGCTACACCCCCGACGTGCTCAATTTTTGACAACTGAAGCAGTCGCGCGTGCTCCAGTGCAGGCAGAAGGTACGACAAACAATTTGTCCGCAGTCGGTAGGACTCGAACCTACGCTCCCAGAGGGAAACTGATTTCTAGTCAGTCGCCTTAACCACTCGGCCACGACTGCAAGCAACGGCAGCCGTCGCTGCAGATTATGCCAAGGCAAAAATGGCGTTGGCCGAGAAGGCGGGGGCGGGAGCCATTCCCCACCCCAGCCGACGGCGAGCGTGCCGAGTCAGCGCTGGCAGCGTAAGCAGGCAAACCGGTGTCGTTGTAGTGACTAGCTAGCGCGCCGGCCACGGGGCAGTGATCATGCTGGCCTTCTCGTGGGACATGCACAGGTAACAGTCACCTCGTGCCCCAAAGCTCTCTCGTGCAATAGTAGTCGCAGCAGCAGCACGGGCGGCAAGAGTGGCGGCGGCGGCGACACCGGTGCATGAGCCGTCGTGTAGCCGTGATCGTATAGTGGTCAGTACCTCGCGTTGTGGCCGCGATAATCCAGGTTCGAATCCTGGTCACGGCACGACTTTGTTGACACTTTTCTTTGCTCCTCCAGCTCCTCTGCCCTTTCGTTTCGGGACGGTAACGTGGACGCGCCGTCTTCAGGGGCAAAAGAGAACGCTCGCCCAACGTGGGACTTGAACCCACGACCCTGGGATTAAAAGTCCCATGCTCTACCGACTGAGCTAGCTGGGCTCATATCACAAACAGCAAAATAAAAAGCCCAAAAGCAATACACAGCAAAAGAAAAAGAAACGAAAGGTTTCGGTTAGGGTCGTGGGAGAAATGGACAAGGACAAGACGCGACAGAACAAAAGAACATTGGGTGTCCAGCTGCCGAAACCCGGGATTGAACCGGAGACATTTAGATCTTCAGTCTAACGCTCTCCCAACTGAGCTATTTCGGCCGGATGCCACGATGGCCCGACCCACACGACCAAGAGTCGCCTCGGCCTCGTCGTCCACCATGGCCGTGGCCGCGCTGCCCGACGTGCACACACACACACACACACACACACACACACACTCCTCTCTTTATCGCTCCTGCCAGGCCATGCAGCGACAAACTCTCACCAAAACCCTTCGTCGCGGCAAGCCCAGACGTCTAGCACATTTCTCCGGCCAAGTGTCGTGGACTCTAAAAAGTTGACGCCCCCGGGTGGGGTCGAACCACCAACCTTTCGGTTAACAGCCGAACGCGCTAACCATTGCGCCACGGAGGCCACTTGCACTTGCTCCCTCCACGCCAGGATCATATTGTGCAAAGCCAGTCAGTCGCGTCCTCTATCGCACCTTGGCCCGCGTCACGAAAAAGACTGCATCGGCCGGGAATCGAACCCGGGTCGCCCGCGTGGCAGGCGAGCATTCTACGCCGGGCCGTCGTCGAGTGCGGACGTGCCGAGCCAGCTCCGCTCCGCGCTGCGCCCTGGGCGCCCTAGCCTATAAACTTGTGTTGTTTTTGAAGTTTTCTGTGATTTCTTAGTACTACTTCAAGTTTCAGAAGTGTTTTGTGCAAGAAATTCTGCCCTACTCTTCCTTGCATCTTGTGTTGACTCTGAGACTCTACGCGGCACTAGTGCTTGCGCCCCCTCTACAGTTGTTTACAAGTAAGCTTTTCCACAAGATCTGGTTCTGAAGAGTAAAATCCTCAAGGATTCTTACGGCAGTGAAATTTGTGAAGTGTGTTTCATGATGCTGTGTGAACAGTGCTTTCCTGATCTCTCTAAGTGCCCGACGTAGATTGACTTTTCTTTGTGCTCAATGCGCCCTGTCACAGTCTGCCATGTGCGTTTGTCGTCTGCTTGTTGGTTCCGGCCCGAGAACCTTCCAGAACATTCCTAGTGACGTATTTCCTATGCCAGAACATTCGCGAAGATCATCTTTGCTGCGGAAAAATATTTTTTCGTCTTTCCCCCACCGGGTGTTTAACCCGTCATCTCACGACTGTCAGTCCACCGCGCTATCAACTGCGCTACCGCACCAGCATGGCATGCCTGTTCGTCGGAGTTCCTCTTGGGAAAACATTCTTCTGCCCCCCACCGTGCCCTCTGAGGAAGCCCAACAAGTCGCCGCGCGAGTACGTCAGCCTGAAGTCCCTTCGGAAGCACGCGCGCGACCATCACGACGGCGCCTCCGTGGAGTACGTCTGCCGGGTGTGCTTCTGCAAGCAAACAGACAACGGGAAGTGCTCCAACACCACAGAAGTGTGCGCCCATCTGCTCCACCAACACCAGCTGCCATGGGTGTCCGCGGACCTCCCGCAGACCTTGTGTGCTTGGCGAATCGAGGACATCACGGGCCGCCCCTCTGGAGGAAGCAGCCCATCGCCCTCCCCACCAACGCGCTGCGCCGGGACAGCCGCAGCTGCCCGCGGCCGAGCATTCGAGCCGCCGGGAGGGCAGGCAACCAACATCACTCCGCTGTACGGTGGGCTGCCGTGCACCTCTCCGCAGGCGTCGCCCCCCCGGCAGAGTCCAATTGCCACCCTCAGGCCCTTTCGCCTGTCTCCTGGTGCACCTCCAGCCGAGCACCAGTCACCACTACCATCCCTGCTGGTGCCCGCCGCAGCCGCCGAGGCCCCACGGCGACCTGCCACGCCGCTGCACATCACTCCTGAGATTCGTCATCAGCTGCACGCTGGACTCACCGCCATGATGCGCCAGGTCCAGGCGAGCGCATCTCCTGCAGCGACACCACGCAGATCACCATCACCACGGTCTGCTACAGTCGTGGCCTCCCGACTGCGCCGCGCCCACCTGAGCGCCCGCACGCCACCTGCCTTGCGCCGCTCACCGGTCATCAGGAACGTGCTGCTGCCCTCACCCCCGCCCATCCAGGCAGCTCCACCCGCCAGCACTCCTGACGTCACCAGCTCCCCGCGGCGCCCCCCGCCAACGCTGAGCTGCTCTCAGCAGCTCGAGCCGACTCACGTAAGTCCCACTCCCTCCGGGTTTGGTTTTATCCCTAATTCACCATCGGAGAGGCCTGCAAACCGCTACCAGGACCAGTGGGTCCGCAAGTTGGGGGCATGTTCCACCTTTGCTGAGTTTGAGGGCGTCGTCGGGGAGCTCACCAAGCAGCTGCAACCACCACCCAAACGCCGGCGCCCTGGCGGTCCACGGGGCAGGGGAGGTCAGGGGCGCCGGCCTCAAGCTCAGGAGGCTAAGCGCATCCAGCTTCTGTACAAGAGAAACCGCAAGAAGGCTATGAGAGAGATTCGTCAGGAGGACTCTCCTCTTTGTGATGTGCCAGGAGAAGACGTTGCCAACCATTTTGAGGACGTCTTCAAGGAGTCCATGACCACCCTAGGACCTCCCCCTGCCTCAGCCGTGCTGCCCCCCACCCTGCAGCAGGAGCCCCGGCTTGTCTCTGCCTTCGACAAGGACACCATCGTCGCGCGCCTCGGGCGCTGCAGTGACACCGCGCCGGGCTCCGACGGCATCTCCTACTCCATCCTGAGGCGCAAGGATCCCGGGGCGCACATCCTTCATGCTATCTTCAATTCTTGTCTCCACTACAGGAAAATCCCAGCTGAGTGGAAGACAGCGCGCACCATCCTGCTTTACAAGAAAGGCGACAAGGGCGACCTGGGCAACTGGCGCCCTATCGCTCTGTCGTCCTGCCTCTACAAGCTATACTCCGGGATCCTTGCTGACCGCCTGGGACGCTGGGCAGCTCTGACCGGAGCTGTGTCTAAGGTCCAGAAGGGTTTCATGCCGGCGGAGGGGTGTCTCGAGCACAACTTCATCATTCAACAAGCCATCGACGACGTGCAGGAGTCTGGCCGCGAACTAACCATCACGTGGCTGGATCTGCGGAACGCTTTTGGGTCCGTGCCTCACGTCGTCATTCTCGAGATGCTCCGGCAACACGGCGTCCACGACCACCTAGTGGACGTCATCAAGGACGCGTATCAGGGCTGCACCACCAACTTCGTCACAGCCACGGGGGAGACCCGGTTCGTGCCAATGGCCTCAGGAGTGAAACAAGGAGATCCTCTGAGCCCCATCACCTTCAACCTGGCCCTGGAGGCGCTCATCAGGAGCGTCCTTTCCCGAGCCACTTCGCACGGGTCTCTCCTCCTTGATGAGCCAGTCGTGTGCCTCGGGTACGCTGATGACCTCGTCCTGACCGCCAAGAGCCCCGCCGACATGCAGACCCTTCTGGACATCATCGGAGAGGTGGCCACCTGGACCGGCCTCCAGTTCAACGCGGCCAAGTGCGCCACCCTCCACATTCTGAAGAAGAAGGCTCAGCAGGACACGCTGACCTTCATCCAGGGCGCACTCATCCCGACCTTGGCCGACGGGGATGCCTACCAACACCTTGGCGTCCCCACGGGTCTGCGTGTTGACCAGACCCCCGAGGACACCATCAAGCGCATGCTCCAAGACATCGGGAGCATCGAACGCAGCCAGCTGTCAGACTGGCAAAAGCTGGACGCGCTCCGCACCTTTGTGGTTCCTCAAGCCCAATTTAGCCTCATGACGGCCAAGGTCCAGAAGCAAGCCTTCGCGGAGCTCGACCGGGAGCTGAAGCGCGTCGCCAAGGCGGCTCTTCACCTTCCACAGCGCGCCAGTGCCGAGCCCGTCTATCTGCCGCCGCACAAGGGGGGCGCCAACCTGCTACCCCTCGGTGACCTCACTGACATCGGGGCCATCGTGCACGCCTTCAAAGTCCTCACCTGCCCTGACCCCCTGGTGAGGAACGTAGCCGAAGCAAGCGCCAGGAAGACTGTCAAGCGCTTACTCGGGCACCCACCCTCCAACGAGGAACTGGCGACAGTCCTCTCGGGTGCCCCAACACCAAGAGGCGTGCACAACGCTTCTAACATCTGGACGGCGGCAAGAAATGCTTCGCGGAGGCTCAGCAACAAGATCGCTGGCTTCAAATGGGGATGGAGTGCGTCCCTGGAGCGCCTCGAAGTCCACGTGCCCTTCCCCGGCAAGCCGGTGGAGACCGCCATCGTCGACGCAGAATCCCGCAAACACCTCCACCACAAGCTGCGGCAGGCACTTCAACACCACTATCTTGTTACCCTCGTCAGCAAGCCCGACCAGGGGAAGGTCTACGCCGCAGCCTGTCGCGACCCCGCCTCAAACCATTTCTACGGCGCGGGTCAGCACATGCGGTTCTGCGATTGGCGCTTTATCCACCGGGCCCGCCTCGGGGTACTACCACTCAACGGGTGCGTCCGCGGCATTGCGGGGCGAGCAAGGTCCTGCCGTGCTTGTGGCCACCCCGATGAAACCACCGCGCACGTCCTCAACCACTGCTTCGCCAAACACTCGGTCGCCATCAACAACCGGCACCGGGCCATCCTCAAGAACATCTTGGAGGTCATGGGCGAGGGCGTGCGCCGCAACACCAGAGTGGAGAGGTGCATCGCCGGGTCGGGTAGCGCTGACAAGCCCGACATCGTCGTCATGGACAACAACGCCAAGACGGCACTCATCGTTGACATCTGTTGTCCATACGAAAAGCGCTACCACGCCCTGGAAGTGGCCCGGCGGTACAAGGAAGTGAAGTATGACCACCTTGTCCAGCACCTGAAGGGCCGTGGCTTCGAGGCATCAGCTGAAGCCATTGTTGTGGGCAGCTTGGGCTCATGGGACCCAGCAAACAATTCGGTCCTGAACCAGCTGGGAATCCCGAAGTTCCGCCAGAACACCCTCAAAAGGAAGTGCGTGTCAGACGCGATCCGGTGGTCACGAGACATCTATGTGGAGCATGTAACACAGCGCAGGCAGTTTACACAAAATGTCACCCTACCAGCCCACTGACCACCGGCAGAGTCGTCACCCTTCACTCTGTCGGACAAGCAAGCAAGTAAACTTCTTATGTGCATCTTGCGGATGCTCCCATCATTTCCTGCTACTCCATTCATTACATCCTTTACTTGCTGCTGTAATTATATTGCTAATAGCTTCTCGCCTCCATTTCTATTCATCTAAATGCTATCTATGGCCTCTGGCAGTTACTCTATTCATTTATATCAAATTTAACTGTGGCTTTTGTCCTTGCTTTTATTGTTATATAACTTATCTGTGGCCTCTGCCATTTACTTTTATTAATTTAAAATCACTCATGGCTTCTCCCATCCATTTTATCTATATAAAACTAAAACTTTTGCTTTGCCTTTATTTTTTAGGTATAAAGCCTAATTTCTTATGCTTCATGCTACTTTACTTTTACTTCACACCTGTTTAATACGGTATGCATTTCTAAAATAATTTGTAATGCTTTTCATAACAACCCCATCATTAATGTATTTTTATTGCTATATTTTTTTTTTCTCTCCCTAAATATCAGGTACACATTGTAATTTTAATTATGCTGTTTTAACTATTTATTTAAACCAAATTGTAAACCAAAATTACGCAATAAAATGCTTTTAATACTGAACCACCGATGCTGATGGGGAGCTTGCAAAGCGTTGCGATTTGAGAGAGCCTTCTCCGCGGCTGACCGAGAAAACTCGAGTGAAGGATGTGGGTGGCACGTTAAGTCAAGGTGGGCTGGGCGTCTTCTCAAGATGCTTGGAACCGTTACCGATGACGTGTCGTCTGCTCTTCCGACGCTCGAATCGGTAGAAGCGTCAGCGGACGATCGTTACACTAGTCCTCGGTTATATTGTGGTTTATTGAACCATATAAAATAATAGTGTACAAGTTGTTTTACAGAATATTTGCAGGCGCTACATTGATAGTGCGTTGAACACTGCGTTTGTTAGAAGGCTTAATTAAGCATAAGAGCAATCCCTAGGCTCCCCACGGTCCTGTCTAATCCAGTTGTTTTATTTGACCGGGTTCACCTTCACATTTTAGGAGTAGCAATTTGAAGATAGTTTTAAGCAGTTAAGCTTGATAATATATAAAAAGTAAGATATAAGTGCTTATATTGTGCAGATAGGGCAGCAATTATTATTTAATAAAAAAATGAGTATTAAGGTTGGTTTTTTTTTAGGAGAAAGGGGGAAGCAAACATTTAAGCCATAAGGGCTCTTTTAGTGAGTCCAAACATAGTGACTTATTGCCTCCAAGAAGCGCAAGCGCTTCGTGCTAGGGTGAGACAACCTGCACAGTAAGAAGTGAAAGGGACCAATGCAAGTGCCGATTAATAATAATAAATTAACAATGCACGACACTTTTGAGGCATTTGAATTACAAAAATTGAATTTTGGTGGGGAAAATTTTTAATTTAAAATTGGCAAAATGACATCAGTCTTGTACTGCCGGTGGTTGGAAACATGCTCGGTATAAATATCTCTGGACCAACGTATCACGTCGGACACTACTTTGCGTTTAAATATTGTTCTTTTTTGCTGGTCAATTCCGAGGTGCGTAAGGACTTTATCATTGGCTGGGTCCCAGCAGCCAAGAGAACCTACAACTAGTGCATCACAAACCACAGTTAACCCTAAGCCCTGCAAGTAATCTGCGAGGGGTGCATATTTGTCCCTCTTTCTTTGGCGGGCCTCCTCGAAAGCAACATAACGGTTTTCAAATGGACAACACACATCCACTATAACAGCCTTCTTTTGAGCCTCGTCGCAGATCACAATATCAGGTAAGAGTCTACCAGGAAAGCCTGCAACTGTTTTTTCAACACTTAACTTTTCACGGCACAACACATTCATGTTTTCTATTGTGTGTTTCAGGACACTTCGATGGCGGTTGTTCCAGGCCCTGGAGTGGACGGCGCAGTGGCACAAAACGTGGGCCGTGGTCTCGGGGTGCGCACGACACTTGCGGCACACCTTGTCTGCGCCGGGGACCCGGATGCAGGCTTTCAGCGGGAGGACGCCGAGCCTCGCCCGGTGGACGAAGCGCCAGTCGCAGAACCGGGTGAAGCGCCCCGCGGCCAGGAAATGGTTGGAGGTTGGCTCGCGGGCGGCCACATCGTGGACCTTGCCCTGGTCTGGTTTGGCGGCCAGCTGGAGATGGTAGTGGTGTTGGACGCCCCGCCGCAAGGTGGAGTGCAGCTCGGACCTGGACATACAGTCTACAACATTACGGTCCGGGGACCTACCAGGCAGAGGGACCACGATGGACATCCGGGACAGCGTCGGGCTCCATTCCCAGCAGAGCCCCGGAATTTTGGCAGCGAGACGGCGGGAGGCACTGCGGGCGGCAGTCCACACGGTGGCGGAGGACTTGGAGTGCCCGTCGTCCGTGCAGCCGGAGAGGTAGGCCGCCAGGTCCACAGGGTAGGCCTCGCGCCCCAGGTAGCGAGTCACTGAACGCGTGGCACTAGACTCAGCAATGTCACGTACCAGGGAGTCGGGGCAGGTGAGGACCTTGAACGCCTTGGTGACGGCCCCGATGTCCGCCAGGTCGGAGAGGGGCAGGATGTTGGCTCCTCCCTGCCAGGAGGGCAGGAACACCACCTCGGGGCTGGCACGCCGGGGCAGGTGGAAGGCGCCCTTGACGACCCTCTTGATCTCGGCGTCCAGTTTGGAGAGAGGGGCTTTCCTGACCCGGGCGGTGAGCAGGCAGAACTCGACCTGGGGTACAACGAAAGTGCGTATGGCATCAATTTTCTGCCAATCGGAGAGAACTGACCTTTCTATTTTGTGCAGGTCGCGCAGCATGGTCTTCAGGGTGGCCTCAGGAGTCTGGTCGACGGAGCAGCCAGTGGGGACGCCAAGGTGTTGGTAGGCGTCCTCCTCATTAAGTGATGGAATCTCCTGGCCCTGGATGGAGGCGGCGAAGCGGACTGTCTTCTTCTTGTGCATCACGAGAGTAGCGCACTTCGAGCCGTTGAAATGGAGGCCTATCCACTTCGCTACGCTGCCGATGACATCTAGCAGCTGCTGCAAGCAGGAAGGATTTTTAGCCAGAAGGACTAAGTCATCGGCATACGCTAGGCAGCCAATGCGTTTGCCAAACAGTTCAAAATGAGCCTCGCTGCAGGCAAGCACTGCACGAATTAAAAGTTCAATGGCAAGATTAAAAACAATAGGGCTAAGTGGGTCACCCTGCTTAACTCCGGACAGCATGGGCACCGAGCGGGTTTCTCCCGCTGCTGTGCTCAGGGTGGTGGAGCAGTCCTTGTACAAGTCCTCTATGATGGAGATGAGGGAGGGGGGCACACCATGCTGTTTGAGGATGAAAAATATCACTGAGTGGGGGACAGAGCCAAATGCATTTCTCAGATCGAGCCAGGCAACTGCAAGATGGCGACTGGAGACCTTCACTTCGTCTATACACTGCTGAAGTGCAAAATTGTGTTCCAGACACCCCTCACTTGGCATGAAACCCTTCTGACAGGGGGAGACAGCTCCAGTGGCTGCCGCCCAACGCCCGAGGCGTGCGGCCAAAATGCCTGTAAAAAGTTTGTAAAAACAGTCACACAGTGATATAGGTCTCCAGTTGGAAAGATCTTTCTTGTCACCCTTCTTGTAGATCAGGACGGTCCGCGCCCCCTTCCAGGAGACGGGGATGCGGCCCTCCCTGAGGCAGCGGTTGAGGATGATGAGGGTGACGAGCACGCCCCGGTCCCGCCGCTTTATGGTGGAGTAGCGGATACCATCAGGGCCGGGGGCGGTATCGCTGCAGTGCTGGAGGCGGGCGAGGACCTCCTCGCGGGTGAAGGGAGCGACCAAGGATGGATCACACGCCTGAGTGGGTGGTAGCACGGCCCCCTCCGGGGCTGCACTGAGAGCGGGAAGGCGGTTCGAGAACACCTCCTCGAAGTGGGCAGCAACCTCCTCAGCAGGCAGGTCACACATGGGCGAGGCCTCCTCGCGCACTACACGCATGGCCTTGGCGCGGCTGGAGCGGTAAAGCTGCTGTAAGCGACGGGGGTCTTGTTGGCGCCGAGGTGGGGGCCCACGCCGTTGTTGGGCGCGGCGGGGGGGCTCCATTTCCCTGGTCAGGGCCGCAACCGCAGCCTCGAAGTCCGCCCAGCTGGTGGCCTCCTCTAGACGCTCCAACCATTTGGCCTGGAAGGCCGTAGGTCGAGGCGCCTGGGTTGAAGGTGAGGAGGGAGAGAGAGCGCCAAAGCCCTCGGGCGTCGGCGGCGCGCTGGACAGCGGCGAAGAGGCAGAGGTAGAACCTGGGGGTGGAGATAGGGGCGGTGAAACTCGCCTAACACCCTGGGAAGGTGGTAAAACAGGATCTACTTGCCGGGGGGCAGCATCCGCGCTGGTGTTCGTGGCCACACCCGGGGCTTCCGGGGCAGCGCCTCTGCCCGAGGGCGTCGTTGGCGGGGCCCCTGCCCCGAGAGCCTCTGCGACCGCACCCGAGCCCGTGAACAGGGCCCAGGGCGACGACAGCGTGCTGGCCAGGGCCACGGCCTCGGCGGCGACCTCCTCCCAGGGGCGACCTCTCGGGGTGGTGACCGGGGTCGCAGCCGCCACTATCTGCGGCGGTGACGACGGCAGCAGGTGGCGCATGAGCGGCGAGCGGCGCAAGGCAGGCGGCGTCCTGCGGCGCAGCGCACGGCCCGCCCGCAGCAGTTGCGCACCACGTGACGCAGCCGAGCTGGGAGTGGACAGGGGGGCCGTCCTCGGAACAGGCGGAAGGAGCGCCTGCGGAGATCCGGTAGGCAACCTGCCATGCACCGGAGCAGGGATGGTTGCCTGCTCACTGGGTGGCGTGGGGGTGCGCGGTGTCCCGGGGACGGCACGCGGCGAGGGGGTGTTGGGCTCCGCCGGGCTTCCTGGGGTGCTCTCTGGCCTCCCGGTAAGCACACTGAGGGACCAGGAGTACTTCGTGCACTGTAGTCAGTGGTCAGTATCTCCGCCTGTCACGCGGAAGACCGGGGTTCGATTCCCCGCCGGGGAGGTACTTTTTCTTCTTTTATGAATGGGGATCTCACTTAGTAAGAAGAAGAAAGGGACAAGACGGCCGCGACCCATAACAAACGAACATAACCCGATCACAGAATAATCGAAAATTGCACGTGTTTCGCATGAATTTGATAGATTTGTATTTTATGATTCAAAATTACCCGTATGGCAAGACTTGGCTAAAAAGTGGAGTTTTTCAGTCTCAGCTGCAAGACTGTTACCGGCACATGGATGATCCTTTTCGCAGACCACGGGAAGACCACTGAGAGACTGTGCGAAGACGGAGCATCTGTCTCTTAACGGTCTTCCCAACGTCTGAAATGTGCACCGCGGTGCTCTCCGCTAGGTCCGAAAACAGTGCGTAAAAAAGACACGGGGAAGACCAACTACTGTGCGCGTGGTAGCCCCGACAGGCGTCCGGAAATCGTCTTTCACCCGTCTTCACGCGACGACGACCCAAAGCAAAAATCAAGCCAAACTAAGTTGTTAGGGCGGTCGGCGCGACCCGGCGAAAGCTCGGTGCATGCAGCGATCGGGGCGCACAGGCCTGTATGAAAAATTGCAGTGCGTAATCGCGCGCCGCGCCCGGCGCGGCGTACCCCGCTCCCCCTCCTCACCCTCCCCTCTTTTGTGCCAGCTTCGTGAACAACGAGTGCTAGGGGATTTTGAGAGGAACAACACGATTTTCATTGTGGGTAGCTTGTTTTTATTAAATAATTACTCTAATTCAAAGTTATTCAGAGGATCAACAACATAATGCTGTGCACCAACTTGCAAATAGAATGACACAGTTTTCAAATGTTGAACATTTAACAAATCATAATTCTCTGAATGCGTGTTGACCATTACATAACGATTTAAACCTGAAGGTAAATCATCTGTCCTTACAATAAGAGCAAAATATTTTAGAAAACTATTTGAAGATATTTTTACAAAAGTTAAAATTTTACCGTGTAGGGAACGGTTGTCATTATTATAATTGCAGAATGAGCTCATTCGGGAACTTTTGTCATAAGTAGCACTTACATACAGAAGACCTTGATAAAAGAGTCTTGAAAATGTTTGAATTTGAATAGGTTGTTGAAATATTGTAGAACACATTTGAGAGATACATTCGGCATGTTGAGGAACCGTATCAAACTCACCAACAACAAAGCAATTCTTAGAAATTTTTTCACAATACTTAAAATGATAACTAGGACCACTAATCTTTTGACAAAATAATCTTACACTGTCAGAAGAAACATTTGAAATTAGGACAGGTAATTTTGACAAAATATTGAAATTAGAGGCAATTTGCATGACAGCATGCCTTGTGCCATGGGCTAAGTCTGACAATTTACCATTTAAATCTTCAAAGCGGAAACAACTACTAATAAATAAATTGCCAGTATCGGCTACAGAAGCTGAGAGGTGTCTGAGGAGATGAACATTTGAGCTCATGTGACGCAAACCATATAAATTCTCAAAACCAGCACAAAAATTAATTAAATCACGGTCAGCTTTTTCTAGATCCGATACAGATATACTAGAGCTATTCAGAGTTGACAAGGCATTAACCAATAAAACTAAATTATCATAATAGTCCTGCCTCATAAGACCTTTTAAAATAATTAACACAAGGTACAACAGAAAATTTCTGCAAAGAGAAGCTTTCCAGAAAGCCAACTTGGTGACATCTTCTGGTGACCTCTGCACAAAGTGTGGAAGCTGCAGTTGTTTTAAACGAGCATTAACCTCAGCTGTCTTACTACTCAAAGAAAAAGGAGAACTAGAATATTTAGTATTAAACGACAAATTTAAAAGCTGCTTGGTAAGGCCTAAATACAAACAATGCATACCATCAATTGAAACGGATCTTATAAAAGGAGAATACACCATGAATGATAGGAGTGAGGGCCCAAAAACACCTCTGAACTCTGCTTTGTTTGCAAGACTCCTCTCCACACATAATTTATAATTTTCATCATCCCGTAGTTCAAGCTCCATCTGATGAGGAAAAACACAAACATTTCCAGTTCTTTCAGACTTTTCTCCAGTTATAAAGCACTTGGGACAAGAACAGTAACCAGAGTGGCCTTTCATATTCATGAATGCTGCCTTTGCTGGTACATCACAGGTGCCACACAAAACTATGACCTTAACCTGGGACACTACAGAATCACATGTAACATTAAAGCCCTGCTTAAGTTTAGCAACTTCTTGATATATTGGAAGTAGAAAAAGATTGGGATGAGGCTTCTCACTGTCTCCCCAAAGACCACCAATAATTAGATTTTCAGGTTTAAATCTTTCTTGAGGTGGCAGTTCATTTATAACAAAAACAAAAACCCACAGAGAATAGGAGCTACACTCATAAATTGCTACTCCATCTGTATACCATGTTAGTGAAATATTATTTGAGTCCATTAAAAAACCACGTTCAGCTTCTTTATACAAATTACTATCATAAATGTCTTCAATATTATCAGAATTTATTTTTGTTCTATGAAACCTGTACTGCAACTTTTCTTTGAAACCAGGACGTTCATATAGCTTTTGAATTTGAGCTGCAAGTGGACACCCAATAAAATAGTTCACTTTGCTTTTAGGGCAAGAACACTTATCACTACCATTCACTCTCCTTTTCCAACAAATATTACAGTAAAAAAAGCAGTTCAGCTCAGACTCATCATTCTCAAAATATTTAAAGAAGGAATGCTTACTTTTAGGTAAAGTGTTCGGAGCTGGCAATAAGACATGACATAGATCCAAAAGTTTGCTAAATTGAACTCCAGTTAAATGTGATGACTGAGCGAATGACAAAATTGATACCAGTGAGTCATGGAGTGATATATCAGAACTTTCATAGAGGTTTTGTTGTAGGTTAGAACTGTCTTGACACTCTGGTTCTGCTTCATTATCAGCATCAAATAAAAAATCAGGTGGAGTGGCATTTAAGTTAAGGCTGACATTCGAGTACATCTCTTGATCATCAGTAGCAGACTCAACACTTGGGGTGTGCAAAAAATTGTGCCAATCAAGAGAATATCCTGAAACGAAGAAAAAATGATTAAGTTTTGAGGCCAATTCTATTTTTATGAAATCCTTCTAAAGTGTAAGTGGAGTTTCTTACCTGTTCTTACAGAGCATATCTGTTCAGAGGGTAACACAGGTATAGAGTGATCCATACTAAAATCATCAGACTGAACCACATTGACACCTAAAAATAACAAAACCAAAAAAAAATATTTAATGTTAGGGTAATGTTTGCACTTTAAGAATGAGATTCAAAGAGTACATATTAATCTAAGATAACTCACCCCTGACTACTTGAGGTGGTGCATTATCAGTTCGCCAAACTGAGGCTGGTGACTCGACAAAGTCAGTTTGACGACCTCCTGCAGGGCACTCTTGCTGGGCGTAAGATATTCCTGGAAACCAAAACAGACAATACATTAACACCAGATGTCTACTTGTTCGCCCTCTCCAGTCAGTGAGATTATGGCACATACGAATATAGATTTTTCTAAATGATGACTGCTCACACAACATAATTCTTTACTGGAGACATTTAGGATTATAGCACAGATGTCACTGATAAACTAAAACACACCAAACTCACCGAGAGGGACAGCAGCTGCAGAAGTAGAGACATGCCAAGCAGGTAGCTGTACTACAGCTCGAGGAGCGGCGGGCACAGGAGCCACCAAATTGGCAATTGAAACTGAGGATGATGGAGGAGTCCTGCAATGGTGAGGGAGAGGTTAAGTTTCCAAAGATTCTGATAATTCAATACGAGAAGAAACAGCGCGTTATTATAAAAAAAACACAGAGCTTGAATTTTGATAATTTAAACGAGCAAGTTACAAGAATTACGCATAACGAGACAGCATTACATAGGAAGAGCATAAAAGCAAACGAATGAGTAGGCAAGGGGTACACACAGCAAAACTTACACAGTGGTTTGGCCTGGGCCTAAACTGCCTGATGAAGTCGCAAACAATGCTTGCAGCCGTTTCTTCGCTATCTTCGGGGCCTTCGGGGGTGGCGGACCCTCCATTTTTCAAAAGATAATCACAAATTACCTCAACCGGCACCACAACGTGCGCCCTTTTTTTTGCTTCTGATCCGAGGCCCGGGCGGCCCGGGCCCGTGTCAGCGGCTAAACAATGCAGCCAACGAAGGAACGGGACCGGTGGCGGTAGGGGTGGGTGAAGCGGCGCCCCGCGGTAACAATATACGCAGCCGCTCAACGCTGAAGAAAAAGGAAAGTGCAGCAAATTGTTTTTTCAAGATCCAGAGCATTTTCAAGCTAACCCAGAACCTGCGGACTGAAAGGTAATTTTTTTTATCTGAAATTTGTTAGGTTGGCGCCTTATATCTAAGTTCGGTCGGAATGTACAGATTCAGATTCAAGAGTCAAGTGTTAGGTTGAAGCAAGGTGCTTGAGTTGAATTTTTCAGAAGTTTCGGGAGTGGAAATTCTGATGAACTTTTCAGTTGAAGTAAGCTTTAAAGCGAACCGAATCACGTTCTTCCTCAATCGCCTCTAGTTTCGGAAAATTTCCGTTCTGGATAAATAAATTTATTTTAAAAATATGTATCACCGCTGTTACCTGTCGTCTCATAACCTAGTGCAAAGCTTTATATGATTCTAAAGTGACAGTTTCCTTGTAAAAGTTTCATGTCACTGTGAAACTTTTCATGTATTGAGCATAATTAAAGTCACCGTTTTGTAACTTGTGTTGTATAACTATCTGCATCTTTCTGAAAGCTGCTCTGTGTCATGTCATTACTGCATGGAGACCCATGTGAGCCACAGGTTATGACTAAATAGAGAAAGTGGTGTGAGGAAAAAAAGCAAGGGGGAAGAGGGAAGGGGCGCTTCTGAATTTCAATTTTATTTTCTTCTTATGAACCTCTGTTGAAAAGAAAAATTATGATAGTACTCTAGACAGCTTGTAGCCTACATCATACTAGTTTCTTTTTTTTCTAGCATGCCAAAAGACTTTGCTATTGTATTCTTTGATGGTCCCCCTCCATTCAAAGAAATTGCAAAGAGAACAGATTTCACTGACAGAGACGGGGCATTTATGGAAGGTGCTGTGCGAGTGCTCCAGCGTAAGTCATGGGCAGAACCTCTTCAAGGGAAAATTTTAAAAATCGGTAAGTGTGCCATATTTTCTTGTAATTATTGTTCTTGCAAGATGAGTCCCAAGTCAAAAGTTATCAAGCAGGCTTACTTTTCTTTCTGGTCCAACTTAATTTCCTTTATTGTTTTTTCCAGACACCCAAACTGCCCTGAAGAAATTCAAAGTGACCAGAGAGGGACAGCTGCTAGCAGGAGATGCTCCTGATGAGGGACACACATTTGTCAACACCTGCTACATGGAACGGCTGCTGGCTAGACAGCAGGAACCAGAGGCCCTGGGAGCTGCTGCAAGAAATGCCAATCTGGACCAAATTGCAGCTGATTTGGGAGCTCATGGCCCAGGTGTGTGTTGGGATGTGTAGGTGGGAGTATGCTGGTACTGTGTGGGTGTGAATGTGGGTGTTGGGGTTGTAAGGGGGAGGGGGGTGTAAAAAAATTTGAGGGTATTTTGGGGAGTGAGTTGTACCCTGTAACTTATTAAATTAATTTTTGTTACGTTTTTACTGTTACAGATGGACTTGCTCAGCCTCCCCCAGTGGTACCGGACCGGCGCCCCAGACACTGGCCGCCGGAGGTCAGAGCCGCCCTCCAGGCCCAGCTGGACGCGCTGCCCTGCTTTAAGGCGGACGTCGTTGGAAATGTAAGGACATTTGTGTAGTGCAGTTTGTATCTGTTGTAAAAATCCCCCTTTACATTAAATTATAATTTTACTTTACTTTTCTTTAAATTTCAGACTCAGCTTGTGCAGGGGGTGAAGGTGTATGGCAATGGCGCTGTCCTCACGGTTATTGCTGACATGTACTCAGAAAACCCGAAGGAGATGCTATCAGAAGTCCTGAAATACTTGTTACCGAAAGAGATCCGGCGTAATCCTGCCCTGAGCCGGACTGGCAAAAGCAAAACCGTGAAGTTGCCTGAAAGTATTCTCACTGCTGCTAGGGGTGAGTAATTAATTTTTTATTTTTTTTATTTTTTTTATTTTTTTTTGGTGGATGTACCAAGGAGGAGACAGGCGGGGCGGGGCTTTGTACCGCAATCAGGGGTGCGGGCGAGTTGCCTACTCGCTCGGCCCGTGAGGCGGCGTGGTCAGCAGCGGTAGACAAATCCGCTCGCACCCATGCGGGTGAAATTGTAAAATGTTATCAAGTTTGCCCATTTCTCAAAGGAAACAGGGCCGCAATACGCTTGTCTGTGTAGAATTATTCTAATCTAAGTAAATTTTTCCAGGGTTCGTGCAGTCCGTTTTTCAAAATAGACATGGGCGGGATGTGCAGATCCCCAATTTAAAATCATTCTTGAAAAATTTTTGCTACAACGCATCGCACTCCAAAAAGAAGACTGCCGACGATCAACACGGCGGGCACCAGGACCAAGCTCAGCAGGGTAACCCTGGTGGCAACCAGGACCAGGCTCAGCAGGGCATCCTCGGCGGCCACCAGGACCAGGCTCAGCAGGGCATCCCCGGCGGCCTGCAGGACCATGCTCAGCAGGGCCACGCCGGCGGCCACCAGGAACACCCCGGCGGCCACCAGGACCACGCTCAGCAGGGCCACGCCGGCGGCCACCAGGAACACCCCGGCGGCCACCAGGACCACGCTCAGCAGGGCCACGCCGGCGGCCACCAGGGCCACGCCGGCGGCCACCAGGAACACCCCGGCGGCCACCAGGACCACGCTCAGCAGGGCTACGCCGGCGGCCACCAGGACCACGCTCAGCAGGGCCACGCCGGCGGCCACCAGGAACACCCCGGCGGCCACCAGGACCACGCTCAGCAGGGCCACGCCGGCGGCCACCAGGACCACGCTCAGCAGGGCCACGCCGGCGGCCACCAGGTACACCCCGGCGGCCACCAGGACCACGCTCGGCAGGGCCACGCCGGCGGCCACCAGGGACACCCTGGCGGCCACCAGGACCACGCTCAGCAGGGCCACGCCGGCGGCCACCAGGTACACCCCGGCGGCCACCAGGACCACGCTCGGCAGGGCCACGCCGGCGGCCACCAGGTACACCCCGGCGGCCACCAGGACCACGCTCTGCAGGGCCACGCCGGCGGCCATCAGGTACACCCCGGCGGCCACCAGGACCACGCTCAGCAGGGCCACGCCGGCGGCCACCAGGGACACCCCGGCGGCCACCAGGACCACGCTCAGCAGGGCCACGCCGGCGGCCACCAGGGACACCCCGGTGGCCACCAGGACCACGCTCAGCAGGGCCACGCCGGCGGCCACCAGGACCATGCTCAGCAGGGCCACGCCGGCGGCCACCAGGGACACCCCGGTGGCCACCAGGACCACGCTCAGCAGGGCCACGCTGGCGGAAACCAGGGAAACCCCGGCGGCCATCAGGACCCTCCGACTGTCAATCAGCAGGTCAACCAGCAGGTCACAGTGGACGCACCGCAGACCCTAGCCCAGATTACAATTTCATCTTTTGAAGATGATATTCCTCTCATGTATTTTCAGCCTCAGCCTACAAGAGTAACTGATGAAAATTTTGTATATTGCCGCGAACATTCCCTTTCATCTCTTTAGTATGAAACTGTTTTGTTTTGTTATTTAGTTTTAGAGATAATTTTATTTTTTGTTAACAATTTCTCCAGAATGAACGTTGGTTTTGTTATTTATTGAATATTTACGGACTCTAGGTCGACACACTGAATTTTATTTTTTGGGAACAATTTCTCCAGAATGGACGTCGTTTTGGTTATTTATTTATTTTTTGACTCCAGGTAGATACACTGACAAATAAATGCCTGTACTACCCACAAAAAAAATCGTGTTGTTCCTCTCAAAATCCCCTAGCACTCGTTGTTCACGAAGCTGGCACAAAAGAGGGGAGGGTGAGGAGGGGGAGCGGGGTACGCCGCGCCGGGCGCGGCCGGGCGCGGCCGGGCGCGGCGCGCGATTACGCACTGCAATTTTTCATACAGGCCTGTGCGCCCCGATCGCTGCATGCACCGAGCTTTCGCCGGGTCGCGCCGACCGCCCTAACAACTTAGTTTGGCTTGATTTTTGCTTTGGGTCGTCGTCGCGTGAAGACGGGTGAAAGACGATTTCCGGACGCCTGTCGGGGCTACCACGCGCACAGTAGTTGGTCTTCCCCGTGTCTTTTTTACGCACTGTTTTCGGACCTAGCGGAGAGCACCGCGGTGCACATTTCAGACGTTGGGAAGACCGTTAAGAGACAGATGCTCCGTCTTCGCACAGTCTCTCAGTGGTCTTCCCGTGGTCTGCGAAAAGGATCATCCATGTGCCGGTAACAGTCTTGCAGCTGAGACTGAAAAACTCCACTTTTTAGCCAAGTCTTGCCATACGGGTAAGAGTTGGAGCTGTGTTGCAGCTATTAGTTTTGTTAGAAATTCGAATATATGACGTGGTCTTTCTGCTTGTTATGGGTTCGAGCTACGCTAAGCCACGCATCTTCCCTCCTTCTTCTTACTAAGTGAGGTCCTCATTATTCAAATCGTCTTTGCCCTGGCGTTGGCAAATACATTGTGATGTGGTCATGCGGGCCATCCCGTATGGTTTTCGATGGAGTATTTTTGTGGTATTTTTGACGTTTGGAAACGTAAAAAATATGAGAAACATACAACATACTTACGCCAAAAGTACGTCAAAGAAACGGCAAAAGAACGTGAAATCGGTTTGCCATAGTTTTGGCGTCAGTTTGTGGTATTTTTGCCATGAAAACCGACACTTTTTATGGCAAAAATACGTCAAAAATACCACAAAACTATATCTTGTCCGTAAAAAATGAGACGCACGCGAGGCGGTGTCGACCCAGCGACCTCGAGGTCCAGAAACCAGCACCTGAAGCCGCTCGGCCAAAGCGGTTTCATATCAGGGAACGTTCAGGTGCTTCGTCTTGTGCCGCACTTATGATGACAGCGAGATTGTCATTACTGCAGAGTCTTCTTTAGAGGAATGGTACGCCCAGAATGGTAGATAATAGTAAAAAGTATTGTATGGGTTACATACAGATGCCGTACCTTGTAGCATCATCTGCCAGCCATTGTATCCCTTACTTAATCGATGTTTTAACACTTGGATGTCAGCGGCACAGTCTAGCTGCATAACAGGAGGCACCCAAACATTACCTAATGTGAAACCGCTTTGGCCGAGCGGCTTCAGGTGCTGGTTTCTGGACCTAGAGGTCGCTGGGTCGACACCGCCTCGCGTGCGTCTCATTTTTTGCGGACAAGATATAGTTTTGTGGTATTTTTGACGTATTTTTGCCATAAAAAGTGTCGGTTTTCATGGCAAAAATACCACAAACTGACGCCAAAACTATGGCAAACCGATTTCACGTTCTTTTGCCGTTTCTTTGACGTACTTTTGGCGTAAGTATGTTGTATGTTTCTCATATTGTTTACGTTTCCAAACGTCAAAAATACCACAAAAATACTCCATCGAAAACCATACGGGATGGAGTGTGGGCGATGGCGAGCCGCAGTATCGTACTGATTCAGCTCGACCGTCCTGAGATCGGTATCGGACAAGAAATCGGCTGTGAGAGGAGAGCACCGCCTGGGAGAGAGACGGGGAGTGCGCAGGTCGGAGGTGACGGTTGAGTGGGGATCAGTGCGTGGCGTGAGGCTAGGGTCGGGGTATAGGGATCCGCTGTCGAGACTGGAGAAAAAATGAAACTACACTACAGGGTCCGTCCGGGATGTGAACTAACTGGGGACATCTCGCATCCTCAGCGAGAATCATACCCCTAGACCAACGGACCGTGGCGTTGAACGTGGGACTCGTCTCGGTGCTTGTAGTGACAATGAGAAAACGAAGAGCGGGGCTGCACGAACGAAAATCGCAAGCGGAAGACGTGCGTGCCTCCAGAGAGAATTGAACTCTCGACCCCCAGTTTACTAGACTGGTGCTCTAGCCGCTGAGCTATGGAGGCATCCGCGGAAGCTGACGGCAACGCACCGACCCTGTTTGCGGTATGCGGCTGGTGAGTCAGACGCCTTCAAGGGGCATAACGGAAGGTCCCACCGAGATTTGAACTCGGATCGCAGGATTCAGAGTCCTGAGTGCTAACCATTACACCATGGGACCTTGGGCGAACGGATGGGTCGAGCGGGTCGATGTATTTGCACCGGGTCGGGTGACGGGACGTGGTAGAAGGAAGAAAGAAATCAAAAATGACGTCCGACGAGGATGAGATTCGAACTCACGCGGGCAGAGCCCATTGGATTAGCAGTCCAACGCCTTAACCACTCGGCCACCTCGTCTTGATTAGCAGGGCAGACGGCGAGCGAAAATGACTCTTGACCCAACTACAGATGCATGGGGTGAGACTGCAGCCGAGGCCTCCGCCTCCGTCCGAGAGGACTGGCCATGGGAGGGCGCCTGTGCGCTTAGTGCGTGCAATCGATGCATCAAAACAAATTCCGATACCGGGAATCGAACCCGAGCCTCCTGGGTGAGAGCCAGGTATCCTAGCCACTAGACCATATCGGATGGATACGGAGCTGTGCAGAATAGCAGGTTGGCGTGTGAACAGCTGTGGTGTGGAGAGGACGGCGCAAGTAGCCGCGATACTGCAAAACACAAGTCGCCCAACGTGGGGCTCGAACCCACGACCCTGGGATTAAGAGTCCCATGCTCTACCGACTGAGCTAGCCGGGCGCCGATTGACGCAACGTAGTCAAGCGCCAGCCATAAGGAAGACGAGTGGCTGGGCGGCGGCGGTTGTCGGTCGGCCTGACGAACCACTCTATACAGACGGAAGTGAGAAAAAGGGTGGAGGTGCGGGGTATCGATCCCCGGTCCTCTCGCATGCAAAGCGAGCGCTCTACCGTCTGAGCTACACCCCCGACGTGCTCAATTCTTGACAACTGAAGCAGTCGCGCGTGCTCCAGTGCAGGCAGAAGGTACGACAAACAATTTGTCCGCAGTCGGTAGGACTCGAACCTACGCTCCCAGAGGGAAACTGATTTCTAGTCAGTCGCCTTAACCACTCGGCCACGACTGCAAGCAACGGCAGCCGTCGCTGCAGATTATGCCAAGGCAAAAATGGCGTTGGCCGAGAAGGCGGGGGCGGGAGCCATTCCCCACCCCAGCCGACGGCGAGCGTGCCGAGTCAGCGCTGGCAGCGTAAGCAGGCAAACCGGTGTCGTTGTAGTGACTAGCTAGCGCGCCGGCCACGGGGCAGTGATCATGCTGGCCTTCTCGTGGGACATGCACAGGTAACAGTCACCTCGTGCCCCAAAGCTCTCTCGTGCAGTAGTAGTCGCAGCAGCAGCACGGGCGGCAAGAGTGGCGGCGGCGGCGACACCGGTGCATGAGCCGTCGTGTAGCCGTGATCGTATAGTGGTCAGTACCTCGCGTTGTGGCCGCGATAACCCAAGTTCGAATCCTGGTCACGGCACCACTTTGTTGACACTTTTCTTTGCTCCTCCAGCTCCTCTGCCCTTTCGTTTCGGGACGGTAACGTGGACGCGCCGTCTTCAGGGGCAAAAGAGAACGCTCGCCCAACGTGGGACTTGAACCCACGACCCTGGGATTAAAAGTCCCATGCTCTACCGACTGAGCTAGCTGGGCTCATATCACATACAGCAAAATAAAAAGCCCAAAAGCAATACACAGCAAAAGAAAAAGAAACGAAAGGTTTCGGTTAGGGTCGTGGGAGAAATGGACAAGGACAAGACGCGACAGAACAAAAGAACATTGGGTGTCCAGCTGCCGAAACCCGGGATTGAACCGGGGACATTTAGATCTTCAGTCTAACGCTCTCCCAACTGAGCTATTTCGGCCGGATGCCACGATGGCCCGACCCACACGACCAAGAGTCGCCTCGGCCTCGGCCTCGTCGTCCACCATGGCCGTGGCCGCGCTGCCCGACGTGCACACACACACACACACACACACACTCCTCTCTTTATCGCTCCTGCCAGGCCACGCAGCGACAAACTCTCACCAAAACCCTTCGTCGCGGCAAGCCCAGACGTCTAGCACATTTCTCCGGCCAAGTGTCGTGGACTCTAAAAAGTTGACGCCCCCGGGTGGGGTCGAACCACCAACCTTTCGGTTAACAGCCGAACGCGCTAACCATTGCGCCACGGAGGCCACTTGCACTTGCTCCCTCCACGCCAGGATCATATTGTGCAAAGCCAGTCAGTCGCGTCCTCTATCGCACCTTGGCCCGCGTCACGAAAAAGACTGCATCGGCCGGGAATCGAACCCGGGTCGCCCGCGTGGCCCGCGTTAAACACTGTTTAACTAATTTCAATTGTAAATCATTATTCAATTGTTTACTAAATCAATGCATGTATAACAATATTTGTCATGCTCCTATTTACTTCCATCTGTGTATTTTATTGCTAACTCTTTTTTTCTCCCAAAACAGGTATAAATTTGTATATTCTAAATTTTTATATTATCAATACCCAAAATGTATACTAAAATTGTGCAATAAAATGCTTTTAAATACTGAACCACCGATGCTGATGGGGAGCTTGCAAAGCGTTGCGATTTGAGAGAGCCTTCTCCGCGGCTGACCGAGAAAACTCGAGTGAAGGATGTGGGTGGCACGTTAAGTCAAGGTGGGCTGGGCGTCTTCTCAAGATGCTTGGAACCGTTACCGATGACGTGTCGTCTGCTCTTCCGACGCTCGAATCGGTAGAAGCGTCAGCGGACGATCGTTACACTAGTCCTCGGTAGTATAGTGGTCAGTATCTCCGCCTGTCACGCGGAAGACCGGGGTTCGATTCCCCGCCGGGGAGGTACTTTTTCTTCTTTTATGAATGGGGATCTCACTTAGTAAGAAGAAGAAAGGGACAAGACGGCCGCGACCCATAACAAACGAACATAACCCGCTTGGAAAAATTCGTCTGTAAGTTGAATACTTTCTGTCAATCTGCACGGATGGGGCTCGGCTCCGTCGCAACTAGGTATCAGGTTCAACGCGATCAGGGCGCACACAAGCGTCGGGCTAGGCGCAACTGGTAATTAGACAGAGGCCAGATGTGCACCCGTAGACCAGTCTCAGACCGTCGCGAATACAGAAACCATGGCATCCTCATTCAGGGCGCAGACCCATCTCGGCAGGTCCACTGACCGTCCTCAGACAGTTCTGACCGAGAGCAGTCTGCAGACAATCTGAGAACGGACGTGAGCCGGAGATCGGGTTTGCAAACGCAATGTCTGAGCACTGTCCGAGCGAAGTCTACTCTGCAGCTGCGAGCTGTCCAGAGACGGACGAGGCAAGGCGATAGATTTCGATTAAAGCTCAGACACTTTTCAAGCGACCAGGCGGCAGGCCGCGAGCGCCTCGGGATTGCTCGGGATAGCCCGGTTACCCAGCGGTATGAGAAACTCAACAGTACTCAAAGTGCCCAGCAGCCGCGCGCGGGGCGGGGCGGGACGGGGCGGGGCGGGGCGGCGGGGCGGCGGGGCGGGGTGGGTCGGGTCGGACCGGGGCAGGTAAGGCAATGCTGCACTGCGCTTGTCTGATTTTGATGATTGTTTGAATTTCGCAAAAAAAATATACAATTTCAAAGCACATAGCACATATATTTTTTGCGCTTTAGAAACATACAAAAATCCATCCAAATCATCAGTCTGACTTGATAAAAATTATTAATGAAAAACAAATTCTGACTGTAGCAAGTTGAAAGTAACAAATAACAAAATAGAACAAAATAAAACAAAACCTAAATAAATAATTCTGTTTCAACCCTTACAAAAATAAGTATGACTAGGTCATAATACTTTGAGCCAGAAGAGCGGCAAATGTGTCCTGTTCCTGTTCTTGCTGCTGCTCCTGCAGATCACCTTGCTGCAGATTCATGTGGCCCATGACCTGGTCCAGGTTTTCTTGCAGGGGCTGTTGTAAATTTTGGAGGCCCACATTCTGCTCCTGCACTTCCTGGGTTTCACTTTGCAGCCTGGAAGCATGAATATTTTTCATTACTGAGAAAAATAGATACTTGATAGAATCAATGGAAACCCATGGGGGCAACTTTGCAGCTTGAAAGGAGTGCTAATAATTTTAGTGCCTTCCTAGTGGCTCGAAAAAAATTAGTACTTCTGCAAAAGCAGAGAAATGCCGTATAGGTGCCAAATTTTTGAGCCTTTTTAATGGCACTGAAGGGTTAGAGCCTTTAAACGGCATGGCTCTTGTCTTACCGGTCGTTTTGGCGGCGAATTGATGCCTCAGTAGCTGATGATAGCCGCTGTGTCAGTAGCTTCGTCCTGCAAACGTTTATGATGCTGTTTATGGCGTTGGCCCATCCATTTTTAGGCGGTTGCATGCGGTGCTCCATGTAAACTGAAAAACCACAAAACAGGCTTGATTTAAGTGCGTGTTCTTTCACTGGGCGGATAACATTTTAACATTAGAAAATAATATCACCTTTAATAGCTTCATAAATCGGCTTCGGCAGTCCCACACTGCCGGGCTTGCACATACCCCTAGCCGTGAGATGAGGCACCGCCAGTACTCGCTCTGGCACCAGAGTTCGCAGTAGAGCGCCCATGTACAACCCTAGATTCTTTTTGTCTTTATATTGGCGGTGCAATGTTGACAGTACATGGGTGTTCACATAGCATTTTATCCCCGGCACAAGTGCTCTCTGGAAAAAAAGTACACTTTAGATTTGATTTTTTAAAATGATCTATCTAAAAGTAGACATAGCATATTTTATTAAAACTAAAATAATAAGGCTCGGAAAAAATTATTTTAAGGCGAATTGATATGATTATTACTTTAACGCATAAAAACTTACTTCATTCTGAGGATCTTGTTGACGGAGGCAGGGCAAAGACCACAGAACTTCCCTCACTTGCTCTGTGGTTGGATTTGGGGGAAGTGCCCGTGCCAGTGCCGTGACCTCCTCCACGGAGAAGACTCTCGCCGAGAGAGTCCCCTCGTCGGGCTTTAACATTTCACCCTGGACATTGGGTGCGTCCCAAGATGCGTTGTGATCAACTGCAACAACGCCAAGAAAAAAATTATTCTGTACACTTTCCGGTTCGGAAATTTTGTAGCCACCGTTAATTTGTTTCCAACGTTAATTAAAGATGATTTTCAAAACTACTTACGAATTGTATCATACGCGTCAGCATCGGCCAAAGCCTCTGCCTCTGCACGCCGGGTCGACAGGGCGTGGAAGTGCTCACACTCCCTTCTCGTTGGGATGCACGGGCCAACATCTCCAAGCGACCCGTCAGGTCCAACTCGCAGCAACTTAAGAGCTCTCTCGGACCCTGAAAATAATAATAATAATAATAATAATAATAATAATAATAATTTCAGGATGAGGACGTTGACGAGGGCGGACAGAGCGCAGGACGATACGCTAGGGGACGACGACGGGGAGGATCATGGGCGTACAGCAGGGCGGCGCGGCGCGGCGCCCGCCGGCCAGGATCAGGACGTTGACGGGGGCGGACAGGGCACAGGACGACACGCTCGGGGACGACGACGGGAAGGTGCACGGGCGTACAGCAGGGCGGCGCGGCGCCGCGCCCCCGCCGGCCAGGATCAGGACGTTGACGGGGGCGGACAGGGCGCAGGACGACACGCTCGGGGACGACGGGAAGGTGCACGGGCGTACAGCAGGGCGGCGCGGCGCCGGGCGCCGCGCCCCCGCCGGCCAGGATCAGGACGTTGACGGGGGCGGACAGGGCGCAGGACGACACGCTCGAGGACGACGACAGGGAGGATCATGGGCGTGCAGCAGGGCGGCGTGGCGCCCGCCGGCCAGGCTAGGGCGGCGTGGCGCCCGCCGGCCAGGCTAGGGCGGCGTGGCGCCCGCCGGCCAGGCTAGGGCGGCGTGGCGCCCGCCGGCCAGGCTAGGGCGGCGCGGCGCCCGCCGGCCAGGATCAGGACGTTGACGGGGGCGGACAGGGCACAGGACGACACGCTCGGGGAAGACGACGGGAAGGTGCATGGGCGTACAGCAGGGCGGCGCGGAGCCCGCCGGCCAGGATCAGGACGTTGACGGGGGCGGACAGGGCACAGGACGACACTCTCGGGGACGACGACGGGAAGGTGCATGGGCGTACAGCAGGGCGGCGCGGCGCCGCGCCCCCGCCGGCCAGAATCAGGACGTTGACGGGGGCGGACAGGGCGCAGGACGACACGCTCGGGGACGACGGGAAGGTGCATGGGCGTCGAGGGGATTGTGGATGTTAGGGGATACGTGCACCATGCCAACTTTGAAAACTCGCAAAATCAACCGGGTTTTCATACCCCGTAGAGATTAATATAGTTTATTTACGTACCTCTTTTTAAGATCTTGCCCTTTCTGTGGATGTTCCGTTTTCCGCACAGTATGATCCGCGTTTGACCCTCCTCGATGGCCGGGTAATTCTGGTCTGCCATGATATTGTCTTGGTGTACCACATCTTTGCAGGGTCCTAATTTGCACTCGACCCACTTTACCAAGACAAACTTTGTTTCACGGCGCTGTGGAGGCATATCTGCAGCTGCACGGGGAAAACCGAAATTCGAATTTGTTAACGGTTGGAAATCTCACCCGTCTCACCCACGCACCTTGCGGCATTCACCAATGTTAGTGTGTGGGAGAGAGATGGCAATAACAACAGTCCGGGATGACCAACACAAACTTACGTTTCGTCACCACATTCAAGAACATAAATTTCTTGAAATTGCACGCAATTCAATAGGACACGGCATCAAATAATTTATTTTGAGAAGCGTCCTACTTACGAGACGGTCGCTGTCTTCAACAATAGAGCGGACTCTCTCGAGCTTCACGCAACAATGTTGGCTATGCTGCGCGGAAAGGAAAGAGCCGTCGAGACATTTATGCGGTGGCAGCGGAATTTGTTGTGGTTCGAGCGTGGGTTGTGATCCTCCCGCCGTGTTTTGACGAGAAGTTGCATGAGAATATAATATTGGCTTCGTATCTTACTCAAAAATTTAAATGTCGGATTCTGAAAGTTTATCGAAGCGTAAAAAAGTACAAGATGACGAGGGAGAAAGTAATGCAAGCAGGTGAGCAAGACGTTTCGGAACCTCCGCTGATGGTTTGTTTGGTTATCTAACCGGCTAATAAACTTTTTACGTGTTTTTCAGTCTTAATCTTCCTTCACATAGCCGGACGACGGCTGCATCGAGTGACTTGCCGTGGAATGAGCCGCCGCCCGTCTCGGGTAAGTGTGGTTGTGTATATTCGCTTACAGATCGTTGCATGGAAGTTGTGACCTACCTAATAGTATTTATTTCAGTGTCACTTCCTGATATTGAAATGGACCCAAATGTTTTAAATCCCTGTACAAGATTGGAGGCTCCACATCACTATGTACAAAATGTGGACATTGGAGATATGGCCAAAGTATACCAACCTGCAGATGACTTTGGGAAATCTTTGTCACCTAGCACTTGTCGGTCTTTTTCACCTGAGAGGCGTCTTCTGAGCCCGCCTCCACTGTCTTCCACTTCGCAGGGGCTCACCAAACACACAGCACAATCTCAAAATCAAAACCAAACTTCTTTGCCCTCCATTGTACCAAGTATGTTTTCTAATCAAATTTCGTATTGTTTTTTTTATTAGTCTGTTGTTTATTGTACATTTGTTTCTGTTTTGTTCCAGTTTTAAGCACAGCCCCAGAAGCATCTACTTTAATCCCAACACACAGGGAAATAGAGATTAGTAGCAAATCACGTAAGTTTTTATGTCAACTGCAAGCTTTTTCTGTGTACTCTGGAAACCCAAGTGTGTACAAGTATTCATTATTTACTATATCAAGTATTCAGTAAATAGTGTGTACTTGGGCATGTACACACTATTTACTGTATATATGGCCATGTACACATTATTTACTGATTACTTGAAAGTGTGCAGTATATAAGTAATACTCAAACACACTTGAGTTTCCAGAGTATTGCTCTGCTACAGAATATGTTTAGGTAATGTGATTTGCATTAATTTATTATTAATTTTAATCTGTTACTAGTGGACCAAGAGACCAGACGGTTGTCGCTCGACATGGATCAATCTGATATTCCCATCACACTGGAGGGATGTGTTCTGAATCCTGACAGTATTCCTGGCGGTAAGATGAATTATTAATCATAGCCCATTGGTATTATGTTAGAATGCTCTACCTTATATTGTTTTAATATTAATTAATTTGCTTTCTCTCAGGACTTGATTCTTGTACTGTGCCTCTGAACCAACCAGACATCATCGAGATATTTAACTCTCTTGACTTGGATCCAGGAACACGTAAGTTTAGTATATTTTAAGGTTAAAACATTCCCTTTATTTTCATCTCCATCTCCTTATTTCAATGATATTTCATAAAACTTTAAATGTGTTTGATAACATTAAAAATATTGAAAGAAAACACCTTTAGAAACATATTTTTGATAAATGTTACTGTGATTCTTGTTCTCATTTGCCTTTAAAGAAACTGATATTATTAATTAATTTATCTGTTTTAGGTGATGAAGATAATGTGTCTGTGACATCTAATTTAGAGTATGACCAATTTTTGGATGCCCGTGACTACTTTACTTCAGATGATGATCCATTAGCACTGAGTTGTTCTACAGAGGATGATGCTTCATGTAACTCCCTTTTTGAATCTGAAGATCAGTTTGGGTCACATAGTACTGAGAGCAAGCCTGAAAACCAACCTTCAGCAGATCCACCTATTTTCAGTGGAGCGAAAGTGACTTTATCTGAACTAGCTGTTGCATTTTTATCATTGATGCTGAGTAATGATATTAGTGGTAAGCTCATGGAAAGGTTTCTTTCTTTTATTCAGTTAATTCTCCCTGAACATTGCAATTTCTTCTCTTCTTTGTATTCATTCTTCAAATATTTTAAAAGTTTAAAGGACCCTGTAAAATTTATCTATTATTGTTCATCCTGCCTGAGAGCACTAGAAAGGAAGGATTCCATCTGTTCTAGGTGTGGTGCTAGTAGCAAAGTGAATTATTACCTCCATTTACCAGTTATACCTCAAATTAAGGCTCTGTACTCAAATCCTACTTTTGTAGAATTATTATCCTATAGATTTAACAGGAAAAAAACTGTGGAAAACAATCTTGAAGACATTTATGATGGTGATTTGTACAAGTCAGCTAACTGCATTTTATCTAATCCGCTTAATATATCATTGTCTTGGAATACCGATGGAATTTCAATATTCAAATCAAGTAATTTTCAAATCTGGCCTTTTTATTTTACAGTCAATGAACTACCACCACACCTTAGATTTAAGGAAGAATATATGATTTTAGGTGGATTAGCATTTGGGAGCGAAAAACCTGCTTGCAATTTATTTTTGAAACCTATCTGTCAGGAAACTGAAATCCTATCAAATGGTGTTGATGTTAATTTATCTACTTGTGAATCTCCTGTAAATATCAAATGCATTGTTTTGTGTGGTACGTGTGATGCGTTGGCCAAAGCTGCATTCATGAGAATGAATAATTTTAATGGATATTATGGCTGTCCTCGGTGCCTTATTAAGGGGGAGTATAATTTGGAAGGTAAAGTCTTCACATATGCATTTGAGGAGAATTTAGTGCAACGAACTATTGAAGGCTATACTGATCATTTAAAAACACTGAGAGCTAGTGAAAGTAAAGAACCAGTCTTCGGTGTTAAGGGTCCTACCTATTTGTTCAAAATGGTCTGGAATTTCTTTTTAAATTCCACTGCCATTGACGTGATGCATAATGTTTACCTGGGATGTTGCCGCCAAATCTTCTTTCTGTGGTTTAGTACAGAATTTATTAAAAAAGTATTTGGCCAAAATGCCGAAAGAAAGGGTTTATTAGAAAAACTTAGTGAGACGTTGTGTAAGATGGAAGTACCTCATTATATGTCACGACCAACCCGCTCTTTGTTCAATGTGAAGTATTTCAAAGCTGCAGAATTTAGAATTTGGCTTTTTTGCACTGCTCTGCCTCTCTTGCATAATCATATGACAGATGTTTATTTTGAACATTTTAAGAAACTTGTTTGTGCAGTTTCTCTTTTAAACCAAGCTAGTGTGTCAGTACAGGATGTTGAGTTGGCAAGATCTCTACTGAAATCTTTTGTGCATGATTTCCAAGAGCTGTTTGGTATTCTTAATATGTCATTCAACGTTCATTGCCTGCTTCATTTACCTGATGTTACTCTTGCCTGTGGGCCCCTTTGGGTCTCTAGCTGCTTTGGTTATGAAAGTTTAAATGGAAGACTGGCTCGTCTTGTCCATGGTACTCGACATGCAGGGCTTCAAATTTATTCTCACCTAGGTCTTCTAAGAAGTATGTCTAGTTTAGTAGCTCCCCTTCTAAATGAAGAGGTAAAATTATTTTGTAAAAGTATGCTTTTAAAGTCTCAACAGTTCAGAGTTACTGCTAAGATACAAAATGGAATTTTTATTTTAGGAAATTTAGTAAGAGAACATTTTCTACCACCTAATTTTAATGATGTTTTAAGGTCTGCATCCCCTGTACATGCAGATTATTTTTTCTTTTTTAGGCTGAAAAAGCAAGATTATCTTTATGTTTCTGAAGACTATGGCAAAGGTAGTCGGAATTCTTCTTGTGTAAAGTATAAAGTAGGCAATGGTGAAGTAAGCTATGGGCGAGTTAAAACATTTGTTAAAGTAACCGATTGTACATGTGAAGCTTTTTGTGACCACTCTGGAAAATATGGCGCATTGATCACTAGATTTAATTGTTCAATACCTTTTGAAACATCAAACCCCAATGTGCAAATCAACACAATCTTGTCCTGTAACGACAGCAATGTGATAGAATTTATTTTGATTGAAGACTTAGAGTGTGTCTGCTTTAAAATATGTATTGATGAATCTGTTTTCTTGTCAGTACCTCTGAACAATTATGAATTAGAGTAATACTTTGACATTAAAATCCTAGTACTTCTGATCTTTGTTTAACTTCCTTGAAGACAGCCCCTGTCCACCAGCGCGTCAAGCTAAAGCCCCTGCCCCACCCCGCCGCGCCGCCCCGCCGCCCCGCCCCGCCCCGTCCCGCCCCGCCCCGCGCGCGGCTGCTGGGCACTTTGAGTACTGTTGAGTTTCTCATACCGCTGGGTAACCGGGCTATCCCGAGCAATCCCGAGGCGCTCGCGGCCTGCCGCCTGGTCGCTTGAAAAGTGTCTGAGCTTTAATCGAAATCTATCGCCTTGCCTCGTCCGTCTCTGGACAGCTCGCAGCTGCAGAGTAGACTTCGCTCGGACAGTGCTCAGACATTGCGTTTGCAAACCCGATCTCCGGCTCACGTCCGTTCTCAGATTGTCTGCAGACTGCTCTCGGTCAGAACTGTCTGAGGACGGTCAGTGGACCTGCCGAGATGGGTCTGCGCCCTGAATGAGGATGCCATGGTTTCTGTATTCGCGACGGTCTGAGACTGGTCTACGGGTGCACATCTGGCCTCTGTCTAATTACCAGTTGCGCCTAGCCCGACGCTTGTGTGCGCCCTGATCGCGTTGAACCTGATACCTAGTTGCGACGGAGCCGAGCCCCATCCGTGCAGATTGACAGAAAGTATTCAACTTACAGACGAATTTTTCCAAGCGGGAACCCGATCACAGAATAATCGAAAATTGCACGTGTTTCGCATGAATTTGATAGATTTGTATTTTATGATTCAAAATTAAGTGTTGGAGCTGTGTTGCAGCTATTAGTTTTGTTAGAAATTCGAATATATGACGTGGTCTTTCTGCTTGTTATGGGTTCGAGCTACGCTAAGCCACGCATCTTCCCTCCTTCTTCTTACTAAGTGAGGTCCTCATTATTCAAATCGTCTTTGCCCTGGCGTTGGCAAATACAATGTGATGTGGTCATGCGGGCCATGGAGTGTGGGCGATGGCGAGCCGAAGTATCGTACTGATTCAGCTCGACCGTCCTGAGATCGGTATCGGACAAGAAATCGGCTGTGAGAGGAGAGCACCGCCTGGGAGAGAGACGGGGAGTGCGCAGGTCGGAGGTGACGGTTGAGTGGGGATCAGTGCGTGGCGTGAGGCTAGGGTCGGGGTATAGGGATCCGCTGTCGAGACTGGAGAAAAAATGAAACTACACTACAGGGTCCGTCCGGGATGTGAACTAACTGGGGACATCTCGCATCCTCAGCGAGAATCATACCCCTAGACCAACGGACCGTGGCGTTGAACGTGGGACTCGTCTCGGTGCTTGTAGTGACAATGAGAAAAACGAAGAGCGGGGCTGCACGAACGAAAATCGCAAGCGGAAGACGTGCGTGCCTCCAGAGAGAATTGAACTCTCGACCCCCAGTTTACTAGACTGGTGCTCTAGCCGCTGAGCTATGGAGGCATCCGCGGAAGCTGACGGCAACGCACCGACCCTGTTTGCGGTATGCGGCTGGTGAGTCAGACGCCTTCAAGGGGCATAACGGAAGGTCCCACCGAGATTTCAACTCGGATCGCAGGATTCAGAGTCCTGAGTGCTAACCATTACACCATGGGACCTTGGGCGAACGGATGGGTCGAGCGGGTCGATGTATTTGCACCGGGTCGGGTGACGGGACGTGGTAGAAGGAAGAAAGAAATGAAAAATGACGTCCGACGAGGATGAGATTCGAACTCACGCGGGCAGAGCCCATTGGATTAGCAGTCCAACGCCTTAACCACTCGGCCACCTCGTCTTGATTAGCAGGGCAGACGGCGAGCGAAAATGACTCTTGACCCAACTACAGATGCATGGGGTGAGACTGCAGCCGAGGCCCGAGGCCTCCGCCTCCGTCCGAGAGGACTGGCCATGGGAGGGCGCCTGTGCGCTTAGTGCGTGCAATCGATGCATCAAAACAAATTCCGATACCGGGAATCGAACCCGAGCCTCCTGGGTGAGAGCCAGGTATCCTAGCCACTAGACCATATCGGATGGATACGGAGCTGTGCAGAATAGCAGGTTGGCGTGTGAACAGCTGTGGTGTGGAGAGGACGGCGCAAGTAGCCGCGATACTGCAAAAGACAAGTCGCCCAACGTGGGGCTCGAACCCACGACCCTGGGATTAAGAGTCCCATGCTCTACCGACTGAGCTAGCCGGGCGCCGATTGACGCAACGTAGTCAAGCGCCAGCCATAAGGAAGACGAGTGGCTGGGCGGCGGCGGTTGTCGGTCGGCCTGACGAACCACTCTATACAGACGGAAGTGAGAAAAAGGGTGGAGGTGCGGGGTATCGATCCCCGGTCCTCTCGCATGCAAAGCGAGCGCTCTACCGTCTGAGCTACACCCCCGACGTGCTCAATTTTTGACAACTGAAGCAGTCGCGCGTGCTCCAGTGCAGGCAGAAGGTACGACAAACAATTTGTCCGCAGTCGGTAGGACTCGAACCTACGCTCCCAGAGGGAAACTGATTTCTAGTCAGTCGCCTTAACCACTCGGCCACGACTGCAAGCAACGGCAGCCGTCGCTGCAGATTATGCCAAGGCAAAAATGGCGTTGGCCGAGAAGGCGGGGGCGGGAGCCATTCCCCACCCCAGCCGACGGCGAGCGTGCCGAGTCAGCGCTGGCAGCGTAAGCAGGCAAACCGGTGTCGTTGTAGTGACTAGCTAGCGCGCCGGCCACGGGGCAGTGATCATGCTGGCCTTCTCGTGGGACATGCACAGGTAACAGTCACCTCGTGCCCCAAAGCTCTCTCGTGCAGTAGTAGTCGCAGCAGCAGCACGGGCGGCAAGAGTGGCGGCGGCGGCGACACCGGTGCATGAGCCGTCGTGTAGCCGTGATCGTATAGTGGTCAGTACCTCGCGTTGTGGCCGCGATAACCCAGGTTCGAATCCTGGTCACGGCACCACTTTGTTGACACTTTTCTTTGCTCCTCCAGCTCCTCTGCCCTTTCGTTTCGGGACGGTAACGTGGACGCGCCGTCTTCAGGGGCAAAAGAGAACGCTCGCCCAACGTGGGACTTGAACCCACGACCCTGGGATTAAAAGTCCCATGCTCTACCGACTGAGCTAGCTGGGCTCATATCACATACAGCAAAATAAAAAGCCCAAAAGCAATACACAGCAAAAGAAAAAGAAACGAAAGGTTTCGGTTAGGGTCGTGGGAGAAATGGACAAGGACAAGACGCGACAGAACAAAAGAACATTGGGTGTCCAGCTGCCGAAACCCGGGATTGAACCGGGGACATTTAGATCTTCAGTCTAACGCTCTCCCAACTGAGCTATTTCGGCCGGATGCCACGATGGCCCGACCCACACGACCAAGAGTCGCCTCGGCCTCGGCCTCGTCGTCCACCATGGCCGTGGCCGCGCTGCCCGACGTGCACACACACACACACACACACACACACTCCTCTCTTTATCGCTCCTGCCAGGCCACGCAGCGACAAACTCTCACCAAAACCCTTCGTCGCGGCAAGCCCAGACGTCTAGCACATTTCTCCGGCCAAGTGTCGTGGACTCTAAAAAGTTGACGCCCCCGGGTGGGGTCGAACCACCAACCTTTCGGTTAACAGCCGAACGCGCTAACCATTGCGCCACGGAGGCCACTTGCACTTGCTCCCTCCACGCCAGGATCATATTGTGCAAAGCCAGTCAGTCGCGTCCTCTATCGCACCTTGGCCCGCGTCACGAAAAAGACTGCATCGGCCGGGAATCGAACCCGGGTCGCCCGCGTGGCAGGCGAGCATTCTACCACTGAACCACCGATGCTGATGGGGAGCTTGCAAAGCGTTGCGATTTGAGAGAGCCTTCTCCGCGGCTGAGCGAGAAAACTCGAGTGAAGGATGTGGGTGGCACGTTAAGTCAAGGTGGGCTGGGCGTCTTCTCAAGATGCTTGGAACCGTTACCGATGACGTGTCGTCTGCTCTTCCGACGCTCGAATCGGTAGAAGCGTCAGCGGACGATCGTTACACTAGTCCTCGGTAGTATAGTGGTCAGTATCTCCGCCTGTCACGCGGAAGACCGGGGTTCGATTCCCCGCCGGGGAGGTACTTTTTCTTCTTTTATGAATGGGGATCTCACTTAGTAAGAAGAAGAAAGGGACAAGACGGCCGCGACCCATAACAAACGAACATAACCCGATCAGAGAATAATCGAAAATTGCACGTGTTTCGCATGAATTTGATAGATTTGTATTTTATGATTCAAAATTAAGTGTTGGAGCTGTGTTGCAGCTATTAGTTTTGTTAGAAATGCGAATATATGACGTGGTCTTTCTGCTTGTTATGGGTTCGAGCTACGCTAAGCCACGCATCTTCCCTCCTTCTTCTTACTAAGTGAGGTCCTCATTATTCAAATCGTCTTTGCCCTGGCGTTGGCAAATACATTGTGATGTGGTCATGCGGGCCATGGAGTGTGGGCGATGGCGAGCCGCAGTATCGTACTGATTCAGCTCGACCGTCCTGAGATCGGTATCGGACAAGAAATCGGCTGTGAGAGGAGAGCACCGCCTGGGAGAGAGACGGGGAGTGCGCAGGTCGGAGGTGACGGTTGAGTGGGGATCAGTGCGTGGCGTGAGGCTAGGGTCGGGGTATAGGGATCCGCTGTCGAGACTGGAGAAAAAATGAAACTACACTACAGGGTCCGTCCGGGATGTGAACTAACTGGGGACATCTCGCATCCTCAGCGAGAATCATACCCCTAGACCAACAGACCGTGGCGTTGAACGTGGGACTCGTCTCGGTGCTTGTAGTGACAATGAGAAAACGAAGAGCGGGGCTGCACGAACGAAAATCGCAAGCGGAAGACGTGCGTGCCTCCAGAGAGAATTGAACTCCACTAGACCATATCGGATGGATACGGAGCTGTGCAGAATAGCAGGTTGGCGTGTGAACAGCTGTGGTGTGGAGAGGACGGCGTAAGTAGCCGCGATACTGCAAAAGACAAGTCGCCCAACGTGGGGCTCGAATCCACGACCCTGGGATTAAGAGTCCCATGCTCTACCGACTGAGCTAGCCGGGCGCCGATTGACGCAACGTAGTCAAGCGCCAGCCATAAGGAAGACGAGTGGCTGGGCGGCGGCGGTTGTCGGTCGGCCTGACGAACCACTCTATACAGACGGAAGTGAGAAAAAGGGTGGAGGTGCGGGGTATCGATCCCCGGTCCTCTCGCATGCAAAGCGAGCGCTCTACCGTCTGAGCTACACCCCCGACGTGCTCAATTTTTGACAACTGAAGCAGTCGCGCGTGCTCCAGTGCAGGCAGAAGGTACGACAAACAATTTGTCCGCAGTCGGTAGGACTCGAACCTACGCTCCCAGAGGGAAACTGATTTCTAGTCAGTCGCCTTAACCACTCGGCCACGACTGCAAGCAACGGCAGCCGTCGCTGCAGATTATGCCAAGGCAAAAATGGCGTTGGCCGAGAAGGCGGGGGCGGGAGCCATTCCCCACCCCAGCCGACGGCGAGCGTGCCGAGTCAGCGCTGGCAGCGTAAGCAGGCAAACCGGTGTCGTTGTAGTGACTAGCTAGCGCGCCGGCCACGGGGCAGTGATCATGCTGGCCTTCTCGTGGGACATGCACAGGTAACAGTCACCTCGTGCCCCAAAGCTCTCTCGTGCAGTAGTAGTCGCAGCAGCAGCACGGGCGGCAAGAGTGGCGGCGGCGGCGACACCGGTGCATGAGCCGTCGTGTAGCCGTGATCGTATAGTGGTCAGTACCTCGCGTTGTGGCCGCGATAACCCAGGTTCGAATCCTGGTCACGGCACGACTTTGTTGACACTTTTCTTTGCTCCTCCAGCTCCTCTGCCCTTTCGTTTCGGGACGGTAACGTGGACGCGCCGTCTTCAGGGGCAAAAGAGAACGCTCGCCCAACGTGGGACTTGAACCCACGACCCTGGGATTAAAAGTCCCATGCTCTACCGACTGAGCTAGCTGGGCTCATATCACTACCGCAAAATAAAAAGCCCAAAAGCAATACACAGCAAAAGAAAAAGAAACGAAAGGTTTCGGTTAGGGTCGTGGGAGAAATGGACAAGGACAAGACGCGACAGAACAAAAGAACATTGGGTGTCCAGCTGCCGAAACCCGGGATTGAACCGGGGACATTTAGATCTTCAGTCTAACGCTCTCCCAACTGAGCTATTTCGGCCGGATGCCACGATGGCCCGACCCACACGACCAAGAGTCGCCTCGGCCTCGGCCTCGTCGTCCACCATGGCCGTGGCCGCGCTGCCCGACGTGCACACACACACACACACACACACACACTCCTCTCTTTATCGCTCCTGCCAGGCCACGCAGCGACAAACTCTCACCAAAACCCTTCGTCGCGGCAAGCCCAGACGTCTAGCACATTTCTCCGGCCAAGTGTCGTGGACTCTAAAAAGTTGACGCCCCCGGGTGGGGTCGAACCACCAACCTTTCGGTTAACAGCCGAACGCGCTAACCATTGCGCCACGGAGGCCACTTGCACTTGCTCCCTCCACGCCAGGATCATATTGTGCAAAGCCAGTCAGTCGCGTCCTCTATCGCACCTTGCCCCGCGTCACGAAAAAGACTGCATCGGCCGGGAATCGAACCCGGGTCGCCCGCGTGGCAGGCGAGCATTCTACCACTGAACCACCGATGCTGATGGGGAGCTTGCAAAGCGTTGCGATTTGAGAGAGCCTTCTCCGCGGCTGAGCGAGAAAACTCGAGTGAAGGATGTGGGTGGCACGTTAAGTCAAGGTGGGCTGGGCGTCTTCTCAAGATGCTTGGAACCGTTACCGATGACGTGTCGTCTGCTCTTCCGACGCTCGAATCGGTAGAAGCGTCAGCGGACGATCGTTACACTAGTCCTCGGTAGTATAGTGGTCAGTATCTCCGCCTGTCACGCGGAAGACCGGGGTTCGATTCCCCGCCGGGGAGGTACTTTTTCTTCTTTTATGAATGGGGATCTCACTTAGTAAGAAGAAGAAAGGGACAAGACGGCCGCGACCCATAACAAACGAACATAACCCGATCAGAGAATAATCGAAAATTGCACGTGTTTCGCATGAATTTGATAGATTTGTATTTTATGATTCAAAATTAAGTGTTGGAGCTGTGTTGCAGCTATTAGTTTTGTTAGAAATGCGAATATATGACGTGGTCTTTCTGCTTGTTATGGGTTCGAGCTACGCTAAGCCACGCATCTTCCCTCCTTCTTCTTACTAAGTGAGGTCCTCATTATTCAAATCGTCTTTGCCCCTGGCGTTGGCAAATACACTGTGATGTGGTCATGCGGGCCATGGAGTGTGGGCGATGGCGAGCCGCAGTATCGTACTGATTCAGCTCGACCGTCCTGAGATCGGTATCGGACAAGAAATCGGCTGTGAGAGGAGAGCACCGCCTGGGAGAGAGACGGGGAGTGCGCAGGTCGGAGGTGACGGTTGAGTGGGGATCAGTGCGTGGCGTGAGGCTAGGGTCGGGGTATAGGGATCCGCTGTCGAGACTGGAGAAAAAATGAAACTACACTACAGGGTCCGTCCGGGATGTGAACTAACTGGGGACATCTCGCATCCTCAGCGAGAATCATACCCCTAGACCAACGGACCGTGGCGTTGAACGTGGGACTCGTCTCGGTGCTTGTAGTGACAATGAGAAAAAGAAGAGCGGGGCTGCACGAACGAAAATCGCAAAAGGAAGACGTGCGTGCCTCCAGAGAGAATTGAACTCTCGACCCCCAGTTTACTAGACTGGTGCTCTAGCCGCTGAGCTATGGAGGCATCCGCGGAAGCAAACGGCAACGCACCGACCCTGTTTGCGGTATGCGGCTGGTGAGTCAGACGCCTTCAAGGGGCATAACGGAAGGTCCCACCGAGATTTGAACTCGGATCGCAGGATTCAGAGTCCTGAGTGCTAACCATTACACCATGGGACCTTGGGCGAACGGATGGGTCGAGCGGGTCGATGTATTTGCACCGGGTCGGGTGACGGGACGTGGTAGAAGGAAGAAAGAAATGAAAAATGACGTCCGACGAGGATGAGATTCGAACTCACGCGGGCAGAGCCCATTGGATTAGCAGTCCAACGCCTTAACCACTCGGCCACCTCGTCATAATTAGCAGGGCAGACGGCGAGCGAAAATGACTCTTGACCCAACTACAGATGCATGGGGTGAGACTGCAGCCGAGGCCCGAGGCCTCCGCCTCCGTCCGAGAGGACTGGCGATGGGAGGGCGCCTGTGCGCTTAGTGCGTGCAATCGATGCATCAAAACAAATTCCGATACCGGGAATCGAACCCGAGCCTCCTGGGATGAGAGCCAGGTATCCTAGCAACTAGACCATATCGGACGGATACGGAGCTGTGCAGAATGGCAGGTTGGCGTGTGAACAGCTGTGGTGTGGAGAGGATGGCGCAAGTAGCCGCGATACTGCAAAAGACAAGTCGCCCAACGTGGGGCTCGAACCCACGACCCTGGGATTAAGAGTCCCATGCTCTACCGACTTAACACTTTTATTAAATCTTTGAACAACAGTAACAAAAAACAAACAATAAAGATTTAATAATATACAGGTAAGTACAGCCTGCCCGTCTGGCCTTTTTCTTCTTCCTTTTCACATCCTCTCCTTTACAATCTGTTCTAGCTCTCCTCTCTAAACTCTCTCTCACTCCCCCGCCTCCTCACTTCCCTCCGCTCCGTGCCCGGCCTCTCTCTGTCTCTCTCACTCCCCCGCCTCCTCACCTCGCCTGCGGCGTGCCGAGCCATTCTCCGTCTCTCTCGCTCCCCCTCTCCCTTCCCTCCGCCTGGTGACCTTGGCCTTGAGCTGGCCCTCTCCCTCTCCTCACCCCCTCGCCTGTCGCTGCCCGAGCCTACTGTACAGTACAGTAGGCGCCAAGTTGGGGGCCAGCGCTAAGCGCGCTGCCTCCGGAAACCGTTTTCTCACCAGTGCAAGTCCTTGCTCTACCCCTACCTGTCCGCCTCCCACCGCTCGCTACGACCGCTGCCCGAGGACAGGGGCGGCTACCGCCGCGCGGGGTCGGGCGTAAGCGCCAACTTACGCCCCGAGGCGTTGCGCCGGACTCGCGCGTGGTGCGCTGCCAGTCAGCACTGCCAGTGGCCCCCCTCCGGCCCGCAAACCCGGGGACTTAACAGCGCCGCGCGGCGCCTGCCGCTCCTCTCCACGGTGGAAGAGGCTTGGCCCGTGGTTCTTCTGGGAGTCGGCGAGGACGCCGCGGGGAGACTGCCGGCGGCGCGCCGCGCCCCGGCACCGCAGTGTTGCAGCACCTGAGGCACGTCCATGGTAGGTCCTTTACCTTTGCACTATTTTATGTCCTTGGTAGGCACGTCACACTGTTAACTTATGTCTCTATCACGTCACTTTCAGGCTGGCGCACACTACAGCGTCTTCGCTGCTAGCTGCAGCCCGGGGTCGCCGCTCTGGATGGCGCGGTCCTTCTCCTCCTTCATGACGGCCAGGAGGTCGCCCATCCGTACCTTCTGGTTGGAGGCGAGGAAGTGCACCATCGTGCCCAGGATAATGACGGCTGCGTCCTGGTGGCCTCGGGACGTTGCACGGAAGTCGGGGCGGATGACGATACTTGGCGGCACCGTGTTCAGGCCCAGCAGCGCCGACAGCTTGGTGGACACCCACGCCCAGATGGCGCGGCGCTCCCGCCCGCAGCCGAGAAGATGGTGAAGCAGGTCGTCGTCCACGCCGTCACAGCGAAGGCACCGCGGCGAGTCGACCCACTTGATGGCAGCGAGCCTTGTGCGCGTCGGGAGCACGTCGTGCACGACACGGAACCAGGTCGCCTTCGCGGCCGCCGGGAGCAGCGGCGAGTGAACGCGGCCCCACACGAGCGGCCAGTCTGCGTCACCGTTGAGCCTGTAGACGCGGGGCTTGGCGATGGCGTCGGCCAGGAGCGCGTCGTAGATGGCCTTGCTGAGGTCCTTGCCCACCAGGACAGGGGGCGCCTTCCCCTCCGCGATGACGTCCCGGACCGGCCCCATGTACCTCACCGACATGGGCAGTGCTGTGCCGTGGGGGTGCAGCTCGCCCAGGATGCGCAGCCAGCCGCCACTGAGGGAGGCGTCGGCAGCTCTCTCCGACGTCATCCACCGGGCCGTGAACATGGCACGGGACTTGTGCAGCGGGTCGTGTAGCCCCAGGCCGCCAAGCGCCTTGGGCAGGATCATGACCTCGAAGGGGACCCGGAGGAGCTCGCCCGCCCAGAGGAACTTCCCCAAGGCCTTCCTGATGTCCTTTGCCGTCGTCGTGGAGATAGGGATGACCTGCGCCAGATGCCAGAGTAAGGACATAGCATATGTGTTCGCGTACTCTACCCGCTGCATAATGTTGAACGCCCGGAGGCGTGCGTCCGCAAGGGTGGCCCGCAGCGCGCCGACGCGGCTGGTCCAGTTGGCGGCGGCCATCCCGTGCACCGAGGCCGTGAAGACGATGCCGAGCACCTTGACCTCCTGCACGTACGGGAACGGAAGTGGGACCTGCTGTTCCCAGGCGCCGAGTGGGAGTGCCTTTGACTTGGTGTTGTTGACCTTTAACCCCGTCTCTTCACCGAAGTCTCGCAGGGCGGCGGCGAGCGCGGCGGCGTCCTCCGGTCTCTCAAGCACGGCGATGACGTCATCCACGTAGGCCGACACAGCGAGGCACGGCTCTGCCCCGTCTTCCTTGACGTCCGGGATGCTGACGCCTCTCAGTCTGCAAGCAAGGACTCTTATCAGGACGGACATGACGATGTTGAAGATGACCATGCTCAACGGGCAGCCCTGGCGCACGCCCCTCCCGAGGACGAAGGGTGACGTGAGCGACCCGTTTATCCTGACGCAGGTCGTCGCCTTCCTGTACATGGACATGATCAGGGTGATGAAGTCCGCGCCAACACCGTACCGCCGCAGGATCTCCCATATCACAAGGTGCGTGACGTTGTTGAAGGCGCCGGCGATGTCAAGCGCGACCAGGCACGCTCCCACCTTTGTCCTTGGCTGCCGATTGGCCGTGTCCACCACCGCGATGCAGTCACGGATGTCAGCGAGGGCTGCGTGCATCGTCCTCCCTCTGCCACCTCTTACCTGCAGAGGGTGAAGCAGCTTTTCCTGCACCTTCTCCAGCCGCCGGGCCAGGATTCGGGACAGGATTTTACCATCAACGTCAAGAAGCGTCACCGGCCGGAAGTCCTTCACCATGACTGGCTCTTTCACCTTAGGGATGAGCACCATCACTCCTTTGGTGTGGCTTTCTGCTACCTGGCGCCGCTGCAGCATGGTGTTGAAAGCAGCGAGCATGTCCTTGCCAAGGATGTCCCATGCGGCCAGGTACAGCTCCGCCGTTAGCCCATCTTCGCCAGGGCTCTTGCTGCGGGGGCAGGCCTTGATCGCCTCCAGCAGCTCGGCCTCTGTGACCTCGGCCAGGAGGTTGATGTTGTCCTGGTCGTCAAGGACGGGGCCCTCGATGGCCGCGTCCAGGAGAGGAGTCGGTTTGTCAGACTCACCCGGTGACTCGCAGAACACCTCCTCGAAGTGCTGCCTGACGTGAGCTTCGATGGCCTTCTGTCCTGAGAACACCTGCCCCGCCGCGTCCTGCAGGCTCTCGATGGTGTTGGCCTCGGTGCGGCGAATGCTGGCGGCGACGTGGTGCACCGCCGGGGGCTCGTCCTGACACGGTGTGCTGCACTTTGCCCGCGCGGCGACGCCAAGCAGGCGCCTCCGCAGCACGTCCATAATCCGCCGCTTGAAGTAGGCCACACGTTCATCAGCCGTGCTAGTTGGGTTGTCTACCCTCCCGGCGCTCAGCTCTGCAAGACAGTCATGGTAAAACTTTAGTGTTTGCTCCTCGTTTTTACGCACCTCTCTGCTCAGGGCGGCACAGAACGAGCGTAGCTTGGCCTTTCCCTGCTCCCACCAGTCAACGACATCCATACTGTCCCTTCTCTTGCTCCAACTCGACCAGACAGAGCGGAGGCGGGGGAGAAACAGGGGGCTGTTGAGCAGCGCCGGGTCCAGCTTCCATTGTCCTTGCCGAGGCTCTGCCGCCGGGCGCCGACTGACATCCACCTCCATCTCAACGCAGAGGGCGTGGTGATCACTGACCGCGTTGGGCAGCGTTCTTGCGTGTCGAAGGGCTGGCTCCAGCTGGGCGCTCACGTAAACCCTATCGAGGCGAGAAGAGCACACGTTAGAGAAAAATGTGAAACCAGGCTCATTGGGGCGTATCCTTAACCATGCGTCCTTGAGACGGAGGCCCTGGATGACGTTCTGCAGGACGCGGCAGGGCGCGGCCGTGCCCGTAGTGTCCTGTGCCCTTAACACCGCATTGAAGTCGCCCGCTACAATGATTTTCTCTGCGTCCGCGAGCATGACGGCCATGTCTTCGAGGAAGAAGTTCACCCGCTCGTGGCGGCCCTGGTTGCCGGCGGGGGCGTACACGTTCACGATGGTAATGTCACTGACCTTTGCAGACGTTGCCCTCCCACTTGGCAGACGTTTCTCCTCGCTCACCGAGATGCCTTCCTTGACGAGCAGTGCCGTGCCGCGCCCCGCCGGCCCGACGTTCACCACCTCCCGGTATCCTCTCATTCCGAAGTACGGCGTCCGGACCTCCTGGAGACAGACTACGTCAGCTCGAGCATTGGTGATTAACTGCCTCACGGCCTCCAGTTTTTCTGCGGCGGAAACAGTACAGATGTTAAGAGATAAAATAGTAAGTATATCCATTATTGTTTTGATTTATTTTCCTTGTTTTCTTTGCTACTCTTCTTTTTTTCGTTGCCGAGGCCGAGGCCGAGGCTAGACGCAGTCCGCTTGAGAAAGCCTACTGGTGGGTTAGTCCTGCTCCCCTCGGCATACGCCTGCAGGTTCGCCTTGCTCTGCGTAGCAGTGAGCGGCCGCCGCGCCCCTCCCCCCAGGCTGCCAACGCTGCTGCCACTTCCCGTCCTAGACCTAGTGTTTGTCCGCGGCTTTTCCCTCTGCACCGGCTTTCCATTCGGCCCAATCATAACAAAAGGGTCGGCCTCAGGGTCGATAGGGGTGGACAGAACGTCCGGCGAGGGTGCAGGTGTTGTCCCCGCCTCCGCAGCCGTCTCCACATCGCCCTCCTCCTCCCCTCCCCTCTTCTCCTCGGTCCCCTTCTGGGCCGGGGGAGCATACTCGTAGTCGTCTCCCAGAGTGCTGCCGTCAATAAAGACACTAAGTGTCTTACCTGGTTTGTGGCCGCCGCCCCAAAGGCCGTCACTTGCCGCCGCTGTAATTACCGTCTCCGCGGCCGCCTCTTCCCGGTGGAGTCTCTGCTCGCGCGGGGTATCTCCGTCTCCTTGCTGTGCCGTGCCGTGCTGCTGCTCCCCGGCCGGGCCCCGGGCCGCCGGCTGGACCGGCTGTCCCTGGGTGAGCGGGGTAGTGCCGCTGCTTGCTGACTCAGCCGTCCCATAGCCTCCCTGGTCGACATACATAGAACAATCAATTTCGGTTTCCTCAATGTTTTCACTATCGCCAGCCCCCCTCAGCGCCGCACTGAACGATTTTGGTTTCCCCTTTTCGGGACATTGTTTACGCAGGTGGCCCGGTAAATTACAAATTCCACAAGTTGCTGGTTGCCCGGCATACATGATCAAACACTTCTGATTTTCCACAGTAATATAGGATGGAATGTGCTGCGAGATTTCCACTCGGGCTCTGCGGACACCAGTCCTGACCTTAAATACATGCTTCTCATCAAACCTCTCATCCTGGACCCCGCCAATTACTTTCCCATATTTGCTGAGCTCCGCCGACAATTTTAGGTTACTAACCTCAAAAGGGAGACGAAAGACTCGGACCAACCTGGAGCCTAGGCCAGCGCCTTGCGCCCGAACAATGGAGATTTCTCCGTTTCCATGCGTAAACTCATACCTTCCGTGCTGCACAACATCAAAGCAGAGGTCTTCGTCGACGAACTTCACCCAAACTTTCTTCAACGGGATGTCCACTTGAATTCCGATAAGATCTTCTTCCTCCAGCCTAACCTCCTTCTTCAAAAACTCGTGCACTCCCAGCGACGTGATAGGCGGGGCCCCGGCGTCCCACACAAACAGCACAGTTGTTTTTCTTGCCATCCTGGCACTTATCCTCAAATCGCACGCAGCACAGCAGAGCACCAGCAGCAAAGATAATATTTACGATGCGCGTACGTAGGCGGGGCTTATTGGCCGGAGCCGTACACCTGGCCCGTTACGCTGTCCGTAGAGACTGCAGCCGAGGCCCGAGGCCTCCGCCTCCGTCCGAGAGGACTGGCCATGGGAGGGCGCCTGTGCGCTTAGTGCGTGCAATCGATGCATCAAAACAAATTCCGATACCGGGAATCGAACCCGAGCCTCCTGGGTGAGAGCCAGGTATCCTAGCCACTAGACCATATCGGATGGATACGGAGCTGTGCAGAATAGCAGGTTGGCGTGTGAACAGCTGTGGTGTGGAGAGGATGGCGCAAGTAGCCGCGATACTGCAAAAGACAAGTCGCCCAACGTGGGGCTCGAACCCACGACCCTGGGATTAAGAGTCCCATGCTCTACCGACTGAGCTAGCCGGGCGCCGATTGACGCAACGTAGTCAAGCGCCAGCCATAAGGAAGACGAGTGGCTGGGCGGCGGCGGTTGTCGGTCGGCCTGACGAACCACTCTATACAGACGGAAGTGAGAAAAAGGGTGGAGGTGCGGGGTATCGATCCCCGGTCCTCTCGCATGCAAAGCGAGCGCTCTACCGTCTGAGCTACACCCCCGACGTGCTCAATTTTTGACAACTGAAGCAGTCGCGCGTGCTCCAGTGCAGGCAGAAGGTACGACAAACAATTTGTCCGCAGTCGGTAGGACTCGAACCTACGCTCCCAGAGGGAAACTGATTTCTAGTCAGTCGCCTTAACCACTCGGCCACGACTGCAAGCAACGGCAGCCGTCGCTGCAGATTATGCCAAGGCAAAAATGACGGTGGCCGAGAAGGCGGGGGCGGGAGCCATTCCCCACCCCAGCCGACGGCGAGCGTGCCGAGTCAGCGCTGGCAGCGTAAGCAGGCAAACCGGTGTCGTTGTAGTGACTAGCTAGCGCGCCGGCCACGGGGCAGTGATCATGCTGGCCTTCTCGTGGGACATGCACAGGTAACAGTCACCTCGTGCCCCAAAGCTCTCTCGTGCAGTAGTAGTCGCAGCAGCAGCACGGGCGGCAAGAGTGGCGGCGGCGGCGACACCGGTGCATGAGCCGTCGTGTAGCCGTGATCGTATAGTGGTCAGTACCTCGCGTTGTGGCCGCGATAACCCAGGTTCGAATCCTGGTCACGGCACGACTTTGTTGACACTTTTCTTTGCTCCTCCAGCTCCTCTGCCCTTTCGTTTCGGGACGGTAACGTGGACGCGCCGTCTTCAGGGGCAAAAGAGAACGCTCGCCCAACGTGGGACTTGAACCCACGACCCTGGGATTAAAAGTCCCATGCTCTACCGACTGAGCTAGCTGGGCTCATATCACTAACCGCAAAATAAAAAGCCCAAAAGCAATACACAGCAAAAGAAAAAGAAACGAAAGGTTTCGGTTAGGGTCGTGGGAGAAATGGACAAGGACAAGACGCGACAGAACAAAAGAACATTGGGTGTCCAGCTGCCGAAACCCGGGATTGAACCGGGGACATTTAGATCTTCAGTCTAACGCTCTCCCAACTGAGCTATTTCGGCCGGATGCCACGATGGCCCGACCCACACGACCAAGAGTCGCCTCGGCCTCGGCCTCGTCGTCCACCATGGCCGTGGCCGCGCTGCCCGACGTGCACACACACACACACACACACACACACTCCTCTCTTTATCGCTCCTGCCAGGCCACGCAGCGACAAACTCTCACCAAAACCCTTCGTCGCGCCAAGCCCAGACGTCTAGCACATTTCTCCGGCCAAGTGTCGTGGACTCTAAAAAGTTGACGCCCCCGGGTGGGGTCGAACCACCAACCTTTCGGTTAACAGCCGAACGCGCTAACCATTGCGCCACGGAGGCCACTTGCACTTGCTCCCTCCACGCCAGGATCATATTGTGCAAAGCCAGTCAGTCGCGTCCTCTATCGCACCTTGCCCCGCGTCACGAAAAAGACTGCATCGGCCGGGAATCGAACCCGGGTCGCCCGCGTGGCAGGCGAGCATTCTACCACTGAACCACCGATGCTGATGGGGAGCTTGCAAAGCGTTGCGATTTGAGAGAGCCTTCTCCGCGGCTGAGCGAGAAAACTCGAGTGAAGGATGTGGGTGGCACGTTAAGTCAAGGTGGGCTGGGCGTCTTCTCAAGATGCTTGGAACCGTTACCGATGACGTGTCGTCTGCTCTTCCGACGCTCGAATCGGTAGAAGCGTCAGCGGACGACCGTTACACTACTCCTCGGTAGTATAGTGGTCAGTATCTCCGCCTGTCACGCGGAAGACCGGGGTTCGATTCCCCGCCGGGGAGGTACTTTTTCTTCTTTTATGAATGGGGATCTCACTTAGTAAGAAGAAGAAAGGGACAAGACGGCCGCGACCCATAACAAACGAACATAACCCGATCAGAGAATAATCGAAAATTGCACGTGTTTCGCATGAATTTGATAGATTTGTATTTTATGATTCAAAACTAAGTGTTGGAGCTGTGTTGCAGCTATTAGTTTTGTTAGAAATGCGAATATATGACGTGGTCTTTCTGCTTGTTATGGGTTCGAGCTACGCTAAGCCACGCATCTTCCCTCCTTCTTCTTACTAAGTGAGGTCCTCATTATTCAAATCGTCTTTGCCCTGGCGTTGGCAAATACATTGTGATGTGGTCATGCGGGCCATGGAGTGTGGGCGATGGCGAGCCGCAGTATCGTACTGATTCAGCTCGACCGTCCTGAGATCGGTATCGGACAAGAAATCGGCTGTGAGAGGAGAGCACCGCCTGGGAGAGAGACGGGGAGTGCGCAGGTCGGAGGTGACGGTTGAGTGGGGATCAGTGCGTGGCGTGAGGCTAGGGTCGGGGTATAGGGTTCCGCTGTCGAGACTGGAGAAAAAATGAAACTACACTACAGGGTCCGTCCGGGATGTGAACTAACTGGGGACATCTCGCATCCTCAGCGAGAATCATACCCCTAGACCAACGGACCGTGGCGTTGAACGTGGGACTCGTCTCGGTGCTTGTAGTGACAATGAGAAAAAGAAGAGCGGGGCTGCACGAACGAAAATCGCAAAAGGAAGACGTGCGTGCCTCCAGAGAGAATTGAACTCTCGACCCCCAGTTTACTAGACTGGTGCTCTAGCCGCTGAGCTATGGAGGCATCCGCGGAAGCTGACGGCAACGCACCGACCCTGTTTGCGGTATGCGGCTGGTGAGTCAGACGCCTTCAAGGGGCATAACGGAAGGTCCCACCGAGATTTGAACTCGGATCGCAGGATTCAGAGTCCTGAGTGCTAACCATTACACCATGGGACCTTGGGCGAACGGATGGGTCGAGCGGGTCGATGTATTTGCACCGGGTCGGGTGACGGGACGTGGTAGAAGGAAGAAAGAAATGAAAAATGACGTCCGACGAGGATGAGATTCGAACTCACGCGGGCAGAGCCCATTGGATTAGCAGTCCAACGCCTTAACCACTCGGCCACCTCGTCTTGATTAGCAGGGCAGACGGCGAGCGAAAATGACTCTTGACCCAACTACAGATGCATGGGGTGAGACTGCAGCCGAGGCCCGAGGCCTCCGCCTCCGTCCGAGAGGACTGGCCATGGGAGGGCGCCTGTGCGCTTAGTGCGTGCAATCGATGCATCAAAACAAATTCCGATACCGGGAATCGAACCCGAGCCTCCTGGGTGAGAGCCAGGTATCCTAGCCACTAGACCATATCGGATGGATACGGAGCTGTGCAGAATAGCAGGTTGGCGTGTGAACAGCTGTGGTGTGGAGAGGATGGCGCAAGTAGCCGCGATACTGCAAAAGACAAGTCGCCCAACGTGGGGCTCGAACCCACGACCCTGGGATTAAGAGTCCCATGCTCTACCGACTGAGCTAGCCGGGCGCCGATTGACGCAACGTAGTCAAGCGCCAGCCATAAGGAAGACGAGTGGCTGGGCGGCGGCGGTTGTCGGTCGGCCTGACGAACCACTCTATACAGACGGAAGTGAGAAAAAGGGTGGAGGTGCGGGGTATCGATCCCCGGTCCTCTCGCATGCAAAGCGAGCGCTCTACCGTCTGAGCTACACCCCCGACGTGCTCAATTTTTGACAACTGAAGCAGTCGCGCGTGCTCCAGTGCAGGCAGAAGGTACGACAAACAATTTGTCCGCAGTCGGTAGGACTCGAACCTACGCTCCCAGAGGGAAACTGATTTCTAGTCAGTCGCCTTAACCACTCGGCCACGACTGCAAGCAACGGCAGCCGTCGCTGCAGATTATGCCAAGGCAAAAATGGCGTTGGCCGAGAAGGCGGGGGCGGGAGCCATTCCCCACCCCAGCCGACGGCGAGCGTGCCGAGTCAGCGCTGGCAGCGTAAGCAGGCAAACCGGTGTCGTTGTAGTGACTAGCTAGCGCGCCGGCCACGGGGCAGTGATCATGCTGGCCTTCTCGTGGGACATGCACAGGTAACAGTCACCTCGTGCCCCAAAGCTCTCTCGTGCAGTAGTAGTCGCAGCAGCAGCACGGGCGGCAAGAGTGGCGGCGGCGGCGACACCGGTGCATGAGCCGTCGTGTAGCCGTGATCGTATAGTGGTCAGTACCTCGCGTTGTGGCCGCGATAACCCAGGTTCGAATCCTGGTCACGGCACCACTTTGTTGACACTTTTCTTTGCTCCTCCAGCTCCTCTGCCCTTTCGTTTCGGGACGGTAACGTGGACGCGCCGTCTTCAGGGGCAAAAGAGAACGCTCGCCCAACGTGGGACTTGAACCCACGACCCTGGGATTAAAAGTCCCATGCTCTACCGACTGAGCTAGCTGGGCTCATATCACATACAGCAAAATAAAAAGCCCAAAAGCAATACACAGCAAAAGAAAAAGAAACGAAAGGTTTCGGTTAGGGTCGTGGGAGAAATGGACAAGGACAAGACGCGACAGAACAAAAGAACATTGGGTGTCCAGCTGCCGAAACCCGGGATTGAACCGGGGACATTTAGATCTTCAGTCTAACGCTCTCCCAACTGAGCTATTTCGGCCGGATGCCACGATGGCCCGACCCACACGACCAAGAGTCGCCTCGGCCTCGGCCTCGTCGTCCACCATGGCCGTGGCCGCGCTGCCCGACGTGCACACACACACACACACACACACACACACACACACACTCCTCTCTTTATCGCTCCTGCCAGGCCTTGGATAAGGGCAAAGTACATGGATCGGCTTCTCCGGAGCGCGTAGGCACGGGTCTCGGACGTTTTGAGGAGGCGTAGCGTAGCGCAGCGGCGAGCGCTTCCCGTAAGAAGAGAGCGGCGGGGCTCCCCCACCCCGCCGCTCGGCCGCCGGGCGGGCCCGGCTCCAGCGGCCAGTGTTTTCGATCGGTCGGGTTTGCCTCTCTTCGCTTGCCCGACTCTCAGAGCGTAAGAGTGAGACAGCATGATGCAGCCAGCAGCTATCTCTCTCGCTCACGTCTCTCTCGATGACCACGACTCTGACTTGCCCACCACGCCAAGTAGAACTAGGCGACACCTGTCCCCGCAACCTCACCTCTCGCCCGGCCGAGCGGGGCTCTGCATCCGAAGAGCGTGCGGAAGCGCGGCGGAGGGCCGGTGATTCGGAGACTGTCCGGCTCACCCGACGTACCCGACAAGCATCCGTCGGTCGGGTCGGGTCGGTTATGGACAACAGTCGGCGTCGGGCAAGCGAGGAGAGGCTAACCCGACCGATCGAAAACACTGCCAGCGGCGCGCCACCGCCGACATGTTCGTCTTTGACACCCTCTGGTGCTTATTTCGTGATTTTAACTTCAAATTGAATGTCATACCTCACAAGCCCTATCCTTTCCGAGCGTAATGACTGTTTAGCCCACTCTGTAGGACCAATACTACGGGAGTAGTTTGGTAACAAAGTGAGGCCGGGCTCTCTCGGGCGCCGCTGCCGCTGCGCTACGCTCCGCCTCTACAATTCGTCCGGGACCCGTGCCTATTCAATATTTTGGCTCTTTTTAACGCTCGCGGTTACCTGAGCTCAAAACCAACTTCATACCTGTAAATGCCAATCCTTTCCGAGTGTAATGAGTGTCTCGCCAACTCTGTAGACCCAATATTAGGGGCGTGGTTTGGTAACGAAAGTACCAATGCACAACGGAGAAGCCGATCCATGTATTTTTGCCCTTATCCAAGGCCAGGCCACGCAGCGACAAACTCTCACCAAAACCCTTCGTCGCGGCAAGCCCAGACGTCTAGCACATTTCTCCGGCCAAGTGTCGTGGACTCTAAAAAGTTGACGCCCCCGGGTGGGGTCGAACCACCAACCTTTCGGTTAACAGCCGAACGCGCTAACCATTGCGCCACGGAGGCCACTTGCACTTGCTCCCTCCACGCCAGGATCATATTGTGCAAAGCCAGTCAGTCGCGTCCTCTATCGCACCTTGGCCCGCGTCACGAAAAAGACTGCATCGGCCGGGAATCGAACCCGGGTCGCCCGCGTGGCAGGCGAGCATTCTACTGCTGAAGCCATTGTTGTGGGCAGCTTGGGCTCATGGGACCCAGCAAACAATTCGGTCCTCAACCAGCTGGGAATCCCGAAGTTCCGCCAGAACACCCTCAAAAGGAAGTGCGTGTCAGACGCGATCCGGTGGTCACGAGACATCTATGTGGAGCATGTAACACAGCGCAGGCAGTTTACACAAAATGTCACCCTACCAGCCCACTGACCACCGGCAGAGTCGTCACCCTTCACTCTGTCGGACAAGCAAGCAAGTAAACTTCTTATGTGCACCTTGCGGATGCTCCCATTATTTCCTGCTACTCCATTCATTCTACCTTTACTTGCTGCTGTAATTATATTGCTAATGGCTTCTCGCCTCCATTTCTATTCATCTAAATGCTATCTATGGCCTCTGGCAGTTACTCTATTCATTTATATCAAATTTAACTGTGGCTTTTGTCCTTGCTTTTATTGTTATATAACTTATCTGTGGCCTCTGCCATTTACTTTTATTAATTTAAAATCACTCATGGCTTCTCCCATCCATTTTTATCTATATAAAACTAAAACTTTTGCTTTGCCTTTATTTTTTAGGTATAAAGCCTAATTTCTTATGCTTCATGCTACTTTACTTTTACTTCTCACCTGTTTTATACGGTATGCATTTCTAAAATAATTTGTAATGCTTTTCATAACAACCCTATCATTAATGTATTTTTATTGCTATATTTTTTTTCTTTTTTTTTTCTCTCCCTAAATATCAGGTACACATTGTAATTTTAATTATGCTGTTTTAACTATTTATTTAAACCAAATTGTAAACCAAAATTACGCAATAAAATGCTTTTAATACTGAACCACCGATGCTGATGGGGAGCTTGCAAAGCGTTGCGATTTGAGAGAGCCTTCTCCGCGGCTGACCGAGAAAACTCGAGTGAAGGATGTGGGTGGCACGTTAAGTCAAGGTGGGCTGGGCGTCTTCTCAAGATGCTTGGAACCGTTACCGATGACGTGTCCTCTGCTCTTCCGACGCTCGAATCGGTAGAAGCGTCAGCGGACGATCGTTACACTAGTCCTCGGTAGTATAGCGGTCAGTATCTCCGCCTGTCACGCGGAAGACCGGGGTTCGATTCCCCGCCGGGGAGGTACTTTCTCTTCTTTTATGAATGGGGATCTCACTTAGTAAGAAGAAGAAAGGGACAAGACGGCCGCGACCCATAACAAACGAACATAACCCGATCACAGAATAATCGAAAATTGCACGTGTTTCGCATGAATTTGATAGATTTGTATTTTATGATTCAAAATTAAGTGTTGGAGCTGTGTTGCAGCTATTAGTTTTGTTAGAAATTCGAATATATGACGTGGTCTTTCTGCTTGTTATGGGTTCGAGCTACGCTAAGCCACGCATCTTCCCTCCTTCTTCTTACTAAGTGAGGTCCTCATTATTCAAATCGTCTTTGCCCTGGCGTTGGCAAATACATTGTGATGTGGTCATGCGGGCCATGGAGTGTGGGCGATGGCGAGCCGCAGTATCGTACTGATTCAGCTCGACCGTCCTGAGATCGGTATCGGACAAGAAATCGGCTGTGAGAGGAGAGCACCGCCTGGGAGAGAGACGGGGAGTGCGCAGGTCGGAGGTGACGGTTGAGTGGGGATCAGTGCGTGGCGTGAGGCTAGGGTCGGGGTATAGGGATCCGCTGTCGAGACTGGAGAAAAAATGAAACTACACTACAGGGTCCGTCCGGGATGTGAACTAACTGGGGACATCTCGCATCCTCAGCGAGAATCATACCCCTAGACCAACGGACCGTGGCGTTGAACGTGGGACTCGTCTCGGTGCTTGTAGTGACAATGAGAAAACGAAGAGCGGGGCTGCACGAACGAAAATCGCAAGCGGAAGACGTGCGTGCCCCCAGAGAGAATTGAACTCTCGACCCCCAGTTTACTAGACTGGTGCTCTAGCCGCTGAGCTATGGAGGCATCCGCGGAAGCTGACGGCAACGCACCGACCCTGTTTGCGGTATGCGGCTGGTGAGTCAGACGCCTTCAAGGGGCATAACGGAAGGTCCCACCGAGATTTGAACTCGGATCGCAGGATTCAGAGTCCTGAGTGCTAACCATTACACCATGGGACCTTGGGCGAACTGATGGGTCGAGCGGGTCGATGTATTTGCACCGGGTCGGGTGACGGGACGTGGTAGAAGGAAGAAAGAAATGAAAAATGACGTCCGACGAGGATGAGATTCGAACTCACGCGGGCAGAGCCCATTGGATTAGCAGTCCAACGCCTTAACCACTCGGCCACCTCCCCCAATCAAACCAAAACTAGGAGTTGTCCACCAATGGGTGGGTAACACTCAAGGGGGGCTGACTCCTATAATACTCCGTACACGGACCTATAATACACTTATAATACCTTATAATACCTATAATACCAATAATACCTATAATCCATAATACCGCGTTCTTTACATTTGATCATATCGCCCATGCAATTAAAATATCACATATTTCGAACTGGATGCATTGCAGTAATGTTGGGAATTCGCGCTCGGGTTTGTAGGTGACCCGAACGAAAACAAACCACACGAAAACCGTCGAACGAAGCCAAGGCATTCCCCGGGAAAACGTTCGGAAAGGCTGGGCTTGTCTTCTCTCTCCCTCCCCCAGGCAGGGTGAGAGTGAGAAGCCACCGAAGACGTAGGGCCGATTTGAACGGGGTCCGACCCCTATACCCCCTCATATTTTAACCAAATTAAGCTTGATTGAGTAGCTCTGACTCAAAACCATGCCCAATTTTTTAGGGATTTTTAGGACTTAATTTGGCTGAGTTAAAGAGAGTGTCCATTTTGACCACCCTGTAATGGCTTTTAAAAGTTTTCATTGTCAAAAGGAGATAAATTTGTATGAGAGTAAGTTCTAGGGGTTGATACCAACTAAAACAGGTATAACGATAATGTTAAGCCCCATAGACCGTACTTTGACCAAATCTGTTTCAAAAAAATTTTGGATCTTTGATAACAAATATATTAAAAATTCAGTTTGAGCAACTTCCACATCACTAAATCTTTATATTTTGGGCTCAAAATCAAGTTCTAACAGCACACAACAACATATAAAAACTTTGTGGCGGGTGTTTTTAATTTAAGGGAAACGTCCCAGAAAGCTTCACAGAAAATAAGGAAATATTAGAACTCCTTGCTTCAACTTCTAATCTGGAACTCAGTTCTGTAGTGCCACTACAGAATAAAAAGATATATGATTGCTATTATTTTGTTTAAAAGGGGATAAGTTGACATAACTTTTTTTTTTAATCTCAATAAAATAGTCAAGTCCACTTAACTCATTTTGTTCAGTTGAAAATTTTAAGACTTATGAGGTAAGTCGACTTAACTCCTTTTGCTGCGAACAAATGTACTTTAAAAAGGGTGTGTGTCGACTTCTCTCCTATTACCAACCCTTATATCTCCCAACCTATGGGGTACTTTGCTGTAATATTTTTAGGGCTAAGTCAATTTATCCCCTTGTTCCGCTTAACAGCAGATATGTGAGTAATATTAACGACTGGCACATGCTGGCACACTGACAAGGTGGAGGGAAGACAAGCCGTCAACCGTCAAGTAAGTCAAGGAACACGTTCACAGAAACTGCGTTCAGCTGAGGCGACCCGCGGAAAAATGATCATATATGTGCCATATATGACAGTCCATATATGGTTCATATTAATTCGTCATATATATGACATATATGTGACATATATGTCACATATATGTCACATATATGACGAATTAATATGAACCATATATAGATTCATATATGTACTTTCACATATATGAGCCGTGCTTCTTATATGAGCCATGTATGGTGATGTTCATATATGATGAACATGTGTAAAAAAAAAAATCCAGATTAAACGTACTATTTGAACTCAGTCGTCTTATGACACATCCCTAATGAGTACTTCAATCCTCTTACTCAACTTAACTCACGTCACTTGTTCCGTTTCGTGGATGTCGAGATGGAGATTCGAACCCAGGACCTCTGCATTACTAACCTGTTGTGTTGACCACTCGGCTATCGGCCCATAGATGTTCACTACAAGTGTGAGTGACTCCTTAAGCAACGTAAGACGTCATATATGATTCATATATGATACATATATGTGGGCGTCTGCGGAACTCAGCACATTATCACACTGCATATATGATTAGGAACTCTGCATATATGTGCCTGTAAATATCATATATGACAGTAAGAAACTCATATATGTCACATATATGTAACTGGTTCTTCCATATACGTGTTAAATATGAAGTAAGATTACATATATGAAAGAAGTTTCTTCCATATATGGAGAGCACATCATCATATATGAACCATATATGAGTCCAGTGACACCATATATGAAGATGGACCATTCATATATGTGTCAAGGAACACTATATATGAAGCTAAACTGGTCATATATGGATCCAGTATCACCATATATGGAGCTCGACCATTCATATATGTGACTGAGAACACCATCTATGAAGGAAGACTGAACATATATGACTGTAAAAAATTCATATATGCGGCCAGAAAAATCATATATGAAGAAAGGACACCCATATATGTGACTTATATGGAAATTTTTTCTCCATATATGAAGGTTGATGTACATATATGGAGTTAGGATTTTCATATATGATGCGCAGCTCATCATATATGGTCCATATATGATCCATATATGGTCATATATGGCTCATATATGGCACATATATGATCATTTTTCCGCGGGACACTGCTCTCTGATTGGTCAGGACACTAGCGTCCGGCAACAGCGCCTCGACTTCGGGCTCGCTGCCCGAACCTCCCTCGGTCGGCCGCGGACCGAATCGAAACCGTATCGAAAGGCATAGTGAATACCGAATTCGAGTACCCGACCGAAGCCTCGGTTCGGTCTCGTTCGGTCCTGGTCTGGGCTGTGCTCTGCCGGAACAGCAGCGCGGGGCTCTCGTCTGGGCTGCTCGCCGAGTCGCTCGCTCTGCACAGCCCGCAATGGCCTGTCCAATCCAGGGCTCTGGTGTCATCTGTTTCTGGTGCATTTTACTGAAGCAGACCTTTGTTTGAACGCAGACTTTAGAGGTCTTTCGCTCCGCGTGTTTGCTCGGCTCCGCCTAGCCCCACTACCAAAAACAATCCACTTCTCTTGGTCATTTTAACTGAAAAGTCGAGCATTACCATAGCAACTGAAATTTCAATTCCAGTTTGTCGTAAATCAAGGAACTAACACTTTTTTGGGGTGAAGTATTCGCTTATTAGTATCTTCGAGGGGGAAATAAGCTCGGACTTTGGTGTACACCACTAAAACAAATTCAGTCCAATTCAGAGAAATCCAAGCCAATTCATACAAATTCAAGCAAATTCAACCCAATTTAAATCTATTTTCAATTCAAGCTACTTCAAGCCAATCCAAACCCAATTCAAGCCAATTGGACCCTGATTCAAGCCAATTCACTCACTAATTCAGTCCAATTCATAGGCAATTCGAGCCAATTCACAGCCAATAGAAGGCAATTCACATCCAATTCACGAAATTTGTACACCAAATTCAGCGGTTATTTCCCCCTCAGTAACTTCTCCTTAAAGTGTAAATTATCCTTGTTTTTGTGCACACCAGCAAGAAGTTAAGAACTGTGAAGTAGAGAAAGGTTGTGCCCGTCGATTTTGGAGTTTTGTTATGAAAATTCCCTCTCAACTTTCAACTCTTTGGCCGGTTCATATGCAAAAACGTTCGAATTTGGTCTCGCAGGACACTCCTTATCCTCTTTTTAACATCACGCTAAAAACGATGTCTGATATTTTTTTTAGAAAAAGGGAAAACTTTGAGGAATTTCCGTAATTTGAGAGGAACCCCTATGATTTTGAGGAAGGCTCCTCAAAGAATAAGGGAAATTTCCACAAATTTTGAGGAGACTTCCTCAAAATCTAAGGAGTTTTCCTCAAAGTATACAAATCCTCAAAGTTGCACCTTTTCCCTCAAAAAATCAGACATCGCTTTTACCGTGATGCAAAAGTTTCTTAAAGCTTATAAGTTATCTCAAAATTCTTTAACGAACAGTTTGCTTAATACGTACTAATCGTTCGTTAGTTTTGACGAACACTCTCCATAAAAATTGTTCGTGAGAGATTTTATCGAGAAATTATATAATGGGGGAGAGCTGTGCAGTGCATATGCATATCTGTGCGTATGAATAAAAGGTTGGGATTAAAACGGGTTGTGGGAGGCGGGGGGAATTCATGCAAAAATTGCCAACAGAGTCCTTCGGTACGCTCACCAAATGAAAAACCCAACTAAATATTTTCAGTTTGACACAACGCCGGGGGCACCAGACTGGTCGTGGTATGACGGTCTTGCTGGCTTGCAGTCCGGACAAGTTGACCTGCTTGTAGGACAGTACTCTTTCACTGAACAACGAAATGATGAGTATGCCACTCCGATCCACTTTCTGAGCCTGAATAAAATGTCTAAAAAAAATAAATCTGTCGGGAGGTAATACTGCCGTTTAAATTTCCTGTAAAGGTACTCGTCGATCGGCCCGTTTGGCTCTACCTTCTACCGGTGGTATCTACCGCTACCCCAGCCAAGCTTCCTGCCCATCGCCCCTCATCTGGCGCTCCCTCTGCCTGTTGTGGCCCTTCAGATCATTATGATCCTCATAGCGGTCGTGGTCATGGCCGCTTCAGGTGGCAGAGACTCCTTGCTGATGGTCTGGGCCATGTTCGTTGAGCAGCCTGTATTCACAATAAAAGGTAAGAAGACTCAAGACAAGAACCACAGAACTACGTAGACCGAGGGGTCCATAACTTCGAATATTCATTGTACAAAATTTTGTTATTCAGCTAATATTCACAATATTCAAGCATCTTCAATGGTATTCACAATATTCTCACATCTTCAATTGTACTCACAATACTCAGCCATCTTCAATTGAATTCAAAATATTCACATGTATTCGCCCATATTCATCAATATTCAGCTATAAAAATTACTATTCAATAGTATTCATCCATATTCATGAATATTCATTGATATTCGTCAATATTAATATGGACATTAATCAGCCCTTGCCTACAGAATGCGAAGATGGAGTTGTTGGCGCCAGTGCTGCCAGAAAAGTAGGCAATAAGTCGCCCGAACACAGAAGAGTAAAGCGGGCTGCATCTGCGCCTGCCTATAGGCAGCACTAGCACAGGTGCGTACATGTTGCCTAGTAGACAGACGCCGTTGCAGCAGCCCACCTGACTCCACTGTGTTTTGACGAGTTTTCTAGCAACACTGGTTGGCGCAATAATTTTTACCAACTACCACCGGCGACCAGAGCACCAAGTAACCAGAGCACAAACGGCACAAACGTAAAAGAGCAGTAGCCATAGCCATGCCGGTCATTCCACGCCATGAAAATAATACGCGGCACTACCAACCATTCCCTCGTCATTTTTGTTAACGAAAGGCATGATCAGAGTCGTAAACACATTGATATTTGTTGCAAATCAATCATACACGCATTTTTTATTATTCTAGTGTAAGAAACCAAAGGTATTACTATGGTTGAGGTTTGTCTGAGTACGTAAACAAAATGAAGAAGGTTGGCAAAACTGCTTCACCACTGTGAGCGTTGTTTGCAATAACAAAAATGTGTTGTTTTTGTTCATATAGAAGACAAAACGCGGGCTCTTTTTCACGAAAACGAAATCCTTAGTTTTTTTTATTAAAGTGTAAACACTCCATGCAACATGAGTGAAACCCCAGCTGGGCAAAGTCAGAGCGGGGATCTCCCGGAGAATCCTGCCCCTCCTGACATGGTGAGTAATCATGGTTGCTGCATAAAGCTGTCAACGATGTGAGACGCTTGACAAGTTACTGAACGGAAGTCTCAAATCTTGTCTGCAAACAACATTCAAATAGATAAAATATAATTTTTTGTTCACCGAAGTCTAAAATCACTCAATAAGATTGTTCCAAGTTTCTCGAAATCACCGCAGTAACCCCTGTCTACATAGGTTGAGAGGTTAGGTCATCATGTCTGGACGAGAATCAGCTTACTAAATAATAGCCTGAGAAAACTAAGCCACCATTAACGAGAAAGATTAGTGAACAGTTATCATTGGTGTGGGTGTGGAACATCTTGACTAATGGCAACGGTTATATGACTTCGCATGAACTCTGTTGGTTTGGTTAAAAAGGGAAGGGATTGAGGTGAGGAGGGTGAAATTCTATATTAGTATTGTGCACTTAAAGTTAACAATTTTTACATTTTGCAGCTGAGGAACCATGACACTGCGTTTTGGCAGGGAGTGGTACACAAGTGTAAGGTCTCTGTTCCTCCCGACCTTCAGTTAATGCTCAGTGCTATGGGATACAATAGTGAACTATCCCTGCGGGACATCACTGATCCCATCATTGATAAAATGCAAGACTTCGCACGAAGAATTTTGTCCAAAGTAAGTTCTAAACTGTGGTAAATTATTTATTAATGGCTAATTTTTTAAATATTGTATTTTTATATTTATTATAATTATAATTATTATTATTTTTATCTTAGAAAATGAAGACAGGCCCTCAAAAGGAACTTGCTTTTGGCATATTTGCTTATGAGCCAGAAATGTATGAATTTCTGCCTGGACATCGACAAGTTCTATTACAACTTGGAACCAAACTAAAGGACCTTGATGGCAAAGTTGCGATTGTATCCCCAATGGGAGTTAGTACGCCCCAAAGCAGTGGAAAACAAAAAGGTAATGAAACATTCAACTGTTAACAAATTAGACTTTTTCAACAGAATTTTTTTTTCATTTGGTTTAGGAGTTAAAGTATAACAAAGTTTGGGGCTTGACCAATACAATGTTGAGTGATATGTAAATTTTTGTATGATACTCAATACTGTCCCTGGTCAAGGTGTTTCAAATTCGTTTTTTTAAAATGCTGATGCAAATGACCTAAGGCTGCATGGGATCGTGAAAAATTTTTCATGGATTTATTTAGTGAAGTACCGTTAAAATGAAGTCCAATTTCACTTATTCAACGCTACCTTAGAAAAATTCCAAACCGTTCTATACCATGGAGGTTTTTTGAAGCTGTGAGGGGTCAAACAGCCACACCAAGTAACATGTTCGGTCAGGAGGATTTAGTCCCTTCGCCTTTTACTTAAAGTTTCGGAATAACTATGAACAGTGACAATCAACTTCACTTAGTGAGTATGTTACTAAAATCATTAAACTGACTTATCTTCTCAATTATAAATTATTTTTAAACACATCAGACATTAAGTGTTAGTATGAATTAAATTAAATACATTTTATACCTACCAAAATTAATAGTATGTTCCACAAACTCCCAAAGCAAGTGTCGAAGCAACACACTATAGCATTAAACAAAGCTTCCCAAAGCGGTGTTGAGAGGTACTGATGACTTTTAAGATAGAGGAAATTCCGTCAACCTTTTGTTTCATCTGGAGGTTAATACCAGCAGACTATTGAAATAGTATACTGCTTAGACACTTGCTTTGGAAGTTTGTGGAAACACAATTAATTTTGGCTGGTATTAAATGAAATTGTTTTAATTCATAATAATAACACATAATGTCTCATGTGCTTAAAAATAATATTCAAAATTGAGAAGATACGTCACTATGGGTGCCCCCACAATGTCTTGTTCTCAGCTGGCTTTCTAGACCGAATTCTCAGGAACAAGGTGGATTTTTAGTTAAAGGTCAAGTCATTTGGAAAAAAAAGTGTGAGAGTGTGTAAACTAAACCAAATCACCACCAAATAGTACAATTTTGATTTGACAGGACAGCTAAGTTATAGTTTTGATTCATGAACAAGGTATAATAATATTATTACTTTTAGTCATAAATAAAACTTGTATTATTTGATGGTGAGTTGGTTTAGTTTACTCACTATTATACCTCTCCTTTCTAAACAACTTGAGCCCTTACAATAATTCCATCTTATCTCTAAGAATTCGGTCTAGAAAACCAGCTGAGTACAAACATTGTGGGGGCACCTTATAGGTATTTTAGTAAGATATTAAGTGAAGTTGATTGTCACTCCTTACAGTCTTTTCATAGTTATTCCAAAACTTAAAGTCTAAGGCGAAGGGACTAAATCCTCCTGACAGAACATGTAACTTGGTGTGGGTGTTCAACCCATCAAAGCCGCAAAAATCACCATGGTTTGGAATTTTCCTAAGGTGACATATTTCTGCTGGAGTTGAGGTGGTCGGACGGCAAGGATCGGTAGCCCGAATCTGGAGGCGCGCGCCCCCGGGCCCGGGCTCCAGGAGCAGGTCGACGGCGCCCTCGGGGGCGGAGGGGAAGCTGTGCGGGCGCGGCGGGGGGCGGGCGCGGCGCGGAGCAGGGACGGAGAGGAGACGGAGGACGTGAGGCCCGTGTCGGAGGAGGCCGGCCGCCGCGGGGACGGAGGTGCAGGCGGGGGCGGCGCCTGGAAGGTGGGCGGCCTTCTGGGCGCGGCCTGCGGGGGAGGGACCGCGGCGGACGACGAGAGCTGGGCGGGGACGGACGTCGAGCTGGTCAGCGTCCTGGGGACGGGGCCGGGGGCGAGGGAGCGCCGGTTGGGGGGCAGTCCGCCCGGGGACGAGTAGCGGGCGTAGCCGGCGGACGGCGCGGCGAGCGGCGCGGCCGGCGGGGTGTACAGCGCGAACGAGTGCGGGGACGGCGAGGGCGACGTGGAGGTCCAGCCGTCGGGGAAGATGGACGCGACGCTGACGGGCCGGCTGGGCGAGGAGGCGGCCTCGGGGCGCGCGCGCCGGCGCACGTGCTCCAGCAAGGCGATTCCGAACACCGTTTTGTAGTTTCCTCTCTCTTGCTCCTTATGGCCGAGCCCAATTAGTGCAACAAGGAAGGAGCGACGAAACCAGTGCGCGGAATCACCCCACAGGCTGCTGCCTCGCCGCCGGGCCGCGTGCTCCACGTGGTCCGCCGTCGTCGTCCTGGCCACGTTCAGCGGGTCGTCCATCCACAAGTAGTCGGTGCCGGCGGCGGCGGTGGCGGCCGCGGAGGCTGCTGCAGCGGCCGCCGCGGCGCAGCGCTGGGCGTCCTCGATGAGCGAGGACCTCCGCAAGGGCTGCGGCTTGATGGTGACGGTGGGACGCTGGGTCTCGGTGCGGCCGCGGCCCGAGGCCATGAGGGCCTCCACCACGCCGCGGGGGCCGCCGTGGTGCACCAGCTGCTGGACCGCGGCGTCCCCCAGGGCGACGAGCTCCGCGGCGGATATCGGCCGGCCGGCGCGCCGCAAGGAGCCGGTGATGCTGTTGGGCCGGCGGGCGGGGCAGGGTGACGGCGTTGGTGTAGGGAAGCCGGAGGACGTCGTCTTATTGTTGTTGCTGCTTTTCGCAGCCGGGACCGGGCTCGGCGTTGACGAGTTCGAGGCCGTGCTCGACGAGCTACTGCAGCTCGCCGCCGCGTCGGCGGCCGGCCCCGAGGCGGACGGAGAGGCCGTGGCCGCGGCCTGGTGCTCGGGCCTGCGCGGCGCGACGCCGAGGCGCTCCGCGGCCGAGAGCTTGCGGGCCTCGCCGTTGACGGGCGCCGGCTTGCGGTGCACATCCCCGTTGACGGGCGCGACGGCCTCCCGCCTGAGGCCATTGCACGGCGCGTCCGCGCGCACCTCACCCAGAGGGGATTTTTTTAAGATTTAAACGACCCGACATCGACCATCTCCGATTTGGCTGAAATTTTTACCAGAGGTTCATATCATGTCCCTAGAAACAAAAACCAAATTTCAGCCCGATCGGACAACCCTGTGGGAATCGGCAGGGCCTAACATTTTGGTCTTTTATTTTTGGCTTCGTTTTTGGTTAAAACTAAAAATCTTCATAACTCTTGAGCCTGGGTGGAACTAGTGGCGGTCAGAGTTGACCTAGACGTCAAATGAGCTGAGGAATCCGAATTCATCATCCGATTTCCGATTCGATGAAGTTTGACCACTGAATTTAGAGATTTTTCACTAATTTCAGACAAATACCCAAACTTTGGGTTTTTTATGACCGACATCGAAACTTGGGTCATACGCGGTGCCAAACCAGAGAGAAAGGACCAAAGTAACCTATGATGGCCGAACCTCGACCCGTTCGACCCAGTTGTGGCCTGGGTAGACCTCGCAAAAGTGTAAAAACCTCAAAAAGTCCTCAACGACGAAGTTTTCGCTTCCGACTTTCGAGGCCGTTAGCGGGCACCAAACCACGGTCTAGGCACAAGAAATGTGTGTCAAACTCATGTCGAGACCACAGCCGAGGCTCTGTGTAGCCCGTGCACCGGGTTAAGCGGGCACCTAGAGGGTGGCAAACCCTTAAACGTACATGTTGGGCGGATCTGCCTACCTCAGGCGCCCGGGCCCACGCTGTCGTTGTCGACTTCCTCGCTTCCCCGCCTCTCCCCTTCCTGCTCCCTTCGAGTCGAGTCGAGCCGACCCCCCCCCACCCCCCCCCCACCCCCGTCCGGGTCTGGGCTGGGCCGGGCGGGAGGCTGCGCCGCGCACCGATCAGAACCCGTGCTAGATGACGCCTTCCCTCGCGGCCTACTTTACACAGTTTGGTTTTCCACTTGTTTTTTAGTGATTTTTGGCGTGGCCCAAGTTAATAAATATTAAAGTAGAAAAAATTTCCAAAATTTAATTTTGATTTTTGCTCAGAAAACTACTTTTTTAAGACACCTAATTTTTTTAGCTGGGCAATGTCTGTAGTGGTGAACTTGAAAGAATTGTTTCCAAAGTCTTGAAGTTCAAGGGAACAGATAATGTGAGGGATGGGCACAATAAGGGCTTCAAGATTCTCCCTCCATTTGTAAATTCCTGAGGCACTGGGAATCCTGGGCATCAGCGTGGCAACCTCTGCTTCTTGTTCATCTTGGTTGAGATCAGTCAAATAGGCAACATGTCGACGACCTACTGCCTTGACTACAACATAAGATCCCTGTTCATATGTGGGGGCAGGTTGTGTTTCTGCTTCTGACTGCTTCAATAAACAATGTTTAAGTGCAAACTGCTCATCTGAGCTGAGTCTCTTACACCCAACTGTTGTTTCTGGAATAATTAAAAATAATATAAATATACATATATTTAAAGTAAGTCAATTATTAAATTAATAAGATCTCATACTTTACCTGAGAGTGGCACGAAGCAGTGAAAAGTCCTAGTGCCAGGGATGGTTACCAACTGGTCTTTAGGTAGCTGCACACTCCTCTCAGTGGCTGACTCCTCTTTAGGAATGAAGACAAAATTAATTTTTTCAGAAAGTTTGTCAGACTTTAAAAGTTCATACACTTTCTCAGCTGAATTTAACGGATCATTATCAGGGCGTTGAAGGCTTCTATTAGTCAGGAGTCTCTTAATCGTACCAGCCATTGCATCACACAGAGCCTTCCCATGGCTAGTAGCAAAAAAACTATGTTTAGCTTTTAGCCCGAACTCCCTCTCATGTTGGCAAAGGTTATAAAAGCTGAATTTGTTTTTATATTGTGAGCCAGAACCGTCACTGATGTACTCCACTTCTAATATATTAGGGTACTTCGCCTTTACAATAGAGACAGTTTTTCTTTGAAAAGTCTTCACAAGAGCAACATCATGGTTGAGATCATTTGACACGAAACAAATGCTTTCAGTTTTGACTTCCTCTTCTTCATTTGTCTTGTGGTACAAGACAACGGGATGGAGAGTGACTTGAGTTTTGTTGAAGTGGTAGGACTGAGTTTCTTTGTGGAATGTACAAGAAAAATTCATTGCAAAATCCATGAGAATTTTCATATTTGTTGGTGGCATGTCTTCCTTGAACTCCCTTACATACTGGCCTTGCTTTTGAGCAACATAATCATGTGGTATTAAGTGAATTAGTTGTCTAACAACAATATTTAAAAGCTCGGATCGAGGACAAACCAAGTCCACAAGTTCTGACCGATCAGTAGACCTCCACTGGTGATATATTACCTCTTCCTCGTAGAATGCATCTTCTTCTAAATCTGAAGTGAATTCCATTGATTCGGCTACAAGCTTTTGAATACGAACAAGTATATCTGAGTTTGAGGGGCATTGATCACACAAACGTAGCATGCATGACCTTGAATTGGTATCACAAACAAGGGAGGAAATTAGTTCTCTATAATGGTCTTTTATCTTGAGTGCATTTAAAACAAGTTTAAAATCCTCATGTATTTGACAGACACACACAATATGGGTGCCCGTACTTCTGGGAAATACACACCACTTTGGTCGTAGGGAAAAAAAAATAGAGCGTCCTATTTTGAGATCAGGAAATTTTTGTAAGAAAAGAGCATACAATTCACCTAAAGTGAACAGTAAAAGCCTCTTCTGCTCATAAACATTTTTTGACACACTCACACAGTCTCTAATTCCTGGAAGCACTTTCGAATTTTCTTCTTCTAAATAAAATTGGACAACAAGTTCTTTAGTGACATCCAAAATTGTTGATGACCGAGAAAACTGTGGAGTTGCCAAAATTCCATGCTGCTCTTTGATTTCTCGGGCTCTGGTGAGCAAAAATCTTGAGACCCCGAGGCTTTCCTGGGCCTGAGGCAAGGGAATGGACAAAGGTACAAGTGTAAGAAGTTGGTATTTTTCCTTTCTATTAGCTGTTGGAAGTTTAGCTTTTATATCTGCCATAAGTGAGTCCATGTCTTGAGCCTTTTGATATACATCTGGCAAAAGTTGATCCGGCTTAATGTTCAAAACTCTGCTTATCTTCTTTTTTATTTCCTCTGTTGCTTCCTCCAACTTCCTTTTGCCATACTTAACACGACCAGCTAAGTGTCTCGGTTCCTCAGACAGTTTGATTCCTGATTTAGTAAGAGCATCAAGTGCCTTTGCTTTAACAACAGCAGGGCTCAGAAGTGATGAGGATGAACTTGCTTCCGGAGACAATTCTGGAGTCTCTACCTTAGGTTCAGAATGAAAAATCTCATTATAACAGTTGTAGCAAATTTTGTTGCCATACACAACATTTAAATTCTTCTCCTTTGCAAAGGACACCAAAGAAACTGTTACTTTTGTCAAGTTCTTCTTAATTTTCTTGCTATGAGATCCAAATGGACTACAGCATGAGTCTAGGAATGTTGGATGGCCTGCTTTATATTTTTCAATGAACTCCTCTTGATGAACTCTGCACAATGCTGATGCTGTATTGAATTTCCATTTCCCACTATTCCAGCTCAAAGCATAAAGTTCATCAGCATCCAATTGCTCAACTGTAATGCACTCTGCCACGCAAGAACCAAGTTTGTAAAATATGCATTGAGGTTCTCCTAATAAGATAGAAAAAAGAAAAAGAAATTAGTTGATTCAGAAGGAAAAAAAAAAACTGTTCCAATACAGCTGTCTTAAAACTTGATTCACAAACCTGTGTCTGCCGCCTCATTAGTTGTCTCCTGAACCAAATCTGGGGTCAAGTTTGTTTCAAAATTTAAGTCAAAGTCTAGAAAAGAAACAATTAATATTATCTGCCTTCAAAAAAAAAGTCAGTATATAAATTTTCAATAAACAATTGGCCTCTGTCTTAAAAAACTTACTAGTATTGTCCACAGATGAAGTTCCTTTGCAAGGTTCACTTTCAGTTTTTTCTTCTTCAGTTGGTCTCTTTTGCTGGGTTACTTGTTCCGCAGTTGGCTTTGCAAGAGTTTGTGAAGTGTGAAAACTTGCTTCGTGGCCCGTATCCTCTCCTGTAAATCAAAATTCCGCTGTTAGGCATCATTAAATGAAGTACTGCCAGAAAAAAAAACAGCTTATATTTAACAGATTTATTTATTTTATTTACTTATTTATTTATTTATTATTTATTTATTAATTATTTATATTTTTACTGATTCACCTTTTGACTTAGCTGTTATAAATTTTTTTTCTGAATTTTTGCGGCATTGAGAACACCAAAACTTTCCCTCAACCAGCAACGGGTCCTTATCTAAATCAGTACTTTTTATGGGGCGCAGTTCTTTGGTGATAGGTTTTTTGTGTCTACTAGTAAACATACAGGTATTTACATTTCTAAAATTGTCAGCAGATGTAGAACCTGTAAAAAAAAAAAAAAAATACTATAATACTGCATTTAAATGGAGGTGCAGAAATAATGAAAAGAAAAATGTAAAACATACCACTACCGCCCAATGGCCTAAGACTCCGTGAAGAGACAGGAGGCACAGCAGCTGTGTTTGTTGGTTGCCCTCGTGTCCGACAATTTCGACACCAGTACTTTCCGATATCAGCGGGACCCAACCGTTCATCTTTTTCTGCGTCAATGACACGGATTTCACGGAGATCTTTGGTTATCTCTTTGCTGTGAACTTTTGCAGAGAAAATGCAACTCCTAACCTCAACCGCATCACCTTCAATATAGAGAATAAATAACTTTCAGTTCGACGACATGATTGAAATTAGATCAAAAAAAGAGAAGGATTATAATTCCCGAGGAAGAGACGTCACATCGTGAGGAAACACGAGAAACAGTGCCATTCGTTACCTGTCGACGACTTCGAGCTCGAGCCGGCTTCGTCAGATGCTGCTAAACATGCATAACGCAGTTAAAATCGGAATAATCAGGCACAATCATCAGTTTTCAACCGAACAAACCTAGGCTAAATCTTTTCATTTTCCAAAATGACAAAACTGCATAACTAAACAATATGGCATATCCAATGCAGCAGCAGCAACACCAACACAAACGCAAGCCGGCGCGGCGCAGCTCCCGCCCGGCCCAGCCCAGACCCGGACGGGGCTCGGCTCGACTCGACTCGACTCGAAGGGAGCAGGAAGGGGAGAGGCGGGGAAGCGAGGAAGTCGACAACGACAGCGTGGGCCCGGGCGCCTGAGGTAGGCAGACCCGCCCAACATGTACGTTTAAGGGTTTGCCACCCTCTAGGTGCCCGCTTAACCCGGTGCACGGGCTACACAGAGCCTCGGCTGTGGTCTCGACATGAGTTTGACACACATTTCTTGTGCCTAGACCGTGGTTTGGTGCCCGCTAACGGCCTCGAAAGTCGGAAGCGAAAACTTCGTCGTTGAGGACTTTTTGAGGTTTTTACACTTTTGCGAGGTCTACCCAGGCCACAACTGGGTCGAACGGGTCGAGGTTCGGCCATCATAGGTTACTTTGGTCCTTTCTCTCTGGTTTGGCACCGCGTATGACCCAAGTTTCGATGTCGGTCATAAAAAACCCAAAGTTTGGGTATTTGTCTGAAATTAGTGAAAAATCTCTAAATTCAGTGGTCAAACTTCATCGAATCGGAAATCGGATGATGAATTCGGATTCCTCAGCTCATTTGACGTCTAGGTCAACTCTGACCGCCACTAGTTCCACCCAGGCTCAAGAGTTATCAAGATTTTTAGTTTTAACCAAAAACGAAGCCAAAAATAAAAGACCAAAATGTTAGGCCCTGCCGATTCCCACAGGGTTGTCCGATCGGGCTGAAATTTGGTTTTTGTTTCTAGGGACATGATATGAACCTCTGGTAAAAATTTCAGCCAAATCGGAGATGGTCGATGTCGGGTCGTTTAAATCTTAAAAAAATCCCCTCCCAGCATGTCTCATCCCGGGGCCGGGGCCCGGTGACATATTTCTGCTGGTGTTGAGAAAGTGAAATTTGACTTCATTTTAATGTTACTTGACTAAACAGATCTATGAACATTAATGTTTTCACGATCCCATCCAGCCATAGGTCATTTACATCAGCATTTAAAACTGAATTTGAAACACCTTGACCAGGGTCAGTACTGACTATCATAAAGAATTTTACATGTCACTCTAGAAACCCAAGTGTGTGTATGGCACGCTCCATTTGGAGTCAACTACAAAGCACGCTTCAAAATAGAGCATGCTTGCCGATACCTGGTATGAACCGTTACAGTCCAAACAATCCTTGGGTTGGACCGTACATCTATAGTAATGAAGGACCATAGCCTTACTGTAAGATCTAGACTGTATTCTGTAATATTGGATCACCATCACCCTGGCTTATGGTCCTTGCGTTACCATAGATGTACGGTCCAACCCAAGGATTGTCTGAACAGTAACGGTTCATACCAGGTATCGTAACAATTCACTGTGGACTTATTTTGTAGCAGTGGCCCCCTTGGCACAGTAACGCAGACCAAGTATCTTTGCCAGCTCTCAGTTAAATAAACAAATAATTTGAATGATTTATTTAAAAGACTGATCTGATTTATTATTTTAAATCCTTCACAATTTTTGGTGCCTGGCAAGCATGCAGTATCTTGGAGCGTGCCTGACTTGCACACATAAACTTTGAGCATGCCTGGCCTGGCACGCTTTAATTTAGAGCTTGCCTGGCAAGGCAAGCACATTCTATTCTGAAGCGTGCCTGGAAATCATTCTCTATTTTGAAGCATGCTTTGTGGAACTCCAAATGGAGCGTGCCATGCACACACTTGGGTTTCTAGAGCACTCATAACGTTGTATTGGTCAAGCCCCAAACTTTGTTACACTTTAACTCCCAAATCAAATAAACAAAAATCTTAAAAAGTCTAACTCAAAGTCTAAGTCAAAATAAATGTAGTTCAATTATTTAAAATTGTGCCAATTAATTCCGTTTCTATTCTTTACAGTGGTACAATTGAGTGAGCAAGAAAAAATTACAGAACAGCATATGATAATATGCAAAATCATTGACAATGCTCTTGCAAGAGATTTTCTTCTCAAGAAAAATGATGATCCCGGTGAAAATTTCTTTGTTCTCACCGTTAACACCCCAATGGAAGGCACAATTTTGTGCAAAATTGGAGAATGCAAGAAGAGGACCCATACTATTGCTATCAGTAGGTCCAAAACAAGAGCTTGGAGTGTTTACAATTTTTACCGCCACATCAGATCCAGTCACTTGTCTGAAGAGGCTGAAAAGAGTCAAAAGAGAACCAAGAGACAAAGAAAACTTGATTTCAGCAACATAGAGAAATCAAAAGAGTCAATAGAGAGTTCACAGGAATTCCTTAGTGATAACCCTGACAGCCCTCCTAGTCTCATTGATGACCACAATGAAGACTCTGGAAATCAAGAAGAAAATGACAGCAGTTAGTATATTTTAATTATTCCGGTTTTTTTAAATTTTAAGTGACATTGTGTGATATGCACCACCTCTTTTTGTTTTGGTAGTCACTTTGGGTATGTGGTTTCTTTTTTTTTGACTTAATGCAGTAAGCACAAGTTTTGATACTGGACTGTTTTTTAATTATTTTTATTTTTTACAAAGGGGGTATGTTGGCTATATAACTTTGTTTTGATTCAATTGATAATACAAGAAGAATTTAAAATTAAAATGATTTGTAACAACTTTATATACCATCTGAATCAGAACAAAAGTCTTCACAAAAATGTAAGCCCCCCCCCCTAAAAATTTGATATTTTGCTAGTAAATGCAATATTTTATTTTTCTCTCAGCCAGCTCCCTCCCCTTAAAACAATTACTTTTGTAAAAACTTAACAAGATTTTTTTTTTTAAATTTTGGCAAACTATCTTTCTTTGAAGTTCAGATTGCTTTCCTTGACTAAAGCCTGATAAATATTTGTGTTGATTAAGCTGATCTGCATGATATGAATGTATACTGTTTATTATCCATATTAAAGCTCTTTACATGGCTCTAACTTGTTTTAACATTATTTCTTGTAGCAAGTATATGGCAACTTCCCAAATACCAAAGGAGTGAGAGAAATAAACGCGGCTTGGAAACAGAAGCACAAAGTAGCCACACAATTACAGAATATTGGCCAGTTCTGAACAAAATTGAGGCAGCAATAAAAGAGAATGAATCTCTTCACACTACAGTGAGACTTCTACTTGCAAAATTGTCAGAAGTTCCTGAATCTCCTCCCACTATTAGCAATTTTCTTATGTGCCTTAATGATTCTGCTGCAAAAAATGCAAACAAGAAAAAGGGAGGTGAAAGGTATACGGACGAATTAAGTCTTATTGCAACGCATTTCTTTATGTTGGCTGGGCCCAAAGCATATAGTGACTTGTATGGCAATTTGCCAAAAGTAATTCCGTGCCCCTCCACAGTCGAGAATGTTATGAAGAGAAATAAGTCGATTTTGGTGGAAGGCGAATTTCGGTGGAAAGCATTATCAGAATTTTTGGAAGAACGTGGATATCCTCGTGAAGTAAGTAGATTGGTTTTATTTTCATTAAAAATATTCTGCATAACGGATAGGGACATGGAGAAGAGCTGAGCCGAGACTACTGTCCTGGCCGGCAAGCCGAAGGGCTCGGGCTTGTGAATGCCCCGTTAGATCGGTTGCCTATGGACCGGGCGCTTCTCGCTGAATGGGTTGCCTACGAGTCGGGCGCTAGGGTCCAAAGGAAATGACGATTTACTTCTGATTTTAATTATTTCTTTTTCTCGCTCTCTGTTAAGGTTGTCATGCAGGAAGATGCTACTAAATGCATTGGTTGCGTTCAATACGATCCGTCCTCCAACCAAATGATTGGCTTTGTACCGAATCTGGACAACCGGGGACTCCCTGAAATTCTTAAGTTTCCAGCGACATCCGAGGATGTAATGCGAGGTTATTTTGAGTCTAAAGAGACTTCACAATATGTCTACTGCATTTTGGCAAGACCACTAAAGGACTTTGCGTCGTCGTTTGTGGTCAGCTGTTTTGGGACGAATAACAAGTTCAAAGCAGATCACGTCAAAGCAAGGTGGCCTTATGAGCTGCAGGCCGCAGCTGCGCACAATATCCAGATAAAAGTATTTTCCTCCGACGGTGATACCAGGTGTCTCTCTACAATGAGAGAACTTATGTTCCAAGCTTGTGGAAATCCACTTTCCTGGCATTTTTGGTTCAGAGCAACACTGGATTTAAAAGTGGTGTGTGTGCAGGACCCGACTCATGTCGCAACAAAGCTAAGGAATCTCCTTCTCAGAAGCAAGATACTTTGTGTTGGGGATTACTATATATCTGTAAACCACATCCGATTCATGATGGAAAATACTTCAAAGGACCAGCACAAGTTAGCAGACGAAGATATTAATCCTAAGGACCGAATGAATTTTAAATCAGCTGAAACACTTTTCTCAAAGACAGTCACCACACTTAGTGTTGCAAAGGCCGGTAACGTTACCGGTAAAGTACGGTATAATACCGGTAAGGTACGGTATTATACCCAACACCCGGTAAAGTTGGTAAAATTGGTAAAGTTGGTTTTCTCTTTTTAAAAAGACCATAGAAGTTTCCAGAGATCAAAAGGCGCTTTCTAAAATCAAATCAAGACGTATGGTGGCGTCGGACGAGAAAGGACTGGAGGAGAAGGAGACTGTATACAGGATAAGACAAAAGGGTCGTCAACTCCGATATTCCTCCGTACACGAGATGGTATTACCTAAAATATTACTTTGATATTGCCCATATTACAGGTATAATTACGTTGATATTACCCATTTTCACAGGATTATACGAGGGGGCAACCACTCCCCATCCTAGTGTACACGTGATTTCTACTGATTTCACAAGATTTCTCTGAGATTTTGAGAGATTTCTATGAGATTTCACACGATTTCTCTCAGATTTCATGACATTTCAGAAGATTTCAATGAGATTTCATGAGATTTCACAAGATTTCAATGAGATTTCATGAGATTTCTCAGTTATATTTCCAAGGATTTCATCGAGATTTCTGAGGATTTCATCGAGATTTCTGAAGATTTCATCGAGATTTCCGCAGGTTTGTACACAGGATTTCTCGAGTGGTTGCCCCCTCGGGATTATAACGTCAGTACTGTAAAATTGGTGTAATATTACCAATAATACCTGTAATATTCCATACTCCTCCGTACACGGTCCAGCAGAGTTGATGACCCTTTGGGAGAAGATGAAGAGGAGGCTGAAGAAGGAGACAGGGACGACGAGACTGAAGATGAAGACGAGTTCACAGACTCGGAGCCCGACTCGGATTCTGGCGAGGAGGGTGAGGACGCCGATAGTGAAACAGCAGGAGGACCGAGAGAGAGAGAGAGAGAGAGAGAGAGAGAGAGCTACGCCCCCGCTCCGGCGGCCCCCTCAACCACCAGCTACACCACCAACACGCACTACTCGCCGTTCCGCTGCTCCTGGTACCACTGCCTGCTCTGAGCCCACAGCCCGGTCCAAAAGGAGAAGTCAATGATACAGCCTCGTATCATTTAATCATTTACTAATCATTTAATTTTTTTTTTAAATGCATGGAAATGTTATATATAACCTCCAAATCATAACAATTTCGTCAAAAATCGTTAAATACTGATGAGTGTACCTTTGAACGTAACTTTACCAACTTTACCGCATTTTACCGTATAATACCGTATTATACGTATAATACCGACCCAGTTTTACTTTACCGGTATTTTTGCATCACTAACCACACTAATGCAACTTTCTAAAAGTGAAAGCAAAGGAACTTGCGTTTTCTTAGACATGGCTAATGCGGTGACTGAAGCGTTTCTTGATCGAAAGTTAGAACCTCTCGACCGAATTGAAATGCTTTGGAAAGCTACATTTTTCTACAGAGGGTGGAGGCAGTGGGTCTCCTCACACCCGTTCTATACCCTAAAAGACAACTTCCTGACCAGCAACACATATTTGTGCATAGAAATAAATGCCCATGCGCTCCTCATCTTAGTGAGATACTACAGAGACCATTCTGGTGAGCCGGACGTAGGTAAGTTCATTTTTTTAGTTAATGCGCTGATCTACCATTTCTTAAATATTAACCGTCTGAAAAACTCTAAAATCTAGTTGCTAATTCTTTTTTATTTTATTTACAGGAGAATTTTGTCCTTGGCTATGGAGTAGCCAGGGATGCGAAAGCCTGTTTCGGGCTGTACGCTCCATGACTACTACCTTTTGCACAGTGATGAATTTTACTGTTCGTGAATTTCTCCAGAAAGTCTCGAGAGCAACACTGGAGGAAGATATCAAGAATAGACTGGGATCAAAGTTTTTTTTCTCTAAAAGCAGGCGTGAGGGAAAAACCCGGGATGGCGTATCATCTACCTGGCACTTCCCTTCGGATCAAGAGATTTTAAAAGTCATAGAGGCGACCAGGAACGTCGCGCAAGTTTCTCTAAATCGTTTGGGAGTGGACTCGGACATTCCCAATGTTTTCTCAAGTCTGCCAGAGGTTGAACCCGAAAGTTCAGAAGACGAGGTAAGCAACTAAGACCTTTCACTTTCTAAGAAAAACAATAATTAGTCCTGAAACATAGACTTATCTTTTTTGTCAGGATGAAGATAGGGACAGACACCCAGATAGAAACCTCCGTGCAGACACAAATAATGAGCCCTGCGGTGAGCCCTCAAGTGAGCCAGATGAGCCGGGCACTGGAGAGAATTTGACGGAAACATCGACGTCTCTCTTCTCTGGAAAGGTTCAGTTACGAACATACCCTGACGCCGTTGTCACCCCCAACGGCCCCTTTGTAAAAGTCCGTGATAGATATGGAGAGCGAGCAACCGTCAAGAAATCTGGTTTGACGTGGATGCTTAATAAGCGGACCAAAGGTAGTAACGACCGTCTCGTCCGATATCAGAAATCTGAAGGTAATTGGAAAATTACGTTAACCTGTTCCGGGTGGCTGACGGACCCCGGGCACTTTTTGTACTATGCAACCCGCCAGCACCGCTCCATCCGGGACTGCATAAGCATCAGGCGCCGGGGACCGGCTTCAAGCGGGGACGCTCCGCTCCGCCACTGTTGTTGCAGCCAACGCCCCGAAAGGGCCCTCTCGCGGTTCGCGCGGTGTACGGCGGGGCGTTACAGGGAGGAGGTTCGCGGTTTTGCGGGGGTAAGCCGCGAGTCCGCGGGGAAAGCTCGCGGTCCACGCGTCCTGCCCAGCGGGAACCTCGCGTACCGCGGATCCTTTGCGGGTCCTTCGCGGACTGCGAGCTACCCGCGAGAAGGATCCGTGGACCGCGACCTTCCCCCGCGGAGGATCCGCGGTTCGCGAGATAACCCCGCGGCAGGACCCGTGGACGGAGAGCTTTCCCCGTGGACTTGCGGGTTACCCCCGCGAAACCGCGAACCTCCCCCCTGTAACGCCCCGCCGTACACCGCGCGCGAACCGCGAGAAAGCCCTTTCGGGGCGTTGGCTGCAACAACAGTGGCGGAGCGGAGCGTCCGCGCTTGGAGCCGGTCCCCGGCGCCTGATGGGTATGCAGTCCCGGATGGAGCGGTGCGGGTGGGTTGCAGAGTACAAAAAGTGCCCGGGGCCCGGGGTCCGTTAGCCACCTGGTACTTGTGTCTAAGCTCATACTTAACATTACCGCCTATTTAATGAAATTTGCGCTGTAAATTGCCTAATTTCAGCTTCTTTAAGGTGATTGTCATTCATTGTTTCAGAGGGCACTTCAAGAACAAGCACAAGCTTGACAGCGGGTGACTGGATGGCGCCTCAGCGACAGCCGACAGTAGCAATTGGCGATTGGTGTGCATTTAAAATCCAGCAGAAACTGTTTGTTGGGCGCATTCTCTTGTTCTCCTACCTGTCAGGGAAAGGAAAGCAGCGGCAGTTTAGTGGTAATTTGGCACCTACCACTGCCCCCAAAGGTGTCAAAAAGCAGGCCAGAGGAGTTGGGGTTACATGTGACATGTACAAGGTGCTGGAGCACGGAGAGCTCGCTAAAGTACATTTTGATAAAGAAACGCCTCTTGACAAATGCTACGTGGCCACAGTATCAGCACCGCGTTACGAAGACGGAGAGTTAATTATGGATGTGAAAAGTTTCTCCCTGCTTTCCTGATTGAAAAAATAATAAACATTCCTTAGAGATTAGAGTATTCCAGCGGCACATCTGGAGAAGACTCTGCCGCCGGAATACTCTATAGACTTGTCTATGTCTTTTGGTGATTCGAAGTAAACCTTAGAGATTATTTATCAACGATCACGATTTCATTTACTTCAAATTTCAGTTTCAATCCATGAATATTCAATGATATTCACAAATATTCAATGGTATTCAATAATATTCACAAATATTCAATGGTATTCAATAATATTCACCCATATTCAATGGTATTCAACGATATTCACCCATATTCAATGATATTCATCATATTCAATCATATTCACTCATATTCAACGATATTCACTATATTCAATGATATTCAACCTATTCACTCGTATTCAATATTCATTGTACACGAAATTTCCGAGTTAGGGACCCCTCGACGTAGACTACAAAACAATTGATAGGGCGACCCGATTAGCGCCACTTCTACCTACCGCTCGTAAGGGGTGGAGCATGGATCGCGCACTTCGTGAGCCTTGAGACGGATGATGGATGCACCTCCCTGCCAAATCCTACCACCCTAGCTCGAAAAACATAGAAATTATGGCGAATCAAAAAAGTGGCCCGCTAATTTTGTTGAGCAGTGTAGATTCTGAACTGCCTCCCCAGCGTGCCGCCTAGCACTGTTCGCTATCGGGTCGCCATTGGCTACATCGGCAAGGACGTGGGCGCCGGCCCGGGCCGCTTCCCTCCCCACAGCGGTCGCGCCGCTCTTGAGAAGGGGAAGGACCGTCCGGAACAGCCCGCCGAGCCATGAACCAATACCGTGTCCTTTCTGTTAACTAGAACCCGCATAATATTGCCCGCCACCTGCCTGATGCAGGTAAAACTCCGTAATATGATCTTGACGCGTCATGCTACTTGTTTAAAATGAACCAGCAAGGTTGACGTTCCAACGTCAAATGGAATATTACGCCCTGCGTGGTCTTTTATATAGAGTTCCAGGGTGTCGAAAGATTTCGTCCGAAGATCGAAATAAATTGGATGATCAAAGTGCACGACGGTCATAGAGCCGTCCTGTGCCTTGGTGTCCACGGGGACCGTGCGGAGCAGCGGTGCGTGAGTATGGCCAATGATCTGTTCTTCCAGTACATCCATGTAAATAAACATTTGTGAGGGAACTCCCAAACTTAAATCTACAGGTTTTACGCCCAAAATTTCTGTATTACCGGGGTACGGACCGGCGTGAGCGAACCCCAGTTGAAGGGCAAGGCGGGGAGAGAAATGAACTTTCGTGTTGGCATGTGCAGTAAGTGGCATGAACTTAAACGCTGGTCAGGGAGTTGTGTGAAATACTGTATCTCATAACTTTCTTTCAGGATTTTCAGAGCGTCTCCTATGCCTGTGACAAAATTGTCAGTTGACCTCAATGAGCCAGGGCGTACGGAAACTGTATCAACAAATGTATCCGACATTATTGTGATTTCATTTTCTCCCTCTAGGACCTGTGCTATCGTATTAGGGTAGTGCAGCTCAATGGGGACGGCCTGCCAGTGGCCATGGAGTTCCATGCGCTGAGCCAATTCGATCTTAAAATGACAGGTTGTGTTGTCAGGATAAACCTTGTGACTGGCGTTACTTGGGAGAATCGCGTAAAAATCCATTTCTAGACAAGATCTTTATCGAAGATCCAAGAGCGACTCTTTTCTGGATAACCTCTCCAATGGACGAGATGTTGTCGTTTGCCCTTTGTTCCTTTAGACCGCACTATATATGCGATTTTGAACGCCTCGGGCTTGGTGACCTTCTGAAGCTCCATCTCATAAAACGTGCCCTCAATTGGATCCTTATCGAGATCTTCCAGCCCGTACACCGGCACCGCATGAGGAATGACCTGAACGATTTGAAATATCTCCTCGCTCCAGTTCCAGGTGTACCCTTTTACGAGTTTTTCTCTACTGATTCTGACATAATCACCCACTTTATACTTCGGCTATTTTATACTGTTGTTCATACCGTGGTACAGGTTATTACATACCTCCAGAACCCTACCGGGTGTCACGTCTACTGGACGCATCTTAATAGAACGGTGATAGGTGTGATTGTATGCATCCACAATATCATCAAGCAGTCCATCTACATATCTGTATTGTTCAGTATGAGTGAATCTTTTAAATAATTTTCATTCAATAGTACGCTGCCATCTCTCCACAATCGAACATTTGATGTCAGGATTATGGGTCTGAATATAGGTTATGTTATTCTCTTTCAAAAATTTCTGAAATGTTTTGTTGATGTATTCTTTTTCTTTGTCAGAAAATAGGCGTGTAGGTCGCCGATCTGTACTTTCAAATATAAGCTTGAAACCCCTTAATGATAGAAGGACCAGATTTATCTTTGATGGGGACAGCCCATCCATATTTTGAGAAAACATCTTTGACACACAAAATATAGCCAAAGCCATCATTATCTTTTTTCAAAGACTGAAAATCAGTCAAATCTGTCTGCCAGCTCTCGTCAATATTATCCGCATAAGTCACATTACGAGGAAAGCGGCGTCTAGCAGGTTTGTGAAGAGTGTAAGCGTCCTCACCCTGTAGATACTCAGTAATTTTCTCTTTTTGCTCTCCCGTAGCATCCCAGAGTTTCCAAGCCGTTCCGTAAGACGCAGGGTCAGCGGGCTCGTGATACAGATACGTGATAAGATAGCAAGGCATGTTTAGGTTGTTTGGGTTTCGTCAGACGTTTGATTTTAGTCACGCGTTTTCTTTTATTGACGCGTTTTGGCTTAGTGATCGGAACCACAGTCCCCCCACCACCCTGGTTTCGCGCTTGAATAATAGCGACTCTAAGTTTCTCGTTAGGAATAAGTTCCAACGGAAAGTTGAGTGTAGACAGTGTTTTAATGAAGTTTGAAACACCCACAGGCTCAACATTTTTGCGTGAACGAGTGAGATCCGAAATTAGATCAATGATGTTGGAGTTTGTGACAGGTGTACCCTCCAGAGATACAAGACCCGAGGAGTCCCACGTGACTCGTGAGCCAGTCGTACTCAAATAATAGTAAAGCCTTAATGCAGCCGCTTTATATGTCTTTGGCATGGCGGCAGCGAGCTGCTGACGAATTAGAGCAGTGTCCCCGGTATCATCGAGAGAAAAATCTTCCACAGAAATACGGACAGGCTTCTTTCGCTCATTATTAAAGTGTAAGTAGCACTGCAGTGCCTCATTGTACATTTTCCATTTGAGAGAATCATCAGCTTATTTTTTTACGCATGAGTTCCATTTCATTGTCCAGGGCACTCAGTTGTGTCTCAGTGGTAGAGGGTGTTGGGTCATGAAGTTTAGCCACACTTTCATGTGGCACGATAATCATTTTCTTAACGTGATTCATTGTAGAAGGGAAGGAAGCACCGAAGCTATCGTGCTAAGCAGTAGTGGTAGAAATGCCCCTCCTTTTTGTAGCCGTTCTTTTTTCTTAGTCCACCCCTCGCCTCTCTGAGCAAGTTCTCTGATTTTATGCCGATGTCGTTTACGTTTAGCTTTGTGACTGTCACTCAGTGGAATATTGCCACGCAGCAAATTGTCACAAATTTCGCAGATAGCGTATACAAGAGCTCTATCGGAATTCTCAAGAATCGCTTTACGAAATTTAAGTTTAGCTGACAGAAGAACCTGCAGCAAAGCTTTGTGTGTCTTTGCGGCAGGAGCCATTGTCATCAAATGATTTAGAGGACGGCCATCAATCTCCCTTTTATACTTTGCACGTGGAATGTATACCACCGTGGATTCACCGGGGAATATGAGCGTGCGCATGCGCAAGTGGTCCAGCTGACTGGGCTTGAAGTCGAACAAGATGTAAGTGTACCCTGCCCGTGTAGCGTCCTCATAGGCCTCAAGAAGTGCACGAAAGTGCTGGGGATCGACTTGCATACAGAAAGTGCGTATTTGAGCCAAGTCCCTACTTGTTTTAAACAGCATAATGTAATGTGTGTTGAGACTTATTTGCCGCAGGCCATTAGGAAACAAGCACTGACTTAAGAAAAATATACTGAGATTTCTGTGATGTTAACCCTTCATAAAAAAAAATTAAGGATTTCTTTGTGGTGAGACTTAATCTCGTGCATCATATCATCCATGACAATGAGTTTAGGACCTTGGCCAGCCGGGTGGTCATCAAGCAGAGTGAGATCTTCCCGAAAATCAACCCCATGATTAGACTTTAGGGTATCACACAGAGGCTGCCACTCTGAATAATAGAAAATAATGTGTTCTAATGTAGTGCTGAACATCTCATTCCTATTTTCAATAAGACGATTCATAAAGAAAGTTTTGCCACTTCCTGTGCCACCTACCTCAGGGGCAGTGCATGGATGTTGGAACCTGAGATTCATCTTTATGACTGATAGTCAACCTCTATGTTTCTTTCTTTTTATAGCAATGGGGCCTAACCAGCGTCTCCCCTGCGCCAGTGGGGCCAGCCTGCTTCTCCCCTGCGCGTTGCCTACCTTCTAGGCGTCAGCCAGGAGGTCCATGACCTCAATGAGGTCTTGGTCCTCCTCGGGCGCCATTGTCCAGGCGTTGTAGCCGAAGGGAACGGTGTGTTCCACGCACACCCTACGCCTCTTGATGTTTATGGCTTGCCAGATTTTTCTGGTCGATCGTGTCACAATTTTCAACCCGGGGAGACGGGCTATTTGGTGTGGAATGGGCACCGTGAGCCTTTCTGTGTTTCCCATCACCATGGCTTTGAGATTATCAAAGGTGATGAGATCATCGCATGACTTGTTGATGGAGATCCCCCTCACCTTGATGCAAACTTTGATGTTGGTGGGGTCTCTACCCACTGCCATCTTGTAAGCGTAATTTTTTGGTCCGCCGGCCACAAATTCAGTGATGAAGGACCCCGGGCCGTAGTCCTCCTGAACCTGGTCTGTTAGGTCACCCAAGTGTGTGCCTATGGGGAGATCTGGCTCTCGAGGCCGGCTGATGTAGGCCACACTGTCAGTGTCGTGGTAGAGAGCCCTCTCCTTGACCACATCCTAAAACTTGAAAAGCTGGAGCACACTTACATACATAAACAATATTTATAGGGCTCTAAACTTCAAGAGAGACATTTTTTGAATATCTTTCGTACAAACTTCTCTACAAAATTTCAAATTTCTTAAAGTAAAACATCCCTTGACACTTTGCACTGAGAATATGAATAAAATCCAGTAACCACACAATTCCATTCTTCTTTGTTTTTTTTTAGCATGGCAGTAGTCAATAAGATATTGCTGCTCAGCTAAAACTCTGGCTCTAAGGTTCAATGGCAGGTCGTCAAAATCTGGAATTTCTACTCCAATGTTTTCAATGATTGGTCTAGGATTGACTACACCTCTTGATAAACATTAGTTGTGCAGAATTCTGCACATTAATCTGCACATCAAAACTGAAGTTAAATCTGACTTCCATAAATAGTTATAATACAGTTTGGCGAACTACAGTTTAACCACTGCACTTAAAACTGTAGTTTCATTGTACACTGTAAAAAAAAAATCACGGTCGCCCATACGGAAATATGCCGTTTATTTCGATTACGGTGTCTCCGTACATTCGGTTACGTACCCTCTGTCCATAATAGCCCATGTAAAAAAAATGTGGGTATGGTGCCAAGGTACGGAAAAGTTACCGCTAATTTTCTGTCCGGCGGTTTCCGTTCTGGGTACGGACTGTTAACGGCGTTCCGTACCCCTTTCCCTATGCTAGCCCATGTGAAACTTGTAGGTACGGTGACGAGGTACGGTAAATTTCCGTACTCCCTTTCCGAAAAATGGGGTACAGAAGGCCGTGACAAGCTCCGTATATCCAAGACTGATTTTTTACAGAGTAGATCCTTCCACCCGGGAACACAACAGGCAATAGTATTACGGCCAGCAAAGGTTAGGACTGTATGTCAGAGCTCTGTCTATACACAAACATCCAAATCTTGCTTTTAGGACTCCAATGCACCTCTCTACACAATTTCGTGCTGACACATGCATTTCAGTGTAGTCATACTCCGGAGTCCCAACAGCTGCATGAGGCAGAAGCACATGCAGCCAAGGCGCTCTTGTATAACCACTGTCGCCTGAAAGTAACAAACATTAGTACTCTAAAGCAATCTTAACTTACTGCCGTTCCTAAAAATCTCACCTAGCAACCAGCATCTTTCTTCATTGTACGCTTCTTGTACCACCTGATGAGCAAGCGATCCCGTCCAAATGAGCTGATCATTACATGATCCAGGATGACTTGCATTCACATTCAGAATTCTTAAATCAGAATCACAGATCTGTATGAACAATAAAAGGAATTAGGAGAAAGTACATTTCTGAAATAAAATAGTGCTGATAGTACTTGACAATGACTTTCACTTCACCAATCATCACAATTTGGGCGTTAAGTGCAGTGTAACCCTTACGGCAATAGTATGCCAGCCTGTTCATGTGAAATGGTGGTGAAGAAATTTTTATCGAGGTTCCATCAATTTACCCTGGCGTTCGGGGCATACCATGGCGCTCTTCATTCCTTTGCATAACTTCTTGTCTTTCCTCATGTGTCATGGGAAAGTGAATGAATTGGGTCATGACGTTAGGGTGCGTCAATGCATCGGTACTTTCATGTATATATCGGCTTGATGATGCCTGACATACACTAGAATCTGACGATCTTCCTATTTTTCTCTGGTAACTCCCTCCCGAGTACAATGAAAAAGCCACCAACAACTGTGAACCACAAAATAACCATTAAAAAGGGAAACAATACCAGGGACGTAATTAGGGCATGTGTGAGGGGAGGGCGATGCATCGCGGGTTGCCTAACTTCAGGGGCAAACCTCGAATTCTACTACTAGCAGGGCACGGGACGAGTGCAAAAAAGGGGCGAGGGGCTTGACCGGGGGCGGGCGGGGGCGGGGGCCGCACACGGGGCTCAGTGCGCCCCGTATGACAGCCAAATATCGGAAATTTGGGTCCCCTTCGGGGACCCGAGGGGGGGGCGATCGCCCCCATCGCCCCCCCCCCTAATTACGTCCCTGAACAATACACTGACAACATAAGCTTTTCGATACTTACCTTTGTGATTAGAGGGGTTGCTTGAGGGCTTGAGTGCACCGGGACATATGGTCGGATAATATTGTGAAGTCTTACTACTTCGTGTTGAGGCATTCGGTATACAGTTTCATGAACTCAGTAACCTTCATATCAAAAGGGTTTTGAGTATCCCGTAAACGAAATCGCCCGTGCATTTGAAGATTAATCCTTCGCATATGCTCCTCGCCCTGCAAGTTGTGAGGCTGTCCTGCCACCGCGCCCTCAAAATATTCATAGGGATCAGCAAAACAATAAGGAGTCATGACCTAAAAGAACACTAACCGTTTCACACTGGCAACAGTTGTCATGACAGAACCTACTGTCAGGAGCATTTAAGTCGTTCTAAAGAAAGTATGGTGCTGGAAAAGTGGACGGCGAACACTGCTGTACTACCGTAAGTTCGACAATACACTCAAACTTACCCAGCATCTCAATGACACTCGTTGATACCACACAACGACGATGGAAGAGACAAATAAAAATAACGAGTCGTATCGGCAGGCTTCACGACAGCTTCGGATGAGTTCGGCCGGCGGTCGGAGCGGTGCCGAACACTGCCGAGGCTCTCGCCTTTGCATCGTATCCCCCCTACCCACGCCACTCTCGCGAGGCAGGGCTCCTCCCGTCGAGACAGCCTAGCGCGTGGTCTGCGGAATCGCCTTGCAGACTTGACCCTATTCCGATTATCATGTGTAGGCTGCTTGTCCGCCCTTCCCCTCCACAGGCGACCAAACACAACTGTTTCTTTCATTTCTTTATTGAAGTCAGTATGTTGTGGCTCCGGGTGTAGTTGCCACTGTTGCCAGAAAGATAGGCAAAAATCCCGCTCAAGACATCTGTGCTTTACGGGATTGTATCTCCGCCTGCCTACTGGGCAACATATGTGCACGAGTGCCGGGGAGTCGCCTAGTAGGTAGGCGGAGATACAGCCCCGTTACGCACAGGTGTATTGGGCGGGATTTTTGCCTAACTTTCTTGCAGCACTGGTAGTTGCGTAGGTACTTAATACACCGTGAGGCAGGGCGTCGTAACGTAACCGAACTAACTTAAGCCGTTTTCAGCCGTTTCTCACATTTTTTCCGACATCTTCTGAACAGTACAAGTTATCGTAACAAATGAAAGCTCATTTTACAGGTCACAACGTCGCTGAAGTTTTGTTACTCAAGACCCAAAGTGATACAACATGTCCTTATGGCTGAAAATAAATTTCTTTTTTTTTTTGCTTTTCGAATGTACATTGTTATAGAAATAACGTTATTCCTCACACTTCGTTAGAAAAAGTAGTTTAGGGCATAAGAAGCAATTATATTACTGAAGATAATAAAGTAACGAAGTTCTAGTGCCATTAGCTATCGAATGCTCTTTACTGTGCTACGATATATTGCACCGTTTAGGAAATATGGAAGGAAAAGGAGCGAAATCGTCAAAACAATTTTGGTTACGTTACGACGCCCTGTCGGGAGCACAATAATGTACAGGGTGTAGATCGGGTGGTGAAAGGTTTAAAAGGAAATGAAATACCAAGAATTCACCAAGTACTCACGTTTAGCGGTGTGTCCAAGCCGAAGGCTTATGCGCGTCTGACGTGTCGCGCGTCCGATCCAACCCTTGCGGGATGGATCGGGTTGCATCCCCCGGCGGCTAATTTTGAAACCCCCCTGGATTTCGACCCCATCCCTAACTTTACACGTGTATTTCTCACTTCTCGTTGGCCGTGGAGTGGCGAAACCAGGTAGGGAGTATCCAGACCGAAATTTAGGATAGTTTAGGCAAGGTTAGGTTAGGTTAGGATAGGTTAGCTTGGATTTGGGTTCGGTTAAAGAAGAACAGGATCCACTGATTTCTTTGCTTCTCTAATCGAATCCAACCTATCCTAACCTATCCTAACCTAGCCTTACCTAGCCTAACCTTGCCTAAATATACGTTCTATCAACTGAATTTAGGCCCACGGCCCCAACGAGAAGCGAGAAATACGGAAGCAAAGTTAGGGATGGGGTCGAAATCCATGAGGGTTTCAAAATTAGCCCCCCGGCGAGTCGTTCACGCGGGGCTTTCCAGCAGGCGCTGACCTGACGCTAGTTCCTTCTTGTGGGCGCGAAATTTAAACGTCATCGCGTTTCTAACAAAGTCTGACCTTGCCCCTCGCACGAGTTTCCTCTCTCTCGCCTCGTACAATATATGATAAGCCTTAAAACATTTCAGATTAATATCCACTTCTAATCATTTTGGCTTATAGCAAAGGTGGAATGGAAATTTCGACTCTCACTTTCTTTAAAACTCAAGAGGGTGCAAAAAAGTCATTCCAAATCCTCTTTCCAGGAATGTAAAACAAAAATGTAGTTATTTCCGTCCGCAGGCATGCAGCCCTCTCTGCAGATCTTGATGCTTACAACGCTTCTCGGCTTCCTCAACGTGAACGTGTTTATCAAGTCGTCCATCGTATACAGCATGTCGAGCCCGCAGCTCGACGAAGAACTACAATTGCCATCAGACCTTCTTGCCTTGGGTCGAGTTGTTGTGGGGGTTGAGTCTCCATTTGTGCAGGATCTCTTAGCGAATAGGTGAGTTGCGAGAATCCGATTCACCGAATCGCCTATTACTTCATACGCAGATGAAATATCAGTTCAATAAGTCGAATAAACAATCCCTCGTCGTGATACCCCACGCTCGAGGCTGCTGCCAGGTCGTACCCACTGGTTACCATCAACCGAGGGAGGTGGAACAGTCCAAAAAAGTGTACACATAATTGTCTCTAGACAATACAGACAATACAAAACAATACAACAGATTTAAATGAAATTTTGTCGCCATTAGACTAATAATGACATCAGGTGTGAGCTAACAGGTCGGAATGTTTAATTTTTCTAGGAAAACGCTGAAAATTTAAACTGTTTTGAAGTCGGTACGAATGTGTCATTGTGTCAGCCTGCTTGTACTGCCATACAGCGAGCAGCCTGTAGAGAGCAGCGCAGCGAGCAGACAGCAAACGGCAGAGCGAGCAGCTAGTGTGGTATAATATTCTACAGAGATTTTGGTGCGCGCCCCGGCCCCGACTACGCGACTACTCCACGGCCACGCCACCTCTCAGACCGCCGGAAGGCCGGGCCCGTAAAATTGTCTAGGCACGAAGTACCCTTATGGTTTTGTCAGTGGATCCGATCATTTTTAGCCCGCCCTTCTGCTTTGAAAAAGCTTCAGAGCGGGCTTATGCAATCGATCTGGTGTCTGTCTGTTTGTCTGTCTGTCTGTCTGTTCCACTCGAAGGAGTTGAGCTAGAGAGTTGAAATTTTTAGGGTATCTTAAGTGTCACTCCTGGACACCGAAACGCCTGGTGCAAATCCTGCCAACCCTCATTAAGGCACTGAAAAAAATTATTAAAGTTTTCAGGAATAAAAAACAATAAAATTTTTCAACTTTCTTCCAACCCCGTCGACCCGTACCTCTCCGGAAGCGTCTTTTCGCGTCTAGTTCAATGGTGCACACCGTTTTACGAAAAAATGGACCCAACTCGCGACTACACTGTAAAAAGCACCCGAAATTGGTCCAGTTTTCAACTTTTCTCAACCCCATCGAGCTGCACCTCCCCGGAAGCGTCTTTTCGCGTCCAGTTCAATGGCGCCCACCGTTTTTCGATAAACAGGACCCAACTCGCGACTACACTGTAAAAAACACCCAAAATTGACCCACTTTTCAACTTTTACGAACCCCATCGACCCGCACCTCTCTAGAACCGTCTTTTCGAGCGCAATTCATTGGAGCCAACCGTTTTTCAATTTCCAGTGTTGCCAATCGTCAAAACTCAAACATTTCGATTATTTCCGACATTTTCGACATTTCTCGATATTTTCCGATATTTTCGACATTTTTCGTTGTTTTTCGATATCTTTTGATATTGTTCGACATTTGCGATATTTTTCGATATATTTCGACATTTTCGATAATTCTCGATATTTTTCGATAATTTTCGATAATTTTCGATAATTTTCGAAATTTTTTGACATTTTTGATAAATTTTGATGTTTTTCGATATTTTTCGACAATGTTGACATATTCCGACATATTTCGATATTTGTAAACATTTTTGACAATTTTTGATATTCTTCGACATTTTTCGACATTATCCCTCATTTTTCGATGTTTTTCGACGTTTTTCGACATTTTCCATATTTTTCGATATATCCCAACATTTTAAAGATATTTCGATATTTTTCGACATTTTTGACGTATTTCTACATATTTCGACAATTTTCGACATTTCGACAATTAATGAAATTTGCGACACCCCTCGACGCCTATACCGTTAAAATCGTTTCGACGAACGTAATTCAGTGTTGCCAACTGCCGCCAAATAAAGTCCGAGTTTGACCGTTCCATCTGAGGCCGAACTCACGTAATTCGACATTTTTCGAGATTTCCGACTCCCCCTTTTGCCGAATAACTGACCGTGTAGTCACTTTTAGCACGTTTTCAAAGCAGAAGGGAGGGCTGTAGCTCCGGTGGTTCACCGTTACAAACTGCCTCTTTCCGAAGAGAATGCCTTTACGGGCCGCAGGCCCGATCATTTACAAGCTAAGAGGACGTTCTGTGTGACTTAGGGGTCGGGCCGAAGGCCCGACCGAACGCCGCCGGCAGGCCAAGCAGGCACGCCCCCTGCCGAACGGAGTTGCCAGCGTAGCAAAGCGGAGCTGGCAACGAAGTTTGGCGGAAGGGCGGGCCTGCTTGTTAGGCACGAAGTAGCCTTATGGTTTTGTCTCAGGATCCGATTTATTTTTTATTAATCCTGATTTTTCTATACGATTTTGATAAGACTTGTCAGAGAAGTAAAACTCGATCTCCCTAGTTCACTGCTGATATCCCAGCCGAAACTGGGTGGCCAATTTTCAGAAATTTCTATCTAAAATCTCTGTTTTTATGGTAATACTCGATGTGTCTCGGGAAAACAGCGCGGAAAGGGGAGCCGAGCCGAGTCGCCATTGTTGCGGGTGCTCGACCCCTCGGCGCGGTGCGCAGGGAAGGAGGATAGTGGCCGAGGACTTGTTCCCGTACAAAAAAAAAATGTATGCTTTTAGTACGCTTTCGGTGCGTTTTTAGTACGCTTGACTGTCGACGAGGACACTATCGGTGCGCGTGCACAGGACTTGGTACGCTTTTAGTTACCGATGGCATGGTGACTAGGAAGCTTGGAGGTTGCTGCGACTCGCAGCGGCGGCATCCGCGACGAGTACCAGTACGCCCTCAGTACCCTTCACATGAGACTTGGACGTCTCTGGTCCCTTGAGAACGAACTAGTGTGCGAAAAGGTATCGTGAAAATTGCTGATCCCGGACTTTCACTCAAACAGTACGCCTGGTCGCTGCACCCAGCACTGTTAAAAAGTAAAGAGCTGATCGGAGAGAATTCCGAATCAAATTTAGTATGCTGTAACTTCGAAAGTTATTGGAATTTTGACCTCAAATGTTATTTTGGGCATCTACATTCTATTTTAGTAGGGCCATTTAATTTTTATTGAAATCGAAGCAAAATTTTCTGGCAACTCGTAAACGGCTTTAGCTAGGTCAAAACGGACAGCGGATTTGGCTTCGCCTCGTTAATCCAAGATCGACACCCCTTTACCACGTTTCGGTTGTTTTATTACAAAAGGTTTTACTTTCTTTGTGGAGAATAAACTTAGAACTTTGCACCTTTGTTACCAACAAATTTTTGCATGGTAGCTTGTGATCGGTAAATTCCCTGTCGGATTTTGCAGATGGGCGCGCACTGAAAGCGTACTGGACTAGATGGGGACTAGTACGTGAAAGTGGCGTTTTTTGGTACGATTTGTCCCTCTAAGCATACCAGTCTCGTTATCGTTTGGAGACTGAAAGCGTCCTGTCCGAGCGTACTACTTGGCGTACTGAAAAGGGACAAAAGGGGACTAATATTTTTTGTACGGGTTGATTCAACTCATGCACAGTAGTTCAAAAAATAAATTTTCGAACGACACGTTAGAATAAAAATGTAAAAGCAGTGCTTGAATACCCATTGCACAACGAGCCTACAGTTCAAAAATCAAGCTGATCGGAAAAATTTTACTGAAAGACTAACTTCTAAATCGTTTGAGCTAGATATCTAAAATTTGGCATCTGACCCGTTGACTCTGGGATAAAGCCATTCAAAAATAGGACCCATTAGGCTAGATAATTTAAATTAAATTTCTACATATACCACCATCCACCGAAGTATTTTGTGAAACAAAAACATAAACGAACTTCGTGCCTACCAGGATTTCATAAAAATCGTATTTGTTTTTATTTTTTTAGGCACGAAGCAGCCTTATGGTTTTGTCTCAGGATCCGTTTTTTTTTAGCCCGCCCTCCTGCTTTGAAAAAGCTTCAGAGCGGGCTTATGTAAACGACCTTGTGTCTGTCTGTCTGTCTGTCTGTCTGTCTGTCTGTCTGTCTGTCTGTCTGTCTGTTTGTCTGTTCCACTCGAAGAAGTTGAGCTAGAGAGTTGAAATTTTTAGAGGATCTTAGGGGTCACTCCTGGACAACGAAACACCTGGTGCAAATCCTGCCAACCCTCATTAATGCACTAAACAAAAATTCTAACGCTAACGCGTTAAACGGCCCCCTATGTTTTAACCGTTATTTAAGAATGGGAAAGACTTTAATAATATTTACTAGGGACGCTCTCTGAAAACCACTCATAATGTTGTCCGGCGTGACAGCTGTCAAACGCTGCCACAATCACTATAAAAATAACAAAGATGCAAACCACGATTTCTGGTTATTGGCTGAGGCGAGATCAACCTATCCTGTCTTACATTCAATAGCAGCCAGTTTTAATGTTTGGAGTGCATAGGGGCCGTCGTTTACGCTTTTTGAAGTATCGACAACTTCCCGACCACAAAGTGCGTTTACCTAAATTCACATAAAATAGCCCGAGTTTGGGAAGGAAAAAATGTAAAATTCACGAAATATACTTCTGTAATATTTTCATGAGGAAGGTAGAGAATATAATGGCAGAAATAAACAAATAAATAACACACGGCAAATCTGAAGTCTGGGATTCCCAGGTACTTTTTGCCGTTTCCAGACTCGAGTCTGGAAACGGCAAATTATTTCCAGACTTCTCCTGGGCGCGCGGCCCTTGTCCCAGGCAAAGCCTGGGAAGCGGCTCTTTTCCTGAATTTTACCTGGGAAAGAATTACCGTTTCCAGCCTCTAGTCTGGGAAGCCGTGGGCAAGCGGCTCTTTCCCAGATCTGGGAGTCGACTCCGAAACTTGCCCACGGCTTCCCAGGCGAGAGGCTGGAAACGGTAATTCTTTCCCAGGTAAAGTCAGGAAAAGAGCCGCTTCCCAGGCTTTGCCTGGGACAAGGGCCGCGCGCCCAGGAGAAGTCTGGAAATAATTTGCCGTTTCCAGACTCGAGTCTGGAAACGGCAAAAAGTACCTGGGAATCCCAGACTTCAGATTTGCCGTGCACATTTTAATGTTATGGAGTGCATTCCTGCAGTAAACATGGCCGCCTGTCCCGCAGAGCCCTGCAACGGTCGAGTCGCCCGACCCGACAAGCGAACAGTGGGAGAGAGACAGCATGCTATCACCCGTCTTCCCCCACCTCACCTATGAGATGCTCGGTTGACGGTCCACTGCCGGCCCGGTAACTCGCCCCCGCACCTACTCCCCTCCTCACCTCTTACCTTCTCCCAGCGCTCTCGGGTCGCCAGCTGACCCGACAACCCGACAGAATTTCGCGGTCGAACGAACGAGTCGCGTGAATTCGCGGTCGGTCGGTCCTGGACCGCCAGAGCCTAGCCTTGTCGGGTCGCTTTTGGGAAATGGCTCGACCGTTGCAGGGCTCTGCTGTCCCGTAAGTGTGGGTAACGTGCAAAATAAAAACGCGGTGAAAATAAATCGCTTTAGAAGACATATGATGTAACACGAAAAGATCTCAATGTGAATACATGACCAGAAAGCCGAAGCCCATCCCATAAGGTCTTACCTTTCGCCAGTTAAGTAACTGAATATACCACGTTCCTCCTTCCTCCCCTGCGCGCCACGCAGAGGCGCCGAGCGCCCGAGCACCCGGCCGAGCCTGCGACAATGCCGATTCGGCTTGGCTCCCCGGCACTCCTGGCCGCAGGGCAAATAGCGTAAGCTAGACAATCCGCAGCCGGCTGGGGGAGGCGCCGGGCGCCGCCGCCTTCGACAGAACGGAGCACGTTTGAGGTGTGAGTGCCCAGTCCTGTCGCTTATATGGTTCTAGGATGGGGCCTCAACTAAACAAAAGAAGGCCGGTGGCTCGGCGGCTCGGCTGGGGGAGGCGAGGCGCCGCCGCCCGCGACCACCCCGACAGAACGCGGAGCGTTTGAGGTGTGAGTGTCCAGTCCTGTAGCTTTTATGGTTCTAGGCTGGGGCCTCCACTAACGCACCAGCGACTATTTATTTTAGCTGAACGATGTTAGACAGCCTAAATGAATGTGAAATAAGTAGTTTCTGACATGCGGAGATCGTTTCCCAAAGTTTCAAGGAGGTTCAATCAGTAGGTAAAAATTAGGATTCGTAAAATTATTTACGTAAATACACGCCATTTCAAAAATTCTGTTCACCAGATTGAAGTCAAACTTACCAAAACGTTTTCTGCAGGTGCAGAAACAATATTTACGCTTTCAGTTAGACTTGTCAACGTTTTGATAACTTTATACAATGATTTAAAGTCGCGAGGTGGGAGCCTCAGCCCCCGGCCGTGGCGGCAATGGTTGGAGAGGGCCGGCGCGGGGCCGGCGACACGGCGCATCACGCATCCACCTCAAACCAACCTAATACAGTTGGCAAGTTTTAATTAAGTGACGACGATAAGTTATGTTTCAGGCCTTTAGCACACAGTTGGGAGTCACTACACATTCACAAGGAACACAGAGGCAAACTTGGTGAGAGTCAAATTATAAATTTTATCCGCCTCACATTTCCAACACAAACATGGCGCCGAGCGGGCCAGCTGTCAACAACGCGCCCTGACAACCACTAAATCGAACCACCAGGCAGGAATTAAAGGGTTCTAGTTTCACATTTGCCACACACTTACCATCAAATGAAATAGAAATTGAAAATATTAGGTCAGAACTCTCTGTGAGAACCGAAATCGTGAATTTTATCCGCATCACAATTCCCACACAAAAATTGGCGCCGAGCGGGCCAGCTATAAACAACCCCGCCTTGGTTCCCACTCACACCAACCCAAAATATATTTTGCTTAGTTTAAGATTAAGTAACGACGTAAAATGATGTTGCGGGCCTTTAGCAAACAACTGTGAAAGCCTCCACGCATGAACACTTGGACACAAGGGTTGACTTATTTGTATCTCTCACTGAAAACATGAACTGAGGACTGACTCTGAGGTTGACGGTATTGTCACAAGCCCCGCCCTCTTTCGATTTTGGCTCGGCACAGGGTGCTCGGCTCGCAATTACCATAGAAACTGAGGATGCAAATTCATTTCATGCAAAAACGTATTGACAGCTTGCCATCAGACCTATCTCCAAAATTTTCAAATTTTTCGTAGTATTTTTCATTACAAGTTGGTGAGAATTAGTTCGAGAAAATCGGCTGCGCCCATTAGGGGCCACCGTTAAGAATAAATTAAAACTTTCTGGCGAAAGCCATAGGCACTCCTAACGGGGGCCTAAAAATTATTAAAGTTTTCACGGAATAAAAATTTTTAATTTTTCACAACAAACATTATGATCTTTTAAAGATTAGTTCGAAGAATTAGGAGTCTCTGGACCAAAATTTCGTCCGTTTCGCTCTATCTCTCACCGTTTCGGCGCTACAGCCACATCAAAGACCCAAATATCGTAAAACATCATGTTGGGTGTCGTGGCATGGGTTTTCCGGACTTTCGCAGCCCTTTGGGCCAAAATTTCGTCCGTTTTGCTGTATCTCTTACCGTTTTGGCGCTAGAGCCACATCAAAGACCCAAATATCATAAAACATCATGTTGGGCATCGTTTCATGGGTTTTGCGTAATTTTGAGGCCCAATGAGCCAAAAATATTCGTCCGTTTCACTCTATCTCCTACCGCTTCGGCGCTACAGCCACATCGAAGACCCAAATATCCGAAATCGTCATGTTGGGTATATCCTGTCATTTTTTTAATCACAGAAGTTATGATATAGGCGCAACCAATAATAGACATATAACCACTGCCTTTCAAAGCGGAAGTAAGGGCTACAGTCACGGTGAAACACCGCCACCTGAAATATTCTCCAGCCTCAAATACCGTGTGTTTCAAACTAATTTCTAGTACTTTTTCTCCGCTTACCAAAGCTTTGCATGTCGTTCAAATGGTGCACACTTACTGGAAATGTACTCTTTTTTTCATGTATATACTTATGATGAACATATTAACAAAATTGTTTGTAATATTAAATAACACTGTATTCTGTCAAGTCAAATACACACCATTGTTGCGGGTTTGCCTACCCGATCTGCACGTAAGGCGCCGTATGTCACAAATAATAATCCACATAATAGTACTCACACCTGAAAAATGAGCAATATCAGTTCTAGCAGTGTATTATTTTACTCTTTTACTAAGTCTTTATCATCTGCTGTCACGTTAGCGTTAGCGACAACGTGTTTTTTCCTGTTTTAGGCAACAGAGTTGCCTTCTAAAATCGATTTGAAACGTCTGTCAATTGTTTTGTATGGCCCCTTACCAGAGGAAAAAATCCGCTCCAACGATTTTTATAGCATTACCTACAGTTTTAGTATGTAAACTTGTACACTCACTCTGAAAGTTTAACAGAAATCTAAACTACAGATTTTCTGTGAATTTGAATTAAAATTTCAGTTGTTATGGGAATGCTCGACTTGTCACCTGAAATCACCAGAAGAAGGGTATAGTTTTTCGTGGTGGGGCTAGGCAGAGTCGAGCCAACACGGAGCGAAAGAAAAACCTCTAAAGTCTGCGTTCGAACAAAGCTCTGCTTCAGTGAAACGCTGAAGAAAGATATGACTCCACTGAAATTCGCACGTGACCACCATACCGCCCGTTCGACACCTACTTCATTTTTACCGAACGAACATGTGACTGCGGCGCGCTTCTGCCAACCTAAGATAATAATTTCAAATCGTAACGTAGGGGGATTAGTGATCCTTTTCATGTTTTCTAGGTTGGCACGTTGTGTAAACAAGGTTTGTTTGAGGTGGACGCGCGTGCGCTGTGTCGCCGGCAGTCTTTCAACCATGGCCGCCACGGCCGGGAGCTGAGGCTCCCTCTCGCGACTTTAAATCATCGTATAAAGTTATCGAAACGTTGACAAGGCGAACTGGATGCGTAAATAGTAATTTTATACCTGCAGAAAACGGTTTGGTAAGTTTGACTTCAATCTGTTGAGCAGAATTCTTGAAATGGTGTACATTTACGTGTATCATTTTCGTAAATCACTTTTGTTCCTACGTATTGATGCTCCATGACATTTTGCAAAACGATTTCCGCAGGTCTGAAACTGCCATTTCCACATTAATTTCGGCTGGCTTACATTTTGTTCTTCTAAAATAAATAGTGAAAGTCGCTAGGTCCGCTAGTATTAAGTTGATGTGTTGTGTAAACAACGCCTTAACTCCGCGTTTTCCAGACAGAGCGCACGGCCGTCACGGCCGCACTGTAAAATTCTTACGAAGAAAATTCTTCGCAGCGTTGCGAAGAATTTGACTGCTTCGTAAGGTTTCGCAATACGAAGTATTTTCTTCGCAAGCCCCGCCTTGCGAAGAAATTTCTTCGCACGCTACGAAGAAAATGCTTCGCAATACAAAGCAGCCAAATGCTTCGCAGCTTACGAACGATTTTCTTCGTAATGCGAAGCATTTCTTCGCAAGGTTTTAACAGTGCGTGGCGCTCGTGCCCGCGCTGTCCTGGGCGTACCAGCGGTATTAGTTAGGGCCCCGTTTCGCACTCTGAGTGCGGCCGCTGGAGGGGACGGTATTGTCGTCACCCCCAGACCTTGACCTCGTCGCCCAATTTTTTTGCCGTCAGAAGGAGAGTCTCTGTTCACTCTTAATCCTGTCGTTCAATTGGAGGTCAAACTGTCGGAGACATTTCACTAGTTGAAACTCGCCTTACCAACACGAACGTAGATTCATCCAGCCACTAATCACGACTACCGTAAACTAAACAAATCTGTTTTTTTCTTACAGTCTTATCATACACTTACAATAATTTTGCCATAGTTATAGAAACTGCGTTGTCTACCAGGATTTCGTGAAATCGTATTTTTGTTTTTCCTCTTTTTTATTGTTCATTACAGTGAAGACGCTGTCGTGCGGCTGCTCAGTTACCAAACAGAAGAGTGCTACATCAACTTTACAAGCTGCATAGACCGCATAAAATCCCAAAGTGGACAGGCTTCCTCACCATATGGAGAGTTCTACTGCATGGTGTGCTCGGACGAACTGATTTCCTTCACTACGGGTGGACGTGTTGATTCGATCACATACTACTTGCCCCAACCATTGCATCGGAACGTATATGGCTGGTAATTTTTACATCATATTTATTTAGGAGAATGCTCACCTTTATTGTACCAACGAGCACGAAAACGACATGGTTGCCGCACTGCAAAAATTTTCTATGGCAGAGTTCCCACAAATGTACCTGACGCTTTTCAGATATACATGTTTAGGAATTTACCTATTCACGCGTGTTGTGGTTTTACCATACACGATAGTTTTCTTACCATACACGTATACGAAATTTCCTTTACACGTGTGAAGGGTATGTACTATTTAGGGGCCGTTCATATACCACGTGGACACGTTTTAGTCACTTTTTGCCCCCCTCCCCCCTCCTTGTGGACAGCCGTGGAAAATGATCCGATCCCCCCCCCCTCCCCCTCCCTGTCCACGAGGAAAATGGTATTTCACCTTTTTCGCTGTTTTTGACTCGCGCTACAAATTTCTTGAAGTGCCGTGAAATTTTCAAATATTTCGGCATTAAAGAAGAGTTGGCGATACTTGGAGAGGCTAGCAGACAGCCCAGCTCCAGTCTAGCCCGCTGTTTTACTTTAAAAAGAAAGGAATAAAAAAATTCCTCGTGGACAGAGCGCTACACCCCCCCTCCCCCTCGCATGGACATTCGTGGACTTTTCTGGTCTCCCCCCCTCCCCCCAAAGTGTCCACATGGTATATGAACGGCCCCTTATGTGTGGGGCCCCACCATAAATTTATAGGGATTTTCCTATACATTTCTGCTGTGAAGCGGAACAAGGGGTTAAGTCCAAAACCCATACTTTTCAGGAAATTGAAAAAAACTATTTGCACGTAACTTTCCATAAATGTTATAATAATATTAAAATACAATCTCATGTAGGATATTACTCCCTTTATGATTTTTTCAGTGTCATGCTTGTACGCTGAGATAAAGGACTTGACTCCTTTTACCATTAACGACATAACAAAGCAAGTCAACTTGACTCTTTTTACTTGTTGAGACTTTAGAGTTAAGTCATTGAAAACGTGGAAAAAAGAGTTAAGTCTACTTAACTTTGTTGATGAGAAGATGCAAAAAGAGTCAAGTCGTCTTGCCTCCTTATGCCATTCTGAAAAAAGGATCCAAGTCGTTCTACGCTAATATGTCATTTTTTACTCTTTTTGAATCATTAAGTGAATCGAGGAAAAATATGAAGGCAATAGTAGTGAATCCTCATAAATAATTTTCTGGTTCAACACTAAGGTATACAATACAACAGACAACAAGTCTATACTCAAAATTAAATGCAAAGGATACTCCGAAAGCTTCACAGAAAATAAAGAAATATTAGAACTCTTTCCGTCAACTTCTATTCTGGAACTCAGTTCTGTGCCGCTACAGAATAAAAGAAATATGCTAGCTATTTTTTTGTGCAAAAGGGGATAAGTTGACATAGCTTTTTAAAATCTCAATCAAATAGAGTCAAGTCCACTTAACTCATTTTGCTCAGTTGAAATTTTTAAGACTTTTGAGATAAGTCGACTTATCTCCTTTTGCTGCGAACAAATGTTCTTTAAAAAGGGGGTATGTCAACTTGTCTCATATTACCAACCCTTATATCTCCCAACCTATGGGGTACTTTGCTGTAATATTTTGAGGGTAGAAGCAGCCTATGATTGACTATAACATGGCATAAAAATCTCATTTTGGGGCTAAGTCAACTTATCCCCTTGTTCCGCTTCACAGCAGATTTGTCTTCATTTCAAAACAGAAAACGGAGATTTCTTGCTTTCCGGTATTAATATTGTTTTGTACGATCCGGTAATGGCTGCTCGAAAGCGCGAGCTAACTGCGGAGCAGCGTGACCGTAAACGTGAACACCTTGATACTTCTCCACAAAGAACTCCCGCCAATTTCAAACGAAAGTTAAATGAAAAAGAATACTGTGTATAATACACTGTACAGCCTATTGTGTGGTAGTTTCGTATCATCTGCTTTCATGTCCAACCGTGTTTGGATTTTTCTTAAGAAGAAAAGGGAGTGGTAAATAAATATTCGGCAAATCGAAGTGTACATTTCAGTTTTAACTGCAAAACGTTACTTACGGAGTTATAAATGCGAAACTTAGGAAAAATTCAGTTTAAATTTCAATACTTATGAGTTCTACACTTTCGAGTTTTGCAGTTTAAACTGATGAACTTGTGAGTTTTCCAGTTTAATTTGCAAAACTCAGGAGTTTCGCAGTCTAAACAGATATGTAGTATCTCACTTAGATTTGCAGAGTTGTAGAGCCCTTGCAAAAGCGATTCGTTCCGTGAGCCGACGAGGATACTTCCAGAATTTGCCTTCTGTCGCAGACAGTGTCCATTGGCTTGCGGACTAGTCCGTGGTGTGACCTCCTCCGGCCGAAATCGTACCGGACTGGTCCGCATTTTGACTTCAGTCTGGCATCGGCTGCGGACAGGTTCGGTGGTGTCCACGGGCAGGCCGACTCAGGCGCGGCGGAACAGAGGGCTGGGGTGGGGGGGGGGGGGGGGGGGGGGGGACGGGGGCACCGGGGCACCGCCTCCCCCTGGCGCAGCCAGGGGGGCGCCAAAGGCGCCCTAAAAGAGGCTCCGCGTGAGGCGCCTCGGTTGGGCGCAACGGGTGCCCCTAGTATGACGCCCTTGGACTCCCATGCCACAAACATGGAAACAAATGTTATTCTATGCCACAGAATTGGACTGTCCGGAATTGTAGCACTTTCGAAAATCGTTCCGTGCCAAAAAACGGTTTGACTTAAAAACAATAATTTACGTAGTTAACTACTCTGTAGCCAAAATACCAAACATTCATTCGAGAAAGGACCACCCATGGGGCAGCTCACACCTACATGAGCGCCACTTTTTGGGGGAGCTTATTTCTATACAGCAATTTGGTTCTGTATGCTTTTTTTAACTTTAAATTCCTGTGTGCTGTAAAATTTTAAAGGTATTTCAACCGACTTGACGAAATATGGTACTCTATACTGCAAACTTTACGATGCCGTCTTCGGATTTCGAATATCTCAAAAGGTGACCGAGATAGGTTGAAATAAGCACTTCTCTGCAAACTGTCCGAAATTAGGGCACAAGTCTGAAATTAGGGCACTTACTGTACTACGTTAGACCTTCACCCTTTGCTCTTGAACGTGAGGCAGTATTTGTTCGGGTAGGAGGGGGCGTTCACCCTACACTGAGAAGCATACTTGCAGTGAAGTGGCACTCAGGCTCTGCTTGTACTTAGACGCTCAGTCCAGAGCTGCCATTCATCACCTTCTTACCTGTTTTGTCCCCCTGCGTTTCGTTGTCTCTTTTTTATTTGATGCAAACCTACTCACCCACTTTTGCTGCAAGCAGACGCACTAATCAATAATTATTTGCTGTAAACCGTTACCCCTCCTTACTCAGATGAGGAAAATCAAAACTACGGAAATCAAACAATATTTCTTCCAAAAAATTTAAAAAAAAAAACAAAACACACTTTTAGTGCTTTTTTAGAGCTAAATTCGCCGGAAACGCGATTTTTGAGAAGAGGGCGACAAACGGGCCTCCCCGGCCTGAAAACGTTCCGCCGCGTCTGGGCCGACTGGCCTGCTGACTCACTCGAACGGACTACGTCCCGGACTGTCCGTCAGGCGCAACCCGCGGACTAAAAAGCGAATTAGGTTCATTAAAAACAAAAGGGCCAAATAGAACACAAAATGAATTTTGTGATAAGTACGAAACTCGTTTTTTAGTCCGCCCTTCTGCGTTGAAAAAGCTTCAGAGCGGGCTTATGTAAACGACCTTGTGTCTGTCTGTGTATTTGTCTGTGTGTTCCATACTCGAAGGTAGGGGGTTGAAATTTTTAGGGGATCTTAGGGGTCACTCCTAGACAACGAAACGCCTGGTGCAAATCCTGCCAACCCTCATTAAGGCTCGAAAAAAATTATTAAAGTTTTCACGGAATAAAATAAATTAAATTTGTCCCAAAATATTTTATGGTGTCCTAAAGGGTGTCTCAACGAATTAGGTCCCTGAGAACCAAAATTTCGTCCGTTTTGCTCCATCTCTTGCCGTTTTGGCGCTACAGCCACTTCGACGACCCAAATATCATAAAACATCATGTTGGGTAACGTTTCATGTGTTTGGCGTAATTTTGGGGTCCAGTACGCCAAAATTTCGTCCGTTTCGCTCCATCTTCTACCGCTTCGGCGCTACAGCCACATCGAACACCCAAACATCATAAAACAGCATGTATCGTTTCCTGGGTTTTTCTTAATTTTACGATTCTGCAGACCAAAATCTCGTCCGTTTCTCTACATTTCTTACCGTTTCAGCGCTACAGCCACATCGAAGACCCAAATATCCGAAATCGTCATGCTGGGTATCCTGTCATTTTTTTAATCACAGAAATTATGATATAAGAGCAACCAATAGACATATAACCACTGCATTTCAAAGCAGAAGGGTGGGCTGTAGTCACGGTGATACACCGCTACCACAAATATTTTCCCGCCTCAAATACAGTGCGTTTCAAACTAATTTATAGTTCTTTTTTTCTCCGTTCACCAAAGCTTCGTATGTCGTTCAAATGGTGCACACTTACTGGAAATGACTCTTTCGTCCATGGTTTTTTCTCATGATAAACGAACACATAAACAAAATCGTTTGTGTTGTACTGAGAGTGGGTTTAGTACTGATCAGGCTGGGTTTCCATGAAGATTGATTTATTTGGGCTTGTTCACTTACAAGCAGGACACCGTAGTGTGAATAGTGGGACAGGGTGGACAACGTAACAACATAAAACTACACCTCCCCCCTAAGATACAAATACAGGGGTGTGTAAAAAAAAATATGTGAAGATATGTCGAATAAAATCCTTTAAAAAGTACAAGAAATCTTATGGTTAGTGACAAGATGCTTGACTAGAATAAAATACAAGAGAGGAATTTTAGAATATGGGCTTAAAATACATTATTAGATAATAAAAACGTAGAAAGGTGCTGGGTCTGTATGGGGGCGACACTGCAGGAAGGATTCGACAGGTCTCCCTCTGTGGGATTGGAACATCAGCTGGTCTGGGGCGCAGTTGGTGGATGTTTCTGGTGACTTCCTTCTGTCCGTCCGCCACCCTGAACATTCTGGAGCTGAGTTCCCCCGTCACCCAAGCCTTCTCCCAGGTGGCTGGGGGTGGCTTAGGTGGGGGAATGGAGGTCTCAACCCACACGGGCTGACCCTGGACGAAAGCTGAGGGGCGGGGATCGGTGCATTTAGGTACTTGGTACTTCAGGTTGTAGAAGAGAAAGATGGGTTCTCACCCGCCTACGCCCAGGCCAAAATTTCCATGACCGTCCCATAGGGTCCCATGTCACACCACGATCGAAGTATCAAGGGGTCTCATGGGTAATCCTTTCCTTCCATGGGAGCTGCCGCTATTCTCATGGAGAGTCTTTGCGATACCATGATGGACTTGCGTCCTCATGGGAAAAATGGACGTTCCATGGGCCGGATCTGTTCTCTTTCCATGAGAGTAGCATTTATTCTTCCATGGTTTATTTTTCACCATGGCAGTGATCGAGTTCCATAGAAAATCGTTCTTCCCATGAAAAATAAAAACTCTATAAAATCTTTATTTCTAACAATATCGGCCTGAAATTCGGTATGTGGAATTAGGGCGTTCCGATCTCTGGCATTTCGAGATAGTGAATGCGTTCGTGGTCTCAAACGATCAACTTTGGCTCGAAACCTTCGAACCCGAAGGCCTTTCCCTAATAGAAAACGAAGTCCCTGCTCTGTCCCTAAGCAGGTCCGAAGTAGTCCCTCGAATTTTTGGGGAACTAAAAGGGGATTTCGCTGTTTTTGAAATCCCTCCGAAGTCCTTTTTGAGTGAAATCCCTCTGAAGTCCCTACTCTCTTGGATCCATATTTTTACACCGTTCACAGAACATGTAGAAAAACGCACTCTAGGTCATTTTTAGCGCGTCATACGACATCAGAACGGCCGTAGATACACTATGAATACATATATGAACATATGATCACATACTGAAAGTAGAATGAAACAGATAGGAGCTCTGTAGCCCTTTCAGCTGAGACTGGAGCCTGGCATAGGGGGGACTTCTGAGGGACTTCCGAGGGATTTCAGATGCGTAGAATTGCCGGATTCCCTAAGTCCTACTTTGCTCCCTTTTGGAGCTCTGGGGGGACTTCGCATAGGACCCACGGAGGGATTTCAAAATCGGGACTCTAGAGGACCTTCGTTTTCTATTAGGGACCGTCCGACCCACCATGGCCGTGCCCGAAGGGCTTAAGTGCAGCGATTTTGAAATAACGAATTTTTCGGTGGAGAAAACGGCTTTAAGGTAAATCGATGATTCTGTGGTTTACTTCGTAAACGAAAATTTTGTCCGTTTTGGCGTATCTGAAGCCGTTTCGGCGCTATGAGTCCCGGGGAAGCGCGCCAGGCCCGCGCGGGTAATTTTTTTTTTCGATCGCGGTTTTGAGAGCACCGTTCGAAAGAGGGCACAAAGTTGAGACAGAGAGTACCAAAAATCACGACATGCCGGACCATTAAAGTGAGAAAATCTGGCATTTGAAAGTCGATTTTTCTACACTTCGTAACTTGAGGGGCTGCACCGCTCGTAAGGGGTGGGGCATGGATCGCGCACTTCGTGAGCCTTGAGACGAATGATGAATGCACCTCTTTGCCAAATCCTACCACTCTAGCTGGAAAAACATAGAAATTATAGCGAATCAAAAAGTGGCCCGCTAATTTTGTTGAGCAGTGTACTTTCACCATTTATCTCTCGATGCTTGCAATTTTTGGCTGAGTGCCCCTTAAGACCAGGTCAAGACACCTATTCACATTTAGACACGAGGCCATAGCCATGGACTGGGGCCTTCACATTCTTCACATCTCTCATTCGCATTGGCACCACCCTCGCAAAAAAAACTTCTTTTGTACTTTTTACAGGTGATTTAAGTGTATTAAAAGAATGCGATGTTAAGAAAATACATTTGATACAGATACATTTCACGCTTTTTCAATCACTTTTCTTAGTAACTATCGTATGACATGTCGTACAAAGTATTGAAATTTGATAAAATGTGAACAGGGGAGTAGTGTTTATTCTGAAATTCATCGTTTGGTGAGTGCGGCAGGAGGAAGAACTGCGGGGAAGTTCTAGCAGTGCTTGACGTCATATTTTCTGTTCAGAAAGTATTGTAAATACAAAAAATAAAAAATGAAAAGGGGACGAATGTTTATTGTACATTGCGTATTAAACATATTTCAAAACTGAAAACTATAACATTACACTGAGAGAAATATTTTGTGTCATAGTCTAAACTTTCGTTTGGTGCGCGCCGGGAGCGCCACAACTAAGCCACCACTAATAGCAAGGTGCTTACGAGGAAAGTTGTTTAGATCCGCGATCCAAACGTAGTCAGTCGGGGACTGTAACATTTTTGGGAACAGTCTCTAAATTTCGATTAATCGAGTTGTTTGCTAACGTTTAGTCTAAGAGCAAGACGATGGTGGAGAACTAAGAAGAAAAGTTGGGCCCGAACGAGACTCGAACCACGTACCGGACAGTCCTGGGTCAGTGCCTCTACCGACTGAGCCATCGGCGTCGCGTCACTCAATCCTGCTTGTAGTTCGAAATGTTGCCACCGCTGGCGCCGCGACGCGACGCATGTGTGTGATCGGAACAATGATGCGCTTCATATCCGAAGTTAACAAGTGGCGCCGATGGCTCAGTCGGTAGAGGCACTGACCCACGACTGTCCGGTCCGTGGTTCGAGTCACGTTCCGGCACAACTTTTCTTCTCAGTCCGGTTAACATCCAACATGACGTCGACCGCGCCACAGTTTTCTAGCCCGGAGTTGTTCAAGCGTTTGGATGTATGGCAGCAACCTGGATTTAACTCAGGACACTGGCCGCAATTAGATGCATCGTAAAATTACTTTGTCCCTAAAACACACATATTTAGATCCTGTAGCTAAACGACGGAGCTTCAACCGTTTAAGACGCCTGTACCAAAGTGTTTAGTGCGCTCTGAGATAGCTAAATTTTTTAGTGCTGTGGTCTAAAATTTTAGTCCCTGCAACTGATCATTTCTTTTAGTGTATTGCATTATGAAACAGTATAGAGTCAAGCCACGGGAGTCCGTGGCTTGACTCCATGCTAGAGTAAGATCGCAGCAATCAGACCAGAAGGCATTGCCTTAAGCTAGTTTAGTAGATGATACCAAAGGTATCATCTGCTTTTACTCTCGATCTCGTTCGTACGGTCGAAATAGTTCGTCCCTGGAAGAGAATGGGGTTAGGAGAAAATGGGGTAAATTTAGGAGAGGGCCAGAGGTGTGCAACGGTCCCATCCGGTCCCCAAACCGGTCCTTCGTCTTTACGTCGAAATAGAGGTATTTGAGGTCCCGACGGACTTCGCACGAGTTGAGGTGTCTCTTCGTTGTGCCTTCTGATGATTGCGACTAGACCAGTAACCGTACGGTACCCAAATGTATCTGATTCAGCGAAAAGACGAAGGACCGCTTTTGGGACCGGTTGGGACCGTTGCACACCTCTGGAGAGGGCTAGGAGAGCGGGGTTCCGTACAAAAGGTCCGATGATCGTCGATGACGTAACAGTAGCACGTCAGTAGCACGTCACTGACACGTCAGTGACACGTCAGTGACACGTCAGTGACACGTCAGTGACACGTCAGTGACACGTCAGTGACACGTCAGTGACACGTCAGTGACACGTCAGTGACACGTTAGCGATGACGTTTTTAGCAGATGATACCGAAGGGAGCATCTGCTTTTCGACGCGTCCTAACAACAAGAGCCGATCTGCAGCGCGCCGAATACACAAAAGCCTATCTGCAGCGCGACGAATACACAAAAGCCGATCTGCAGCGCTCCGAATACACATAAGCCTATCTGCAATGCGCCGCATACACAAAAGCCTATCTGCAAAAAGCGGCTTCTCGCACGCCACCACGTTTCCACGTATTACAGGCTACTGGAAGACTTTCATGTCGAGCTAACCTCATGGGAATAATCATGAAGGTCCAATGTTTCAATAAGACCGCTTTTAGTTTGGTCGGACAAGTAGATGCAGAGAAATAAGGCCTTAAATTTAGGACTCACAAACCTTGCGTTTTGCAGATAGGCTTTTGTGTATTCGGCGCGTTGCAGATAGGCTTATGTGTTTTCGGAGCGCTGCAGATCGGCTTTTGTGTATTCGGCGCGCTGCAGATAGGCTTTTGTGTATTCGGCGCGCTGCAGATCGGCTCTTGTTGTTAGGACGCGTCGTTTTCCTCTCGATCTCGAAGTAAAACATGGAGACCCCTTCCCCCCTATACCAAGGGCTATACGGATGTAAGGGGAAGGGTCTCGGTGTGTCGTCGTTCTGTCGTTCTGTCGTAGTAGGAGACGTGTCACTGACGTGTCACTGACGTGTCACTGACGTGTCACTGACGTGTCACTGACGTGTCACTGACGTGTCACTGACGTGTCACTGACGTGTCACTGACGTGTCACTGACGTGTCACTGACGTGTCACTGACGTGTCACTGACGTGTCACTGACGTGTCACTGACGTGTCACTGACGTGTCACTGACGTGTCACTGACGTGTCACTGACGTGTCACTGACGTGTCACTGACGTGTCACTGACGTGTCACTGACGTGTCACTGACGTGTCACTGACGTGTCACTGACGTGTCACTGACGTGTCACTGACGTGTCACTGACGTGTCACTGACGTGTCACTGACGTGTCACTGACGTGTCACTGACGTGTCACTGACGTGTCACTGACGTGTCACTGACGTGTCACTGACGTGTCACTGACGTGTCACTGACGTGTCACTGACGTGTCACTGACGTGTCACTGACGTGTCACTGACGTGTCACTGACGTGTCACTGACGTGTCACTGACGTGTCACTGACGTGTCACTGACGTGTCACTGACGTGTCACTGACGTGTCACTGACGTGTCACTGACGTGTCACTGACGTGTCACTGACGTGTCACTGACGTGTCACTGACGTGTCACTGACGTGTCACTGACGTGTCACTGACGTGTCACTGACGTGTCACTGACGTGTCACTGACGTGTCACTGACGTGTCACTGACGTGTCACTGACGTGTCACTGACGTGTCACTGACGTGTCACTGACGTGTCACTGACGTGTCACTGACGTGTCACTGACGTGTCACTGACGTGTCACTGACGTGTCACTGACGTGTCACAAGACAGGTGACCTTCCACCCGTATCAGTAACGTAAAGGGCAAAAATGACAATGAAATGCAAAAAAGAAAGGCAAAAAAATAAAAAAGGGATAAAACAGAGAAAAACATAAAGAAAAAAAATATAACGATCGTATGGCCCCCACCCATCACAAATAATAATCCACATAATAGTACTCACACCTGAAAAACGAGCAATATCAGTTTTAGCAGGGTATTATTTTACTCTTTTACTAAGTCTTTATCATCTGCTGTCACGTTAGCGAGGGGTGGACGACTGGATGGCTCCTGTGTACATGTCAGAGTGTACTCCGAGTGTACTCCGACTGTACTCCGAGTACTCCGGCTGTTGTCGATCCACGTACTCCGCGTACTCCGGCTGTACTCCGACTGTACTCCAGCTGTACTCCAAGAGTACTCCACGTACTCCGACCGACAGTACGACTTGTTCTCCGATAGTACTCCGCGTACTCCGTACTCCTGTGTTCACCGAAACCTCGAGTCGTCCACCCCTCGCACGTTAGCGTTAGCGATAGCTTTTTTTTCTGTTTTCAAGGTATGCGCGCAAGAGGTTTCCACTCACAAACCGGGTCAACAACCTAGTGCTCCTTCTGCAGCAGTCCGGTCTTCTGCCGTTGTGGACGGAAACACTCAGTCGCAACTTAAGTGCAGTGCAATTTCTCAGCCGCCAGAAGATAAACTGCGTTGCAGGCGAAGCTTGCAGCATCAATTTTACGGTAGGCATAGGGTGGGCTTAAGGGTGTAAAGTATTTAAGCTCAACGGCGACTGAATTTGTGACAAATACTTTAAAGTGTAATCATAGTTGTCCTCTTTACAGCGTGCTCACAATCTATTCGTATTGCTTATACTGGGACTTTTCATGGCATTGATCGTCTTTGCCATTGAACTTGTAATGTTTAAGCTCCTATGCACAAGGACTACCTCAAAAGCTACGGTGTCTTAATCGGGAAAATCAGTTTATGGGAGGTCAAACTGGCAGAATGCATTAGATGGAAGACTCTTATTGGCTACAAAAGTAATGTAAGGTAGTTTGATGAAATATGTAAGAGCTAAGGATGCACCAGTTGTAATAGATTTTTCATCTATTCCACTAAACCTTTTATCAGTGTACTCAGAAACTAAGGCCAAAACTCCGCCTAGTCCTAGTGTACAGCAATGCATAACGGGAGCGTATTTCCGCCTGCCTACTAGGGAATATCTTTACACGAGTGCAGGGGAGGGGAGTTGCTTAGTGGGCAGGCGGAGATCAGTCCCGTTACGCGCTGGTGTATTGGGCGGGATGTTTGCCTAACTTTCTGGCAACATTGCCTTCCATACAGGCCTGAGTAAGTCACGGAGTGAAAGACACTGTAGTTCAAAGTGCAGGAATAAAAGTGTGTTTCTCACTGAAAATTCTGTTCAGGTATGTATTTAAATATCCTAAAATATCCGAAAGTATCCATTTGTACGGTCAGATGAGTGTCAGCCGGTGTCAGCACATCTTTGACACACGGCAGACAGCCTTGACGATGGCCTCCATTCTCAGCGCCGAAAAGTCAAAGACGCCTCCACAACGGGTGTAGCGTGAACAAGATGGTCGCTCCGTGGTGTTATACGTTACCATACCCCTCCAAGGATATGCCACGGTTGAACCGCGCCTTGTATGGGGTCGCCCTGATGTATCGACACTGTTTTCGGTCTACATCAACAACTCAAGTTCTGCACATTTTACTTCTACATGTAGATGAATACTAAGATGAATCGATAGAATTGTGTAGATTTATATTTTTATCTAAAAAAAATTCCTCTACTCCTATACCGAAAAATATATATACAAATAAAACTTCTACAACTGTAGAAGTTACTCCTTCTACAGCCTCTCAAAGAAAAAACACAAGTAGTAAGAGGGCCTCTGAGTTGCGGCCGGGTAGCGGGGAGCCTCCAGGTAGCGGCCCCCCTCCCCCCGGTTGCGACTGCCGGACACGTCAGGACGTGTAACCCAACCTAAGTTGCGGGCGCCTTCAAGTTGCGGGTAGGTTGCGGCTCCCCCTCCGCCATGTTGCGGGTAGGGTACCTAGCGGGTACGTCAGGATGGCCGAGTGGTCTGAGGCAACAGACTTAAGATCTGTGAATCGCGGGTTCAAATCCCGCTCCTGATATTTTACAGCACTGCTATTTATTCGGTGTCAGGATAGCCAAGTGGGTTAAGGCGTCTGTTTCGGGCCTGGCGCCGGTCCTGAAACAGTCCCGGGTATACCTGGTGTGTGGGTTCGAATCCCACCCTGACATTATGCACGGATTTTTAAAAACTCGCGCCGTTGCCGCCCGCCAAGGGTGGGGGGTGCTCATTGGTTGCTGACGATCTCGCGCCACAATTAGCCTCCAACCCAAAGCCGATCTGGTAAAATCTTTGATTTACTCCCAACGCCATACAACACACCCTGGAAGAAATTCTAAGTCACCACAAGTCATGAAATAAAAATAACAATTTTTCAACACTTAAACATGTATTAAAAACGTTTGAAATAACTAAAACTATTTTGCCGCGAGCCGAGCCGTGGTGAATCGCCCCGCCACCTTTCGGCCAGGTTTGAATCCAACCGCTCACCATGTAAAATGAAGACCGTGATTTTATTTTTATGTCACACACAATAACACTATGATGCATAAAATAAATTATGAAAATACGCCGAAAGTGTTCCCGACATCCACAATTCATCTCCGTAGTAAAATTATAATTTATGAAATCGAATCGGATGCATCTGTCAAGTTGGCTATCGCTCCGGACTAAGTGATTGACGCGCGCTGGAACGTCACTTGTCTCTTGACTTTGGATCAGCGCGGAAGTGAGTTCGTTTCGTTTTCCAAGTGTGTTCGTCATTATGTCATCGTCAGATGAGGATATTTTGAGGCTGGATTTTTCCAGCGACTCTTCATCCGAGGCAATGGTGAGTATTACGTGATGTTAAAGTGTGCTGAGATATGGAATCGGTATTAATGTGCTTAAAATCGAAAGGGGTTGAAATGGGAGGGAGGTTAATGGCCGCCATCTTTGAAACCGCGAGAGAGTGCCGGGAACCTGTTGAGCTGATCGCGATGTCTCTTGCAGCTGAATTCTGCGAGATATGGAATCGGTTAAAATGTGCTTAGAATCGGAAGGGGTTGAAATGGGAGGTTAATGGCCGCCATCTTTTGAAACCGCGAGAGTGTGCCGGGAACCTGCAGGCGGATTCAGGGTATCGTTCAGTAGTGTCTTCTCTCTCACTCCTTATGGGTCAGCCCCGTGAGTGCAACAAGGACAGAGAGACGAAGTCGGCGCGCGGAATCGCCCTGCTGTTGAGCCGCGGACCTGAACTCGCGATGTCTCTTGCAGCTGAATTCTGATCCTGCCCCTGCCCCCTGGCCGCAATGGCCAGGGTGGCTCCCTAGGGCCGACCAGCCCGACGCGGTCGCCGGCCAGCCTGCCCAGTCCGCCCAGCCCACCCAGTCCGCCCAGCCCGTCGCCCAGGACGCCGCCCCCGCTCCCGTCGGCCCCGTCCAACGTCGCGTAAGTTTATCTCCGGTGTAACTTGAATCAATGTGCTCGATTTTGTCCTAAATTTTATCGTTTCTTACAGTCTGCACTCATCCGAGCCCCGCGGCGCGGGCAATGGAGGGGCCGACGTTATATTGGCCCGGTCGCCGCCCAGCCCGGCCCGGCCCGGCCCCCGCCGCCGACCAGCCCGCCCAGCCCGCCCAGGACTCCGCCGCTGAGCCCGTCGCCCAGGATGCCCCGGCCCCGGCCCCCGCCAACCCCGCGCCCGGCCCCGCCCGTCGTCGCGTCCCAGGCCAAAATTTCCATGACCGTTCCATAGGGTCCCATGTCACACTATGATCGAAGTATCAAGGGGTCTCATGGGTAATCCTTTCCTCCCATGGCAGATGCCGCTATTCTCATGGAGAGTCTTTGCGACACCTTGATGGACTTGCGTCCTCATGGGAAAAATGGACTTTCCATGGGCCGGATCTATTCTCTTTCCATAAGAGTAGCATTTATTCTTCCATGGTTTATCTTTAACCATGGCAGTGATCGAGTTCCATAGGAAATCCTTCTTCCCATGAAAAATAAAAACTCTATAAAATCTTCATTTCTAAAAAAATCGTCCTGAAATTTGATATGTGGCATCCCGGGCGCATTTTAGTACTGCCATTTCAATTATGTTAAGATCTGCGAACTTTTTTCTGCTATCTTGTAAACCACTATAGCTACGTGAAAATAGACAACAGAATCGGCTCCGCCTTGATTCGTACACCCCTACGACACACTTCATGCAAGTCCGTAAGACTTATTTAGCACCTCGTTTAACAACTTTAATCACCATAGGAAAGGGACTTTTCATCTTCATGGGAAGTACACCCATGAACACCATAGGACCTCCTTTCCCCTTGGGGTAAACCAGGACACCATGTAAACCGCGGCCAAAAATCCCGTGGAACTTTTATCTGCATGGGAAATCGTGAGTTCCATGGAGGAACGGCACCCATGGAGTCCCATGCATGGAAATTTTGGCCTGGGGTAAGTTTATCTCCGATGTAACTCGAATCAATGTGCTCGACTCTGTCCTAAACCTTGTCGTTTCTTACAGTCCGTCTTTGAGCGCTTGGGGCCTGGGGCCCGGAGGCAGAGCCCTGCAACGGTCGAGCCATTTCCCAAAAGCGACCCGACAAGGCTAGGCTCTGGCGGTCCAGGACCGACCGACCGCGAATTCACGCGACTCGTTCGTTCGACCGCGAAATTCTGTCGGGTTGTCGGGTCAGCCGGCGACCCGAGAGCGCTGGGAGAAGGTAAGAGGTGAGGAGGGGAGTAGGTGCGGGGGCGAGTTACCGGGCCGGCAGTGGACCGTCAACCGAGCATCTCATAGGTGTGGTGGGGGAAGACGGGTGATAGCATGCTGTCTCTCTCCCACTGTTCGCTTGTCGGGTCGGGCGACTCGACCGTTGCAGGGCTCTGCCCGGAGGGTGTGGAGGGGCCCAAGGGTCGGCGTCGCCACCCCTCGCCCGCGACGCGCTGCGTGTGACCCGGCCCCAACCCCGAGACCCGCCATAACGCCGGCTGCCCGCCGAGAGGCAGCGCGCCGAGCAGCGGCGGCTTCGGAGGCAATACGCCAGGCGGCCGCGCCTCCCGTGAGTACACTTCACCCTTCTCCAGCTTGTTACACCTTCTGATGAGACTTCTCACTCGCCGTTAATGTTGTTGTAGACCGCTTACGTGAGGCCGCAGGAGGCGCGGCCCCTAGCCGCTGCGCACCGCTCACGGTCGGCACCCCGGCTGGCGCCGATCGCGGAGGAGCCCGCTGCGCCCGCCCAGCCCGCCCAGCCCGACGCGGTCGCCGGCCAGCCCGCCCAGTCCGCCCAGCCCGACGCAGTCGCCGGCCAGCCTGCCCAGTCCGCCCAGCCCACCCAGCCCGACGCGGTCGCCGGCCAGCCCGACCAGCCCGCCCAGGACTCCGCTCCGTGGGTCCGGCGCCCGACGCGCCCCGCTGTGAGTGTACCTTCATCCCTTCCCCCTCATCCTTCCCTTGACTTCAACTAACACTAGATTTATTTTTTTACAGAAACCAAATCCTAAGTAATTAGGGGATATTATTTTAATTTAATTTTTTTTACAAATTTTCATTTTTTCATTAAAAGTGTAATGAATTATCCTTGATTCTCTTGTCATTCACCCACTCTCAGTCTTGCACAATTTCTTCGCCTGATGAGCGGCTTTGGTTCCAGTCTTGTTTCACTAGAGTTTCAACTTCTGAATTAAATTTTATGAGTGGAAAAGTTGCCCACACATTCAGAGAATAGAAAGAAATGAGAATCACAAAGATTTTATTTGCATGCACAGTGGCGCTAAGACTTATTTCCTGCGGTGCAGCGGGCCGGCATACTATCACCCTTTTATTCCGTTACCCCTCCCCCCCCCCCCCCCCGTTATTACCCGGCCCAGCGCGAGCGCGTCGGGTTAAGCAGCGACGAACGACAGAGACAGAAGCAGGGGCCGAGGAAGTGTCATACGGCGCGGGGACCTCGGCGGGGCCGTGTGGGTTGCCTACCTAGCAGGCGGTTCCAGGTCTCTCTTAATAGATAATTTTGCAAAAGGCGCAGAAACGATTTTTGGTCACGTAGGGAGAAACCTTTTTGGAAAGCCCCTCATCTCTCCCAAAAGATGTGACATAATAAAACTAAACAGAGAGAAAAGAAATCGCGACCGAAGCGAGCGCGAAAAATTGACATTTGGGATCATAGATGTGCATAAAAAGCACGATCTACCACGTTACCTGTGGAGTAAAATATCGCGAGCGAAGCGAGCGCGAAGTTATTTTGAGCCGCACGTGTACAAAATTGATTGTCGTGGCACCAAAAATGCCTTTGATAGTGCCAAACTGCGACTAAGGCGGCGGCGGTGAACAAAGAGCCACCCAAGCTCTGTAACGAAACGCACCCTTCATCCTTCATCTTGAGGGAAAAACGTTCGAGTTTGGGGGCGGGGGGGTGGGGGGCAACCAGTCGCCCGCCACTTCCGCGGCCCCTGGACAGAAGACAGACGCCGAGAACAAAACACAGCACAGCACACTGGAAAAACTAATGTTACATGTGTCACGTTTCTTGCTGCACTCTCCGGAGAAAACGTTTCTTGCTGCATTCTCTTTGTGATGCTCCTATCCTTTTGCATGGAGAGGAATGCATCAGGAAACGTTTTCTCCAGAGAATGCATGATAAGATGTGACACAAGTAACATTTGTTTTTTCAGTGCACAGATCCAAGTGTAGGGGTATAGGTGCGACTGCGGAGTGCGGAAGCGGTAGGCCATGTTGGATAGAGCAGCGGTGCGTAGTGTAGATATTGCATATCCGACCCCGTATTATTATTTTTCTGATGAGCTGTAGATATTCTTTTCTCTCCGTCCCTTCCCTTATCTCTTTTTCTTCTCTTCTCTTTCTCTCTCCCATTCTCCCTTTTTCTCCCTCCCTTCTACCACCCTTTTATTCCTCCAACCACCCTTTTATTCAAGATTGCGATGCAGCATTCGCTGCACCGCAACCCCACTCTTAGCGCCACTGTGCATGCACAACTTTATCTGGAAAAGTAAAGTTCACAATTATTTCGCTTGATGAGAGGCTTTGGTTCCAGTCTTGTATCACTAGAGTTTCAACTTCTGAATTAAATTTTATGAGTGGAAAAGTTGCCAACACATTCAGAGAATAGAAAGAAATGAGAATCACAAAGATTTTATTGGCATGCACAACTTTATCTGGAAAAGTAAAGTTCACAATTTTTTCGCCTGATGAGCGGCTTTGGTTCCAGTCTTGTTTCACTAGAGTTTCAACTTCTGAATTAAATTTTATGAGTGGAAAAGTTGCCCACACATTCAGAGAATAGAAAGAAATGAGAATCACAAAGATTTTATTGGCATGCACAACTTTATCTGGAAAAGTAAAGTTCACAATTTTTTCGCCTGATGAGCGGCTTTGGTTCCAGTCTTGTTTTACTAGAGTTTCAACTTCTGAATTAAATTTTATGAGTGGAAAAGTTGCCCACACTTTCAGAGAATAGCAAGAAATGAGAATCACAAAGATTTTATTGGCATGCACAGCTTTATCTGGAAAAGTAAAGTTCACAATTTTTTCGCCAGATGAGCGGCTTTGGTTCCAGTCTTGTTTCACTAGAGTTTCAACTTCTGAATTAAATTTTATGAGTGGAAAAGTTGCCCACACATTCAGAGAATAGCAAGAAATGAGAATCACAAAGATTTTATTGGCATGCACAACTTTATCTGGAAAAGTAAAGTTCACAATTTCTTCGCCTGATGAGCGGCTTTGGTTCATGTCTTGTTTTACTAAAGTTATGGATAATTCATGAAGTGCACTATTCATATTGATATTCAAAACGAATAAGATTGGTGTTTACTTCCAAACTGAATCCAAGCCAATCTTGGTATACATTTTTTTTTCTTTTTCTTATTTTTTTTTTGTTCTTTTGATTATTTTTTTTATGACATTTTACTGGTTTATCATAGAGATCAATGTCTTTTTAAGGTAGTCTATGTGGTAGCACAGCAATTCTTGTTTAAGGGACTCCGGAAAAGAAGTGGATTCATTCAGTGCATTGTAAAGCATTTCATACCATTCTTCCTCACTTAAGTCAGGACTCCGAGTAAAGTCACCACCCCACTTCGGTAAACAGAAATACTTAGCATGATTCATGAGTGCAAAAAAGGTTGCATTGGCTCTTACACACCATGTTCCACAGTCAGATAGGTAAGAGAATATTAAATATTTCATTCTTTGAACAAACTTCCACGTTGACTGTGCAAAATAAATTCGACAGTTGTTTTTCTTTAGACACATCACTGTTGCATTACCAATCTTCTTGAGCGACAAAGTAATAGTTCCAATCTTAAATGGATCGTTGGTGGTTTGTCCATTAAAGTGAATCATATTATTCATTTGATCTGAAATCAGTTGTTTGAACTCAGATACAGTAAAGGTGATACATTCCTTGTATGGCTGCTTCACTAAAGCAATGAAAGGGTTGAATTCTTCGATATCTATTCCAACTCTCCAATACTTTGAAGCATTTTTCACCACAGGGAAATCTCGACACATACACTCGGATGTGGGCTTTACGCCCCAGTTGCCCTGAACAGTGGCAGATTGATTTTCCATTATGACACAACTTTCTCTCTCTACAACGGCAGTGATGGGTTAAAAATTTAAATCAAGGCACTACTATGTTTTCGCATGTCGTGTACCAGCGGGCGTTACCGCGGGGTCTGTCGACAGAACCTCCCGTCAGAGCGCGTTGCGCGCGGGGCAACGAGTTTTGTGTTTCACCCGCTAGATGGCGCCATACGTTACGATTCTGCCCGAAACGATCTTAAACCGCCAAAAGTATACACGGGGGACCCGGACTAGGCTGGTTCATATGGGGGTTGAGAGCTTCGATCTTGCTGGTTCGCTGTTTAAATGAAAGTGCATGTCTTGAAATGACTCTGTGCCAAATGGGAAGTCTGTCCGATGAGCGGAACCATACGCGAGTCGCGATCAAAATTTTAGGTCCGTTCGGTCGGGTACCGGGTGCGCCGTGTTCTCGGCCCCGCTGCGCCAAGACGGTTCGGCCGATCACCACGAAATTTTGTAGGCTTACTATCTAGGGTGTGAACCAACTATCAGGCATGGCGCTGACCACGACCCCCCACCCCCTCGAGCGTACGGGCGTAAGTACTCGGAAAATAGGTACCTCGCTCTAGCACGAGTACTGTTCAAGTTTTCGGTATGCCGACAGCGCGCGAAGGTGATGGGTACCAAGGGCTATGAAAGCCCCCAGGGCTTTTCCATAACACGTTCCATCCTCATGGTGAAAACGCGAGCTGAAAGCTCCGAGCGGCGGCTGACGCGTTTAAACCGAGCGCGCGAAACAATGGCGCCGGCCGGGTGGGAGGCGGTATAGTGCGCTCACCGCCACCTGCACTGGGTAGCGCTACCAGCACCGGCACCGGACTGGCGGCCGGCACGCTGGGAACGACAGCGGCAGGCGGCGGAGGCGAGAGCCAGGTGGGCGTGGGCAGCAGGGCCGGAGCCGGCAGTCTCTCGTTAGTGACGTGCGGTGTGGTGGACAGCGGTAGCGGTGCGGTGTATGTTTATTTTCAGTTGTATTGTTGGTGTGATTATTATGGAACGAGATTTGTTTTTGGAAGTATTTAGCGGTCCCCGATTGCCATGTTTACCTTGTGGGCCAAGTTTGCCTACAGTGGGGGATGCCATGCGCATGTTTTATTTTCTAATTAGTAAAAAAAAACAAGACATATAATCAGTGTGCTAGATTAGTTGGACTTGCCGTGCAAAGACGATGGTTTGAGGCCGAGAAGAGTACCATTCTCCTCAAAAACATCGTGAAGAAAATTCTGAATTTTCACAAGGTGTACACGCTGCTGCAAAAGTCTAAGGGAGTGCAAAGTGGGGGCGCCTATCAGAAGCGTCTTGCAACTTTGAAGAGAGAAGTGGGCAATTTATTCGACGTCAGCAATGGTCAGCAACAGCTCCCTGCTACGTTGCCGTCGAACCCCGACTACAAGCGTGATGTGGTGGGGCAGGCTGCCAGGGCAGACGCGTCTGTGACAGGGACCGGGCTCATCACAGCGAGGAGAAAGAGATCACGCGCAACAGAGGCCTCTTCAACGGGTATCAAACTTGAAGGTAAGAAGTTTTGAATTTTTAGTGAACGGGTTGGCCGTCGGGCAGCGGGCGGGAGGGGGGGGGGATGAGATCAGCCGAAAACAAAACACCGGACCGGTCAGCGAGTGCTTTCCGCGTCCAGCGTTCATGCGGCTGGGTCCGGCACAGCCGAGGGAATTTCCTAGCACTGCGTGGAGTGCGGGGCGCGGCGCAGGGCGGGGCCGGCGCAGGGCGGGGCGGGGTCGGCGCGGGATCGGCGCAGGGCGGTGCGGCGCGGAACGGGGCGGCGCGGGGCGGGGCGGCGCGGGGCGGCGCGGGGCGGCACGGGGGGGCACGGGGCGGGGCGGCGCGGGGCGGGGCGGCGCGGGGCGCGGCGGGGTGGCGTAACCTGCCTAACCCATTTTATCAATCTTTTCTGTTGCAGGTACTGATTCAAGTACGGACTCAGATACCGATTTTGTGCTGGACTGCAACGACAACTATGCCTCCTGCTTTGTCAAGAAGGAGGAGCTGGCGACTCCAATCAGCACTTCGCAAGTGTGCGGATACTTGGACAAGGGAGGCTGCAGTACCCGGTCAGCATTTCGGACTGTCGCGTCTGTGGTTGCGGCTTCTAAACGTCCTGTGAAATCTGCGAGATGCAGCCGTTCCACTATCTGGCGCAGAAGAGTCCAAGAGCGGATTGCTAAAGCTCGGAAAGTTCGAGAGAATTTCAAGCTGCACAAGGGCAAAGTTTTGACCGCTCATTGGGACGGCATTAAAGTGGCACCACTAGTTGGAGGCAGTCGCCGAAAACTAGTTGAACGTCTTCCGGTTCAAGTAACTGGTAAGTTATACACATCCCTTCTTTCTCTCTCTCCCCTCGTTCGGCCCGGCCCCCGGCCCCCTCTGGCATGCAGTTTTGACTATACTTTTAAAACTATTTTTTTTTTTTCAGGGATTGGCGTCAACCAGTTTCTCAGCAGCAGGGTGATTGCCAGTGGTTCGGTCGAGCATACGGCCGCGGAAGTCCTGCGCGCTCTTGAGGATTGGGGATGCGCGGACGACGTCGTCGCTCTCTGTTCCGACACCCCGACGGGGAACACTGGCTACAAGAATGGTGCGGCCGGGCTTATCGAGAAGGGACTGGGCAGAGAGCTCCTCTACATGGCATGCCGCCACCATGTGCTTGAGCTGATTCCGAAGGGGCTCTTTGACAAACTGGTGGAGAAATCCACCAGTCCTGACATAGGGTCCCTGTGTAAGCAGCTTCAAGAGCAATGGGACGGCATGAACCATGCCGCCTTCTTGCCGGCCACCCAGGATCCTGACTGCCAAGAATTTTTAGCGGACCGCAGTGCCGATATTCTTGCTTTTGTGTCAGAGCAGCTGCAGGTAACTTTTCACAAAATAAATTAGAATTCACGCCCCTCTTCCCGTTTGCGCCCTTTTATCTTTCAGTATTTCTTTTTTTTTCTTTTTTTCAGAAAGAACATACAAGAGCTGACTACCGGCAGCTGCTGGAGTTGTCCGCTATTATTTTGGGAGAAAATCCATTCAAGCCTAAGTCTATCAAATTCAGACCTCCTATCGCAGTAACTTCTGCAAGATTTATGGGAAGAATTATATACTGTCTGACGATCCACATGTTTGCACTGACAGGTAGGCGGTGAGCTGACAGGCGGTGAGCTAAATCGTAAAGCTTTTCTATTATTTTATAGTTCTTTTGTTTTTAACTGTGTACATTACATTTCTTTCGCAGGAGAATTTCCAATTGCAAAGGAAAAATTAGACAATATTAAAAAAGTAAATATGTTTGTTTTGTCATCGTACCTCCAACCATGGTACACTGCGGGCAGGCCAGCTAGTGCCCCCGCAACAGACCTGCGTCTCCTGAAGAACATTGTGGGCTATACCCAGTGTCCTGAGGTTGCTGAGATAGCAAGCTCTGTATTTAAAAACCATCTGTGGTACCTGCATAGAGTATGTGTTTGTTTGGCATTTTTTGACGAGGACATTCCCGCTAAAGAGAAAAAGACGATGGTTGACAGGCTGCAAGTCAGCCCACCAGTAAAAGTGTCACCCTGGAAGAGGCACTGGCTGCCGGCAAAACAACACCTCTCCTCATTAAAAGACGCCTCCCTGTCATCTTTCATAAACAAAGACACAATGGACTTTTTCAAAATTTTGAGAATTGAAACTTCCTTCCTTCAAGAGGACCCCTCCACATGGCCCGACAACGAGAGCTACAAGCAGGGAATGGAAAAAGTGCAAGCTTTGCAATGTGTCAACGATGTTGCCGAGAGAGGGGTGGCTTTAGTAAAGAGATTTACAAAAGACTCGCTGACAAAAAGTGATGACCATTTCCAGGACCTACTTGTGGTATGAAAACAAAATTATGCGATTTTGTATAATTTCGACTACATTAAAGTACATTACTGACGTTACATTTTTTTTCAATAGGCCCAAAGTGAAATTCTCCTGGAAGAGAAACATAGCTCAGCCAGCCTGACTCTGGCTCATTATGGAAATAAAATATTTATGACTTAATAAATGTATTATTATAATTTTCATTATTATATGAATTAAAATTATTAGAATATCCTACAAAGTATTTTGTTCTAATCGGAAGCGGGTTACAAAACGCCTTGACATGGGAAAGAGGGGATGGGCTGGGCAAGCGTCACCCTCGCTGGTGATGGGACGGTGCGGTGAGCGAGCGCACTATACCGCCTCCCGCCCGGCCGGCGCCATTGTTTCGCGCGCTCGGTTTAAACGCGTCAGCCGCCGCTCGGAGCTTTCAGCTCGCGTTTTCACCATGAGGTTGGAACGTGTTATGGAAAAGCCCTGGGGGCTTTCATAGCCCTTGGTACCCATCACCTTCGCGCTTTGTCGGCATACCGAAAACTTGAACAGTACTCGTGCTAGAGCGAGGTACCTATTTTCCGAGTACTTACGCCCGTACGCTCGAGGGGGTGGGGGGTCGTGGTCAGCGCCATGCCTGATAGTTGGTTCACACCCTAGATAGTAAGCCTACAAAATTTCGTGGTGATCGGCCGAACCGTCTTGGCGCAGCGGGGCCGAGAACACGGCGCACCCGGTACCCAACCGAACGGACCTAAAACTATGATCGCGACTCGCGTATGGTTCCGCTCATCGGACAGACTTTCCATTTGGCACAGAGTCATTTCAAGACATGCACTTTCATTTAAACAGCGAACCAGCACGTCGATTTTTTTTTGAACCAGCCTAACCCGGACACGGTCCATGCGGCGCGGATGGTGAGTCTCGCGCGGGATTCTGCATTCGCTGGGAGGGGCGTACGTTTCTCCTGGGCCGCACCACGCAATTTTTGTGGTCCTTCGGGTTTATCTCGACGGGGCCGAATCAAGTAATTTTTGTGGTCCTTCGGGAATTATCTCGATAGGGTCGGGGAAGGGTCATGACGAGTTTTATCAAGTCGCCGCTAGGTGGCGTTGTTGTACCATTTCATATCAGTTTATTTTAACGAGTTTTAGCATTTCGCCGCTAGGTGGCGTTGTTGTACCATTTCATATTATTCTATTTTAACGAGTTTTAACATGTCGCCGCTTGGTGGCGTTGTTGTACCATTTCATGTTATTCTATTTTAACGAGTTTTAACATGCCGCCGCTAGGTAGCGTTGTTGTACCATTTCATGTTATTCTATTTTAACGAGTTTTAACATGTCGCCGCTAGGTAGCGTTGTTGTACCATTTCATATCCGTTTATTTTAACGAGTTTTAGCATTTCGCCGCTAGGTGGCGTTGTTGTACCATTTCATATTATTCTATTTTAACGAGTTTTAACATGTCGCCGCTAGGTGGCGTTGTTGTACCATTTCATGTTATTCTATTTTAACGAGTTTTAACACGTCGCCGCTAGGTAGCGTTGTTGTACCATTTCATGTTATTCTATTTTAACGAGTTTTAACATGTCACCGCTAGGTGGCGTTGTTTTACCATTTCATATTATTCTATTTTAACGAGTTTTAACATGTCGCCGCTAGGTGGCGTTGTTGTACCATTTCATATCAGTTTATTTTAACGAGTTTTAGCATTTTGCAGATAGGAGTCGCTCTTTCTTGACGAGTTAGCTCTCGCGGCTGATATACAACCACCAAATATAGTAGAGACGCCTGCGCCGCTGGTCCATTGTCCCAGTGAGAAGTGAAAGGCGTTATATTGCGATTATAGAGCAGTGAGAAGTTATCATGGAGTCGTTGATCAAGGAGATCCTGATGGAGTGGGAGATGGGTGCGTTCTACACGGACGAGTACCTCGCTACGGCGTATACGGAGATGCTCCTTGCCCTCTTGAAGGCTTCCGACGAAGATGGTCGTGATCCCAGGTTAATCCCGTTCCTCCTGGTGGGATACTTGGCCTACAGGCGTCAACACCGTGACGACCGACAGGCTTTGCTGACGTACCGCATGGCGTTAGCTAAGGTTGGGGGATCCGTGGACGAGCTTCCGCTCACACCACCACAAGAAGAGCCCCAACCCGGTCCGTCGAGACCCCCCTCTCCCCAACCCGGTCCGTCGAGACCCCCCTCTCCCCAACCCGGTCCGTCGAGACCCCCCTCTCCCCAACCCGGTCCGTCGAGACCCCCCTCTCCCCAACCCGGTCCGTCCAAGAGACGCAGGGAGGAAGTGGAACTCAAGCCCACTTTAGAAGTATTGCAAACACGTGAACGTCATCTCCGACGCTTCAATACTGTGTTCCGCGAGGAAGTCATGCAGATCAGCGGGTTGGGCGACGGCCTGCCTTCCGAGGAGGTCATGGTTGGGCTGTTTGACAGTGCATTGCAGCGTCAACGCGACGCAGTGGGTGCGAAGGATGATGATCGAGTTATTCTCGAAATTGAGAATGCCGAGAACGCGGACAATCCTCTATGGTTAAGTCTCCGCAGGGCAGACCAACTCAGTGGACAGGTTCTTTTGGACAAATTGGGGCGCATTCTTAATTCAAATTAGGCGTTTATGGCACATGGCCAATTCAAGTTGAGCTATATCCACATCCCAACACCCGAGGCGGGAGGAAGAAACAAGAATAGGGTAGCCAACGAAACCACAGAGGCGTGGCTTGAGCGCAAACTGGATGCAAAACAGATTTTCGCACCGGAAAACGAACAAGACCACATGTGTCTTACCCGTAGTGTGGCTGTGGTAAAAGCCAGGGGAAAGATGAGTAAGTTTGCTTACTATAGGATGAAAAATCCACAGTCAGTCGTTCAGAGGAGTGAGGCACTCAAGTTATGTGAACTGGCGGGGATCGATCCTCAACAGCCCTGTTGCATTGACGAGGTGCAGAAGCTTCAGGCAGTCTTACCCGACTACTGCCTCTGTATTTTCTCATACAAAGAGGGGAAGGAGTGCGTATTCAAAGGTCCGTACGGAGCAGGGAGGACAAATATCTGCCTTTTACACTACCAGGGTCACTTCTACGGCATATTATTCCCCTGTCAGGCATTTGGATACCATTTTATGTGCGAGAAATGCATTACCTTCTTTCATCAGAAAGGGGAACACAGGTGTGAGGGATCGTGCTGGCGCTGCTTCGGCCCCGGTTTACATGACGACCCCTTGAGGCGCTGCGCAGACTGTGGGCATCAATTTGGGGATGAATGCTTTTCCAACCACAAGACGCTCAAACTGGCACGCTCTGATGTGACAAAATGTCAGAAATTCAGGTTTTGTTTCAAATGTGAGAGAAGCTACTCTCTCATGAGGGGTCGTGAACATAAGTGTCATACCGTTTACTGCTCCTACTGTAAAAAGATGGTTGATGAGAATAATCATCTGTGCTACATGCAACGATGGACTGAAAGAGAGAAAAAAGATGAGTGGACGTACGTTACCATTTACTACGACATTGAGACGACTCAGTGTAAACCAGTAGAGGGGAAGCCAGACACGTTTGAGCACAAACCAAACCTGCTCGTATCACAAGCTGTATGCGACAAGTGTGTCAATGTGGCTCAAAACGACCACTATTGTGCAGCGTGTAAAGCACGACAACATATCTTCCACAATTTAGATGATCCCAACGTATGTGTCATGGGACAATTTTTCGATTATCTCCAGTCCTTACCCGCAAAAACAGAAATATTACTGGTAGCGCATACCGCCAAGGCCTTTGACGCCGTGTTCGCCCTGCAGGAGGTGATTGAGCGAAAACTAAAAAATGAACCGATTCTCCAGGGCGCAAAAATACTCTGCATGAAGGTGGGAAACTGGAAATTCATAGACAGCCTCATGTTCCTCCCCATGCCCCTGAGCGCCATGCCACGGTCCTTCGGACTCCATGAACTCAAGAAGGGGTACATGCCTTTCCTGGCGAACAAACCAGAATTCTACACGTATGAGGGGCCTATGCTGGACAAGGAATTTTATTGTTTTTCCGATATGAAGTCCAAAGCAGCGACTGACTTTTCCAAGTGGTACGAAGAGATGGTAGCCAGCGGTTACGTCTTTAATTTTAGACGGGAACTGATCGAGTATTGCATATCGGACGTCACCATCTTACGCCAGGCGTGCACTGCCTTCCGGAAGTTGTTTGAGGAAAAGGCAGGATTCGATCCCATGTTCAACTGCATCACACTAAGTGCGGCATGCATGGCCGCCTTCAGGCGCAATTTCCTTCCCAAAGAAACGATCGGGATCGTGCCTCACGGTGGATACCACGGGCGGGGAAAACAGAGTGAGATTGCTCTCAAATGGCTTGATTACGAGTCCCACAAACTGGGCAAAGTCATTAAAACCGTCAACACAGACAGAGAAACTTCCGTCATGGGTAGAAGAGTGGATGGTTATGTAGAGCTACCACACCCTGACGGTACGGTGGAGAAACGGATCTACCAATTTAATGGTTGCTTTTGGCACCAGTGCCCCACACATTTTCCACCCACTGAAGATGACAATGACAACCGCTACGAAAACACAGTCAGACTAACTGCCCTGTTCCGAAGGAATGGCTTCACCGTCGTAGAAAAGTGGGAGTGTGAATTTAACCTCGAACTGAAGACTGACCCAGACACCATGGCATTCTTTGAGAATCACCCTAGCACCCGTGTGACCCCTCTCAACTTGAGGGATGCCCTGATGGGTGGCCGGACAAGTGCCCTGCGATGGTACCACAAGGCGGACCTTGACAAGGGAGAGAAAATAAAAATGGTAGACGTGGTTTCGGAATATCCCAATGCGAATCTCCGGGCCAAGTACCCCGTCGGCCACCCCGAGATTTTCCTTGCGGGTGACCCAAAAATGACACCGGTTGAGGAGTGGAACGGGGCTGTCAAATGCACGGTGGTGCCCCCTCGTGACTTGTATCTGCCTGTCCTCCCTTACAAAGCGAATGGACGACTCATGTTTCCCCTCTGCCGTACATGTGTCGAGATGCAGAATCAAGAGATTTGCACCCACGCGGATCCTAAGCAGCGTCAACTCTGCAGTGTATGGTGTGCACCTGAAATCCATCTGGCCATGGAGAAGGGGTACAAAATTGAGACCGTCCACGAAGTGTATCAGTATCCACGAACCATGAAGTGGAATGGGGAAACTGGGAGGGAAGGGCTGCTGTCGGCCTATGTGCGGTGCTTCATGGCCCTCAAGGCTCAGGCCAGTGGGTGGCCGGCTGATTGCACGTCGGATGAGGCCAAACAAAAATACATGGACGATGTCAAAAAATACGACGGCATCACTATCGATCCAGCCAAAGTGGAGAAAAACCCGGCCCTCAGACAGCTCAGTAAATTAATGCTCAATAGCTTCTGGGGCAAGTTTGGCGAAAAGACAGTGAGATCCAAGACGGATATCGTCTTTGACTACGCTGCCCTCATCAAAATTGTGAGCGACCCTCTCAAAAAAGTCACGGGACTGATTCCCAGAGGAGACGATTGCCTCCAAATTGTTTGGCAGCCCATTCAGGAGACGGACCGCTCTCTCCCGACCTCCTCGCTTATCCATGCGGCTTTCACGACATGTCACGGGCGCCTGCAGCTCTACCACTACTTAGATGTCGTCAAGGAGCGAGCACTTTATCACGATACTGACAGCATATGCTATATCAGTCGCCCCGGCGAGCCAGAGTTGCCCCTCGGTACGCATCTGGGTGATTTGACCGACCAGATCGAGGAGGACTACGGTCCCGGATCTTTCATTACAGAGTTCGTGGCTGGGGGGCCAAAGAACTACGCCTTCAAGGTCGCAGTGGGTGGTGATGTAAAACAGATCAAGGTCTGCATCAAAGTCAGAGGCATCAGCATCAACGCCTCGTGTGACCAGTTGGTCACCTTTGAACAGCTGAAGGCCATGGTGATGGGAGAACAGAAGAAGACCACTGTTCCCATACCCCGCATGATTGCCCGACTGCCCACCTGGCAGATCGTCACTAGGTCGGGGACAAAGAAGTGGCAAGCGGTGAACAGTAAGCGACGTCGAGTAGACGCTGAACGCACGGTACCCCACGGCTACAACGCCTGGGAAATGGAGGACGAGGAGGATCAGGAGATACTCGAGGCCCTGGATCTTCTTATGGACGTCTAAAAAGTAGGCAGTGCGCGGGGGAGGAGCAGGCAGGCCCCATGGCGCTCAGGGAGAAGCAGGCTGGCCCTATATAAGAGACACACGCAAACACACATGATCATCAAGATGGATCTTCGATTCCAGCACCCATGTACTGCCCTCGTGGTAGGAGGAACGGGAGCGGGGAAGACATTCTTTATGAAACGATTGATTGAGCAGAGATGCGACATGTTCAACACGTCTTTTGAAACCATCATCTTTTATTACTCAGAATGGCAACCTCTGTATGAGGACTTGAAAAATTCCGTCGACTTTAGACAGGAGTTACCTATGCTCGAGGATCACCCCTCTGGTCAGGGTCCTAAACTTGTCGTTATTGACGATTTTATGGATGAAATAAAGGCGCATCATAAAGAAATTCTTAAATTTTTCATCAAGGGTTCGCACCATAGAAATCTGAGCATATTTTTCCTCAGTCAGTGTCTTTACCCTGAGGGACTCAGACAAATAAGTTTGAACGCCCATTACATAGTTCTCTTTAAAACGAGTAGAGACTTGGCCCAAATACGCACCTTTTGTCTTCAGGTAGACCCTACTCACTGGCGGGCCCTGTTAGAGTCTTACGAGGATGCCACGAGGGACGGGCACACGTATATTCTTTTTGATTTCAAACCGAAACAGCTTGATCACCTTCGTCTGCGTACTCTCATTTTTCCCGAGGAGGCCACAGTGGTGTACATCCCCAAGGGAAAGTATAAAAGAGAGATGAGTGCAGCACTCTGAATCATTCGTTGACGATGGCTCCAGTGGTAAAGAATCACAAGGCCATCCTCCAAGTCCTTCAGACAGCTAAGCCGAACCTGCGCAAAGCTATTATCAAGGAGTCTGACAGAGCTCTCATTTACTCGATTTGCGAAATTTGCGACAACCTGTTGAGCGGAAATATTCCACTCTCGGAGAGTCAAAGAAAAAAACTGAAACGATACCGCGATCAAATTAGATCTCTCGCTCAAAGGGGCCAGGGGTTAAAGGCAAAGAAAGCCGTTGTTCTGCAGAAGGGAGGTGCGTTCCTCCCTCTTCTCCTAAGCATAGCAGCGTCGATTCTTCCTAGTCTTCTAAAATGAATCATGTTAAAAAGATGATTCTCGTTCCACACGAAAGTGTGGCTAGACTAAATGACCCAACACCGTCCACAACAGTAACACAACTCAATACTCTGGACAGTGAGATGGAAAACATTATGCGTAAAAAATATGCTGACGATTCTCTGAAATGGAAACTGTATAACGAGGCCCTTCAGCGTTACCTTCACTTCAAGGGTGAGCAGACCAAACCGGTTCAGATTTCGATCTCGAGCGTGAATGGTGAGGAAAACGAGACGACGTCAATACGGGAACAACTGGCTGAAGCCCTTCCGAAAACGTATAAAGCCGCTGCATTACGACTTTACGATTATCTGTCTCGTGCTGACTCAAAGGTGACTTGGGATTCCTCGGGTGTCGTGTCCCTCAACAACCAGCCTGTGCCCCACTCCAACATCATTGATTTGATTTCTGATCTCACACGGTCACGTAAAAATTTTGAGCCTATAGGTAAAGAAAATTTTGTGAAGGCTTTGTCCCTGACTAATATTCCATTAGAACTCATTCCCAACGAGAAACGAAGAAACGCCATTATTCTTGCACGGAACCAGGGTGGTGGTGGCGCTGTGGTGCCGATCACTAAACGTCGCGTCTCTAAAACACATACACCCAAGCGACTGACTTCACCCAAGCGAGTAACAATAAAACATGCCTGGAAATCTTGAGGACGTTTTCCATGATCCTGCACACCCAGCTGCATACGGTACAGCATGGAAACTTTGGAACGCTACGGGAGTATCGAAAGAAAAGACACACCGTTACCTACAGGGTGAGGATGCTTTCACACTTCACAAACCGGCACGCCGTCGATTTCCTCGTAATGTGACTTATGCGGATAATATCGATGAGAGCTGGCAGACGGATTTGACCGATTTTCAGTCTCTGAAAAAAGATAATGATGGGTATTCATTTATTTTGTGCGTCATAGATGTTTTCTCAAAATATGGATGGGCTGTCCCTATGAAAGATAAGAGCGGGACTTCTATTGTGAAGGGTTTTGAAGCGATATTTGAAAAAACGGATCGCAGGCCGACTCGTCTATTTTCTGACTAGGGAAAAGAATACATGAACAAAACATTTCAGAAATTTCTTAAAGACAATAGCATAACCTACGTTCACACACACAATCCCGACATCAAATGTTCAGTGGTAGAGAGATGGCAGCGCACCATTAAATCAAAATTATTTAAGAGATTCACCTACACTGAAAAATACAGATATGTAGATGGACTGCTTGATGATATTGTGGATGCCTATAACCGTACATATCACCGCTCCATTAAAATGCGTCCTGTAGATGTGACACCCGATAGAGTCCTGGAGGTATATAATAACCTGTACCACAATATGAAACACACAAGTAAGAAAGCAAAGTTTCAAGTGGGCGATTATGTCAGAATCAGTAGAGAAAAACAGACCTTCGAAAAAGGTTACACCTGGAACTGGAGCGAGGAGATTTTTGAGATCGTTCAGGTCATTCCACATACGGTGCCGGTGTACCGGATTCGGGACTTGGATAAGGATCCGATTGAGGGCACGTTTTACGAGCCAGAGCTGCAGAAGGTCACCAAGCCCGAGGCCTTCAAAATCGCATATATAGTGCGGTCTAAAGGAACAAAGGGCAAACTACATCTCGTCCACTGGAGAGGTTATCCTGTAAAGAGTCGCTCTTGGATCTTCGAGAAAGACATCGTATAAACCATGGATTTTTACGTCTTCCTGCCTAGTAATGCTAGTCCTTAAGTGTATCCAGACAACACGACGTCCCACTTTATGACAGAATTGGCTCAGCGCATGGAACTTTACGGTCGTTGGCAGGTAGCACTGATCGAGATGCACTACCCCAACACTATAGAACCCGTAGTGCAGGGTGATAACGAAATTACAATAATGTCGGATACATTTGTTGATACCGTTTCCGTACGCCCTGGTTCATTTAGTTCAACAGACGCCTTTGTCATAGGCATAGAGGACACTTTGAAAGTCATGAAAGAAAGTTATGAGATACAGTATTTCACACTCCTCCCTGACCAGCGTTGTAAGTTCATGCCACTAACTGCACATGACAACACTAAAGTTCATTTCTCCCCCCGCCTTGCCCTCCAGCTCGGTCTCGCCCACGCTGGTCCGTACCCTGCCAATGAGGAAATTTTGGGTGTAAAACCTGTGGATATAAGTTTGGGAATTCCCTCACAAATGTTTATTTACATGGATGTGCTAGAGGAACAAATCGTTGGTCATTCACGCGCCCCGCTGCTCCGCACCGTCTCCGTCGACACAAAGGCACAGTTCGGCAGCATGACCGTCGTGCACTTCGATCCCCCCATTTACTTTGATCTGAAAACCAAATCGTTCGACACCGTCCAAATAGATATAAGGGACCACGCGGGGCGATATGTAGCATTTGAATTCGGAACGTCAACCTTGCTGGTTCACTTTCGGCGGCTGTCATGAAGTATCAAGACCACGTGACGCAGTACTACCTCCGGCAGGCCGGGGGTGGTCAGTACTATTCCGGTACCACGTACCAAAAGGGTTATGGCGTCGGCTCGTGGTTAGGTGGGCTCTTCCGGTCGGTTCTACCCCTTCTCAAAAGCGGCGCTGTCGCGGTAGGGAAGGAGGCTGCCCGGGCCGGTGCCCACGTCCTTGCTGATGTGGCGAGTGGAGACAATATCCGGGCGAGTGCTAAGAGACATGGCGGTGAAGCCGTAGAAAACCTTAAAACGAAAGCTGGAAAGTAAAATGAAGGGATCCGGTGCTATAAAAAGACGACGCGTATCGCGACAGCCTCATTCTGTCCGTAAGCGTCAAGGGATACACGACTGCCTTTCCTAATGGCTCTCATGCACAGTTCATCGTCCAAAGCTCTGCCTACAGAGCTGGACCTTTAGATTACTTATCTCACACAGTTGGCTCAAGAAAAAAGCACTGTACAAGTTTTCAATCCTCTAGCTAATTTTGATTCCTCAAATACGATAGAACTGGAAGTCCCCGGGGTGGGATATTCCTATCTTGACCCTTGACCTGCCCCACATGATGCTGTACACAAACAAAAAATTGTGAACGCCGACGGTTCAGATATTACCGCTGCTGATAACAGCGACGCAACATTGGTCAATTATGGGTTTCACGCTCAATGGTCTCAGGTGGACGTGAGCATCAATGGGACGGTCATTTCACAGTCAACTTTGACTTACCCCTATCGCGCGTTCATTGAAACCAAACTAAATTATGACAAAGCTGCCAAAGACACTCACCTACAGCAGCAGATGTGGTATGAAGACAGCACGGGACATTTGGACTCGTTGAATGGGGAAGAAAACCTTCGGCTCGCTGCGCGTCGCTCACGTACTCGCCAGAGCCGTGTTTTTGAGATGATGGGGCCTCTCCACTTAGATTTGTGTAATGTAGATAAACTCTTGCTCAATAACTGTTCGTTGAGAATCAAACTGACCCGCAACCGAGATTCTTTCGCCCTCATGAGTACGAAAGCTTCCGAAAAGATTAAACTGTTAGACGTAAAACTCTTTGTACGCAGAGTCACAATTTCACCCTCCGTTTTGCTCGCCCATGCTCAAGCGTTAGAAAAATCTCCTGCAAAGTATCCTGTCAATAGAATTGACATTAAAACGGTCACAATCACACAGGGCCTACGAGATAAAACGATTGATAACCTGTTTCTGAATAGTTTACCTCAATGAGTTATAATCGGTTTTGTCGACAATCGTGCTTTTAATGGGGACTACACCCGTAACCCCTTTAATTTTCAGCACTTTAATCTGAACTATATTCAGATGCATGTCGATTTAGACCCTGTACCAGCACAGCCTCTCACGCCAGACTTTTCAAATGATCTGTACATGGAGTGCTACAACACACTTTTTAGTGGAACAGGTATCCATTGGAAAGACGAGGGAAACAATATAAGTTGGAGTGCTTACCCTAAAGGCAGTACTCTGTTTGCGTTTGACCTCTCTCCTGATTGGTCTGCTAACCAGCCTCACTGGAATCTGCAGAGACAAGGTACATTAAGACTGGATCTTCGATTCGCTGCTCCTCTTGCCCAACCCATAGATTGTATCATTTACGCAGAGTTTCAAAATCTTATTGAAATTGACAAAAATAGGAACGTCATTGTGGACTTTAGTATTTGAATATGGATGGACTAACGCTCGACATATTGATGAGGAGGGATAAGCACGTGGCTCCTCTGTTTGAAGGAGTATTTGCAGCCAATACCCTACCCCGAAAACTCGAAAAATGTCCCGCTCTTCTCATTTGCAATACGGACCCTATAACAAAACCGGGATCTCATTGGGTTGCTTTTTACATCGATAAACACGGTGTGGGTGAATATTGGGACTCGTACGGTATGCCGCCACTTGTCTCACATCACAAAAAATTTCTACAGAGACACTGTAAGAAATGGACGTATAACCATACGTGTTTACAAGCAGTCGACTCGAGTGTATGCGGGGAATACTGCGTACTCTATTTAGTTCATAGAGCACATGGTTATTCGCTTCACTCGTTTATTCGTAAGCTTTTCAAGTCCGACCCTGTTAAAAAGGATGAAGTAGTGCGTCAGCTTTTTAAAAGAATGTTTGGTCGAAAAAGGAGTTGCGTCATTCCCTCGTCCACCGCACAGAGGTGTTGTGCGCGGAGACACTAGCTCTCGCGGCTGATATACAAGCCTAAAACCATTAGGTGTACCTCCGATTCTGAATCGTACATCATGACCTCCATTATGGCGCACGTCTCTTGCGATGTTCAAATGCTCAGAAATGCTGAGGGCCAGTTCATCGTCAAAGAATTTAGTGTGTATCACCCCGCGCGGAAGGATCTGCACTTTGAAGCGCATTTTAGAAATGTGTTTTAACCGCACTTGTGAGTGAAGAACAACAGTAGCCGTACTAAACAATGACCACACTGTAAGTGTTGTTGAATTTAGGGTACATTTTGAAGTTGGAACTATGAAGCGAGCATAGTCGAACTGTAAAATAACTTTTGCAGTCCACTTCCAGTTAAAGTATACAAAAATATTCACAAACTGTATTCAAACTGCACATTAACTGTCGAAAAAGTAGTAGTTTTTTCGGACCTTTTGCACTTAGACCACAGTCACAGCTACAGTTAGGACTACAGTTGTAAAATGCAATTTGAGTAGGTCAGAACTACAGTTAGAACTGCGGTTGTAAAATGCAATTTGAGTAGAGTTTCCAATGGAACAAAAAATGCTTAAAAAATTTTTTCTTTCTTTTTCTCTTCGACCTTTCCCTCTCTCTCTCCTCTCTGTTTTACCTTTTAAATGTACATAGTAAATTAACTTACGATATATTGAATTTTACTTGCCGGATGACTGGAGTTGAACCGCGGACCTTGGAGTTCGGAGCCCGTGACGCTAACCACTGAGCCACTGCGACACCTTACCTCTAGCTGTTCAGCAACCTAATGTCATGACCAAGGTCCCATCCTGACGGCTGACGAGAGTCACTGCAGTTTGAATACAGTTCAAATACAGTTCAAATACAGTTTCACATCAATTTCACTATGGATCCCAAAGTTACATAAACTCTTTGCTCTTCCTTGCGTCGTTAGCCACCTAACTATCCAGTGCTTATGTGTAAGCCCTTTGCAAAACACTCAATTTTAAGGATTTTCAAAGCCCTTTTACCCTAAGTTGGGATATTTATTTTATAGAGATTTTTTGTTTCTTCGACAAACAATTGTTTCACGAAGCACACAGGTGCTAAGAACTTTCTCTATAGAGCACCGGAGGGATAAGATTCCGCATCAGCTATTTTCTAGAACTCCTTGACAAATTTCGGTAATTGATTCCTGATTCCCAACTTACCAAATGTTTATAGCCCGGAGTATTCGTTACGAGGAAATTAATGCTCAAGATGTTTTTCAGAAATTGTAGTTTCTTTCAAGACTGACGGCAGTTGTGAGTGAAATGTAAACTTTCTCGCATAGGAGAAATATTTATGGTAAAGTTCATAGTTTTTCACTAATTTATGTGGAGTGTTTATGTATTGGGTTCTCGAATGTGAGAACATACTGGAATAGTGTTTCATGATACACAAAAGGACGCACTTTAAATACAGTAAAAGTACAAGAGCAACTCAATTGGAAATCTAGAAATTTCACTGTAGAATTCGACTGACGTAAAACTCCATCCAAACTAAATCTCTAGCTAGAGTGCGAACAGTTCATAAAAAGCACACTTCCAAAGGCAGGCAAAATACAGTCCAACTACAGTTTCTATTACAGTCTGTGAGCAGTTACGAATGCACTACGATTTGCTCTTCTAAATTGAAATTATGTTCACTTTAGTTGTATTTTGCGGTGCAGTTCTGAAGTGCAGTTCAACCTTTACAGTTTGAACTGTAGTCAAAGTACAGATCCTTCCGCGCGGGACACACAGTGGGATGTCTGTCAGACTGCAACGTTCCTCCCACCCTATGAGGAATCTGGTATTCCTGAGCGGTATCAGAGGCAAAACAGATTTGTAACACGTAACATTCATGGTTTACCGTGGCATAGCGGGTCCATCCCATATGAATTATGTCACAGAATATTGCATGAACTGACACAGTGTTATGCATTCATCTTTGTGAAAGGAGAACAGAACAAGCAGGCCCGCCCTTCCGCCAAACGTCGTTGCCAGCTCCGCTTTGCTACGCTGGCAACTCCGTTCGGCAGGGGTCGTGCCTGCTTGGCCTGCCGGTGGCGTTCGGTCGGGCCTTCGGCCCGACCCCTAAGTCACACAGAACGTCCTCTTAGCTTGTAAATGATCGGGCCTGCGGCCCGTAAAGGCATTCTCTTCGGAAAGAGGCAGTTTGTAACGGTGAACCACCGAAACTACAGCCCTCCCTTCTGCTTTGAAAACGTGCCGATAGTGACTAAACGGTCAGTTATTCGGCAAAAAAGGGGAGTCGGAAATCTCGAAAAATGACGAAATACGTGAGTTCGGCCTCAGGTGGAACGGTTGAACTCGGATTTAATTTGGCAGCAGTTGGCAACACTGAATTACGCTCGTCGAACCAATTTTAATGGTATAGGCGTCGAGGGGTGTCGAAAATTTCAAAAATTGTCGAAATATGTCGAAAATTGTCGAAATGTGTAGAAATTCGTAAAAAAATGTCGAAAAATCTCGAAATATCTCAAAAATGTTGAGATACATCCAAAAATATGGATAATGTCGAAAATCATCGAAAAACATCGAAAAATGAGGGATAATGTCGAAAAATGTCGAAGAATATCGAAAATTGTAAAAAATGTTTACAAATGTCGAAATATGTCGGAATATGTCAAACATGTCGAAGCATATCAAAAAACATCGAAAATTATCAAAAATGTCACAAATTATCGAAAATTATCGAAAATTATCGAAAAATTATCGAAAAATATCAAATATTATCGAAAATGTCGAAAAATATCGAAAAATACCGCAAATGTCGAATAATATCAAAAAATATCGAAAAACAACGAAAAATGTCGAAAATACAGGAAAATATCGAGAAATGTCGAAAATAATCGAAATGTTTGAGTTTTGACGATTGGCAACACTGGAAATTGAAAAACGGTTGGCACCACTGAATTGCGCTCGAAAAGACGCTTCCAGAGAGGTGCTGGTCGATGGGATGGAGAAAAGTTGAAATCTGGACCAATTTCGGGTGATTTTTACAGTGTAGTCGCGAGTTGAGTCCGTTTTCATGAAAAACGGTGGGCGCCATTGAACTGGACGCGAAAAGACGGTTCCAGAGAGGTGCAGGTCGATGGGGTTGAGAAAAGTTGAAAACTGGACTAATTTCGGGTGTTTTTTACAGTGTAGTCGCGAGTTGGGTCCGTTTTCGTGAACAACGGTGTGCGCCATTGAACTGGACGTGAAAAGACGCTTCCAGACATGTGCGGGTCGATGGGGTTGAGAAAAGTTGAAATCTGGACCAATTTCGGGTGATTTTTACAGTGTAGTCGCGAGTTGGGTCCGTTTTCATGAAAAACGGTGGGCGCCATTGAACTGGACGCGAAAAGACGGTTCCAGAGAGGTGCAGGTCGATGGGGTTGAGAAAAGTTGAAAACTGGACTAATTTCGGGTGTTTTTTACAGTGTAGTCGCGAGTTGGGTCCGTTTTCGTGAACAACGGTGTGCGCCATTGAACTGGACGTGAAAAGACGCTTCCAGACATGTGCGGGTCGATGGGGTTGAGAAAAGTTGAAATCTGGACCAATTTCGGGTGTTTTTTTACAGTGTAGTCGCAAGTTGGGTCCGTTTTCATGAAAAACGGTGGGCGCCATTGAACTGGACGCGAAAAGACGCTTCCAGAGAGGTGCAGGTCGATGGGGTTGAGAAAAGTTGAAATCTGGACCAATTTCGGGTGCTTTTTACAGTGTAGTCGCGAGTTGGGTCCGTTTTCATGAAAAACGGTGGGCGCCATTGAACTGGACGCGAAAAGACGCTTCCATAGAGGTGCGGGTCGATGGGGTTGAGAAAAGTTGAAAACTGGACCAATTTCGGGTGCTTTTTACAGTGTAGTCGCGTGTTGGGTCCATTTTTTTGTAAAACGGTGTGCACCATTGAACTGGACGCGAAAAGACGCTTTCGGAGAGGTACGGGTCGACGGGGTTGGAAAAAGTTGATTTGTTATTTATTTATTTATTTATTTATTTATTTATATATTTATTTATTTATTTATTTATTCCGTGAAAACTTTAATAATTTTTTTCAGTGCCTTAATGAGGGTTGCCAGGATTTGCACCAGGCGTTTCGGTGTCCAGGAGTGACCCTTAAGATACCCTAAAAATTTCAACTCTCTAGCTCAACTCCTTCGAGTGGAACAGACAGACAGACAGACAGACAGACAGACAGACACCGCATCGATTGCATAAGCCCGCTCTAAAGCTTTTTCAAAGCAGAAGGGCGGGCTAAAAAACAACTGTTGACAACCATTCTAAAGAGAGACTCTAGTATCATTAATATTGAAGCACTTGGTTGTCCTAAACTCGCAACTCTACCCCAGTTGTTTGTGCCATATCATGGTCTTGAACACCATGTTTTTCCCAAGTGCACCTGTTCTGCGCTGAATGCACGTCGTATTGGATTGTGGCATGCGTTTATGATGGCTACTCCATTTGTACAGATCTAAATAAAGAAATTTAAAAAAATAAATAAAAAATTAAAAAAATTAAAAATTAAAAAATTAAAAAAATAAAATAAAAATAATACGGTTTTGTATAGGCCTCGTGGGGATAGGATTTTCCGTTAAAAAAATTCTAACGAGCGTAACAGCATGCCTCCTGGGCGCGCATGGAAATGCTGTAAAATGTCAGGAGCGGGATTCGAACCCGCGATTCACAGATCTTAAGTCTGTTGCCTTAGACCACTCGGACATCCTGACGTACCCGCTAGGTACCCTACCAGCAACATGGCGGAGGGGGAGCCGCAACCTACCCGCAACTTGAAGGCGCCCGCAACTTAGGTTGGGTTACACGTCCTGACGTGTCCGGCACTCGCACCCGGGGGGAGCCCTACCTGGAGGCACCCGCAACTTAGGTTGGGTTACACGTCCTGACGTGTCCGGCAGTCGCAACCGGGGGGAGGGGGGCCGCTACCTTGAGGCTCCCCGCTACCCGGCCGCAACTCAGAGGCCCTCTTACTACTAACACATCTTCAATTGTACATGTATTTGAACGATTGTACTTCTAAAGTAAGGGTTACGGGCGCCCAGAGCGACTTGACAAGGCGGACGCCATCGGTCACATCAGGTCATATTTGCGCCGGGGCCTCTCTCCACGATAACCAAGACGGTGGTTCGCCCGCCGGACGCAGGACGTCGTCGGTGACCTCATCCGGCCCCCGGGGACTAACGTGCACGTCCTTGCGTTAAGGCGCACTGGCATAGCTGAGATAAGTAGACCGGACCCAAAAAAATCAAAACGTAAAGCGATAAAACTGACTACACAGATCGTTTGTAGAGGGTTAGTAGAGATTTGTAGAGGTAAAATTTTAAGGAAAAAACCAAGCCGGACCCGTTTTTTAAAACCCCGCTTGGGTCCGGACAGGTATGCTTTCCGCTGGCCCGACCCATTGCATCATATCATATATGAAATGGCGTAAAATGGCATTGGGGGTGAAGGTTTTCGTTCGTAGAAATAAGTAGAGGAAATAAAAAAAAATTAAACGCTATTTAAGAATAAAAAGCACACCAAAAATTTACCATATCATAAGCCGGGTCCGTCCAGCGGCCAACTTTTTGCCAGATGAATTATTTTGCACCACATTCTCTGTTCCACGACCAAAAACGTTAGTAGAGATAAGTAGAAATAAAAGAATTTTAGACAGTCGTATTCCTTGCTGTGTACTTGAATGAGCAGAATTGTGGGTGCGGCTAACGACCGTGTTGCCAACAGGTGATTTTTTTTCAGATTTTAGCAGAGTAACTATACGTTAAACTTACCTCAGGGGCGAGCACATCATTTGTCCCGAGGAATATGGCGGCAGCCTTTAGATTGGGGTACTTCTTCCTCTCATCAAAGCGCCATTCAGTCTCGTCAATTAATTTGAGAATTATTGTGGCAAACCCAGCCCCTGAGAAATTCAGTCCAATTTCCATTGGGTCTCCATCTGACAAATATTACGTTAACCGCTTTGAGGAAAAATTATATTTGTCACTTCTTCATGCAAATCTTTTTTTTTTGTTTGTTTGTTTGTTTGTTTGTTTGTTTGTTTGTTTGTTTGTTGTTGTTGTTGTTGTTATGGGAAAAATTGGAATGGTAGACAAAAACGAAACAGGGATTCTCAAAATCAGAGAGGAGTAAATCTATGTCAGCGGTACATGCCCAAAAAATGCAAAGTTTAATTGTCATTTACCTTTCTTTTGCCAGTGTACTTTAAACTGTAAAAAGCAATGTTCAATTTTCATTTAAATATTTTGCCTGTAGTTTCCTGTAAACTGCAAAGTGGGACAAAAGGTAAATGACATTGAAGCATTGACTTTTAAATATTTCACTGTGATGTACTCAATAGATTTTACAGTATCAGTTCTGTTTTATTCCAGCATGTAAATGGTTTTAATAGCAGAAATAAAATATTGCTCACTACCCAAATATGAGGAAACATACATTAATTATCATGTCCCCACACAAATTTCTCACTAAATGTTGGTTGAGGAAGGATGAGAGAGCCTTCACCAACCAGAGTTGACCTGAGATGACTGGTCACACTCTTGAGCCATCTCTATGAGTATAAGGTTGATTCATCAGCAAATTAAGAATTTTTAAAAAATTTATTTCTAAAAAATAACAGTCCCCTGGAAAATTTATAATTTAGAAAGGATCAAAACAAGTCAGATAAACTTTGAACCACCAATATCCCAACGTGGGACTTCTAGTTATCAAAGTTACGCTGTTACTAAATATTTTAGGTTTTCTAAAAATATTAGAACTTTTTTCATTTTTTGAATCAGCAGAAAAAGACCTTTCCAATGTTCCATGTTTTAACTGTATCAGAGCTCGTAACAAATATAATAAAATGCAAAATTAGTTTCATATCTGAATAAAATATGTTATCGTTATCCTTTTTAAAGCAATAAAGTGAGGAAAAGTCCAGGAGGACAATAAGGCGAAATAACGTGGATATTCGACCTCCACGAGATATCCACGAATGCACGTAGAATCAACGTTGAATCCACGTCGTACCGCTCGCTAGAAGGTAGAACTACAAAAGTGCTGATCACCACCTTTTCCGCTACTTTTTCCTTCCACGAGGAAAATGGACTTTCACCTTTTTCGCTGTTTTTCACTCGCGCTACAAATTTCTTGATGTATCGGCGCCTGCCCCCAGATGGCAAAGCCCGGTACCCCCATCCTGAACCTTGAACGGCCTCTGCCACTGCCAGGGTCCTTTGGAGGTTCCCTTCGACGCGGCGCTCAGCTCGGCCCCGCCGGGCCCGGCCGCGCCCGGCGCTCCCCTCCTGAACCTTGAACGGGCTCGGCCACTGCCAGCTGCCAGGTGCCAGGGTCCTCTGGAGGTTTCCGTCGACGCAGCGCTCAGCTCGGCCCCGCCGGGCCCGGCCCGGCCCAGCCACGCCCTGCCCTGCCCCGCCCGGCGCTCCCATCCTGAACTTTGAACGGGATCGGCCACTGCCAGGGTCCTTTGCAGGTTCCCTTCGACGCGGCGCTCAGCTCGGCCCCGCCGTGCCCGGCGCCCGGCGCTCCCCTCCTGAACCTTGAACGGCCCCGGCCACTGCCGAGGTCTTCAGAAGGTTCGTCTACTCACGCCAGCGCTGCGAGCAGCGCGCGGCGATACTTCGACAGGCTAGCAGACAGCCCTGCTCCAGTCTATCCCGCTGATTTACGTAAAATCCTCGTGGACAGGGCGCTTCACACCCCTCCCCCTCCCATGGACATTCGTGGACTTTTCTGCCCCTAAAGTGTCCACGTGGTATATGAACGGCCCCAAACCTCACAACCTCAACAATACAAAAATAGTTCTTACCATCTCGGCGGCAGAGGGTCAGACTGGGGTCTGCCAGCTTCGCCGCACGGCTTGATATGGAGTCACCAATCAGGATGAGCCCGTTGACGGTCGCCTTCTCCGGCGCCACCGGCTCCCCGAACTTCTTTTCTAGTCTTGCCTGCTTAGCATCTTCCTTCCGCCCGCGCGCCTCCGGTCCTCGCTTGCCCCTTGTGTTGGCCTTCGGGTTTCGGACGGCAGACGCGGACTCCTGGGACCGCTTGAGATCGCGCACTCGGTCCAGCCGTGCCCGCTGCTCCTCCCGGGATGTGGTTGCTGTACAAAGGGGAAAAAAAGGGGAAAAAATCTAATCTTTCGTAGTATTTTTCATTGTAGTTTTGTACGAATCAATGTGGCACGATCGGCTGCGGCCATTCAGGGGTCATGGTCAAGACTAAATTAAAAAATCTCAATTCAGAATTGATAATGAAAGCAGACTATACCACTTAAGGCTTGTATCATCTCGAAATTTTCTATTAACGTGTTTAGAAATGTTTTGCTCGTATCTTATGTTTTGCTATGTTTTTAGAACCTTTTCACTTTAGATGCATTTTAGATCTCGTCACCTTGTGTAGTAATTGTTTTAGAAGAAAAACTATACAATTTACCCTGGTGCATACAATGCTAAACGAATATTTCATTGATTAATTAATAATAATTATTGGACGAAGACTACGCGGGCAAAAGAACGCGCCGGGGGAAGGGGAGGGGGCGCGGCGCATTGCAGTGGGAGTCGAGCAGGCGAGTCCTCGCGGATTGCACCTCAGACAGACAGACAGACAGACAGACACCCACTCACCCCCCCCCCCCTCCCTGCCACAATGTACCCAGGGTACGCGGTTGGTTTCTGGAAAATTCCGTAAAATTCCATGCTAAATTGTATGTTTAGTGAAGGGGTTGTGTTTTAAGGTATCATCTGCTAAAAAACTTTCTGGCGAAAGCAAAAGGCTCCCCTAACGGGGGCCTAAAAAACACAGTTAGGGAAGTTCGCGATAGTCTTCCTCCCCTCCCCCCCCCCCCCTCCTCGATCGCAGTCGTGGCGGCATCGCACCAGGGGGTCGCAACGCGGCACGTTCGGCTGACCCCATGCGGTAGCGAGGCCCGGCCCCCCACCACCGACCCGAGCCGCCGCGGCCGGAGCCGGGTCGAGCCGAGCCGCGGCCCCGCACTTCACGAAACTCAACCATATTCTATCAGTTTGTCTTTAAAACTCGACAGCCAGTGATAAATTCAAAGGAGAAGAGTCAATATATTTACTAGTGTGCCTGAGAAGCCGCTTCGCAAGTCTGAAGTAAGTAAAAACATAAGTGCAAGCTCGACGTGTCCCAGCCGGCCCGTGCACGTATTTAGTATTATTAAATTTTCTTCGCGATTTCGTCACGTATCAAGATGCTCGTGTGCTCTAATGAAAGAAGACTAAATTTACGATGGAACTGACTACAAGTGAGGCTGGTCGGCCACCAAAGAAGGTTTGAAAACAAAGTTTGGTTTTTAGGTTAGGTTTGTTGCTCTCACCACCACAACAACAAAATATTGTTTTCTAACCTTCATCGGTAGCCGACCAGCCTCACTTGTAGTCAGTTCCATCGTAAATTTAGTCTTCTTTCATTAGAGCACACGAGCATCTTGATACGTGACGAAATCACGAAGAAAATTTAATAATACTAAATACGTGCACGGGCCGGCTGGGACACGTCGAGCTTGCACTTATGTATTTACTTACTTCAGACTTGCGAAACGGCTTCTCAGGCACACTAGTAAATATATTGATTCTTCTCCTTTGAATTTATCACTGGCTGTCGAGTTTTAAAGACAAACTGATAGAATATGGTTGAGTTTCGTGAAGTGCGGGGCCGCGGCTCGGCTCGACCCGGCTCCGGCCGCGGCGGCTCGGGTCGGTGGTGGGGGGCCGGGCCTCGCTACCGCATGGGGTCAGCCGAACGTGCCGCGTTGCGACCCCCTGATCGCACTCACGAGGTGGGCCTTCGAGTGCGCCCACCGGAATCGCTCTGCCGTCTCGCTCGCTCGCCCCACCCCGTGCCGTGCCCTCTGCCTAACTCGCTCAGTCCCCTTAAAGTGGCTTATCAGTTTAGGTCGAGTGATGAACAATGCGATATTTTGTGCTGAAAATATTCTTTGAACCTTCGTACGCACAACAGTATTCACAAAAATGAATGTTCATGCACTCGTTTTCAAGATATTAGCTTTTTAAAACAGGTCTGCACTCCGTGTATCCTTATGGGAAACCCGTGGGGATGGCCCGCTAGGACCAGGTTTTTTACAAAACAAATTGCGACGAATAATGCCATCGGGTTGAAAAACTTTTCTTCGGATTCCTTTTTCAATTCTGCGTCCATAGAGCAAATGAAAAGAATGGCTTCATGATAATATAAGAAAGATATTAGAGTCAAAAGTGCCCGGAGGCGGCTCCGCGCGGCGGCGGCTGAGTGGCGGCCATGACGGCTGGAGGGAGATTTCCCGCAGCGAGGGGGCGCGCCGCTCGAATCGCTGCACCGCGCACAACCATTTCTAGGGACGCTTAGACTAGCTGTTGTTACTGTAATGGATTTAGTATGCAGGCTTGCCGGAGAGTAGGCGTTCTTAGTCGGCCGTAATAGTATGAAGCTTATCACGAATTCCAGGTACCGAGGTGCCGAATAAGCTCTGCGGGTTTAGAGGGGGGCAGTCCCTGGGCCAGTCCCAGGCCCAGGGGCAGTCCCAGGGGCCCCTCCCTCTTCGCCACCAGACTAATTACCGGGCCAGCGGGTTTCCCATAAATGGAGTACAGAATGTAGGGCCCAAGTGCAAGGACAATTTTGTCCCTCGAAATGTTGCGTTTCTGTGCTCATTTCCTTCTGACAAATTTGTGTAGGAGTATTAGATCAATTCGTATCACTTCGAATGCAAACTATCTCAAGGTGTATAAAATCGCAACATTTACTGGGGACTAATTGTCCCTTTTCATTAGTGTATCTGGGATAATTATTTATTATTTTTTTTTTTTTAACTTTTGATTTTGAGCATTTCAACCAACACTTCAGCTGATGTTTTACCACCCCTCACTTCCCCCGGGAAACTTTTAGCAATATCTATCTATATTTGTCTAAAAAGATGAACACATACTTAGATAGCAGTTGAAGAGTCAATAGCTGAGTACTAATTATTAGTTATTCTATTTTTGCATGATAGAAACTGTTTGAGACACCGATTTGCTTTCAAGAGTGTTGGGTGAGTGGTCCCACCCTCTCTATAGGTATTCGCTTTCAAAATATTCAATAATGTCGGGTAAATAATTGTTCTACAGTCTGCGATCTTGGGAACATGAGGTATGGTGGTAAAGGATAGAAGTAGACAAACAAAAGTAATGGAAGTATTTTACTAAAATTTCAGTTCACAGTGGCATACAATTCAAATGACAAACTCTTTGAGGATTATAATGTCAAACAGTAGGAAGAGATCCAGATGAAAAAGGTTGCGCATCATAAATTGTTTAACAATTCATTATGATGTCCAAGAAATAATAATGAGCAATAACAGAATGGATTACAGCCTTTGGCCATGTGTCCTTGAGCTTTTTCTGTAAACAGACAAAAATAACAAAATGAGTTAGGCAAATAACAGAGCCATGCTAAAATAGCAACAAGAGAGGAGACACAAGGGATCCAAGCGTTTGCACTGTGCCAGTTTTCTTACAATATCTAAACCATAGTAGCTAAAGATGTATCAGTCTTTACAAAATTGCACACATTGAAAAGCAATAAAAAATAGAGAAGTCTTGTAGAATCACAGTCAGTATTTTTCTAATAAATGTAATGATAGCTGTAAAATCTATCTTGATATACAATAATCTTTCAGTGAAAATGGAAGTGAACACATTTTGATAACAATGAAGCAAGCATTACAATACCTTGTCAAAAAACAAACAGCAGCAATAAAATTACTATGTCATAAATATCTATCAGTAAACAAGGTAGCAATCATAGAACTATTTTCATAACAAGAAAGTGGTGATAAAAATATCTTGTCAAAAGACAAGCAGTATTATGATAATACCTTTTCATAACTATGACTCAGATATGCCAGTTGTTGTGCCAGTTTTCTTACAATATCTAAACCGTAGTAGCTAAAGATGTATCAGTCTTCACAAAATTGCACACATTGAAAAGCAATAAAAAATAGAGAAGTCTTGTAGAATCACAGTCAGTATTTTTCTAATAAAAGTAATGATAATTAGCTGTAAAATCTATCTTGATATATAATAATCTTTCAGTGAAAATGGAAGTAAACGCGTTTTGATAACAATGAAGTAAGCATTACAATACCTTGTCAAAAAACAAGCAGCAATAAAATTACTTTGTCATAAATATCTATCAGTAAACAAGGTAGCAATCATAGAACTATTTTCATAACAAGAAAGTGATGATAAAAATATCTTGTCAAAAAACAAGCAGTATTATGATAATACCTTTTCATAACTATGACTCAGTAAACATGAGCAATAAAGCTTCTCAAAATCCAAATAGTAATAAAACAAGGAAATAGAAAAACAAGAAAATATACTAATGCAGTCTAAGGTTTCCTCTTCACAAAATAATCTTCCACATTGTCAATGATCTTGCGCGCTGTAGTGACTCTTGCTTTCCCGTTCATCTGCACACCCAAACAAACTTCCAAGCCCTTCCGGCCATGTGCTTCATACTCTCTTTCTAATTCTTCCAATGTCACTCCACTTGCAGCCATTTTCTCTACCATGTGTTGAGAAACACCAGACTCTTTCAAGGGCAGCAACTCTGGCATGTTTGCTTTCTTCTTTTTTAGAGATGCTAGATGTTCCATGAAGGCTCTCAGATGGTAAATATTTTTTTTTTTTGTTCCTCTTCTGTGACTTGGAAGTGTTGCAGCAAACCATCCAGTAAGATGCAATCAACAAGAGCATCGTGGGCTCCCTTGACGAGGGGCTCCCACTCTGGCCCTGTGAGAAATGTTGAGGCCAAGAGTTCTTGCTTCTTCATGTCTCCTTGCTTGATGAGGGGCATTGTATCCACCACTCCCAAAACAATTTCGCAGAAGTCTTTGACCAGAGACTGATTGTTCAGTATCCGCAGGATTCTTGGTGCATCAAAGCGTATAATGTTGTGACCGACCAGAACAATTTGATCCGAACATTCCTTCAGAAAGTTGATGAAGGACTGGCAGCCTTCTTGCTCGGACACAGTTGGGAGGAGCTCACCGTGGCGCCATAACTTTCCATCTTTAACTTGCAAACCATTCACAGCTGCTGCTTTAGGATTGATAGGTTGCAGAGGAAAAATGTTAGTGGAAAAGGTTTTGTAGAGAAATGCCCGCCGGTCTCTTCCGGTCAGATTCTCTGGCCGTGCCCCCAACGATCTCACTGTCGCGCATCCCCCTCCACCTCCGTCATTATTGTAACGCGTCCCTAACTACCGGCCTCTCTCCTGACTACCATTCGACTGTTGACCTTTGCTTGGAATAGACGTCTCTGTGTCCCCTCGTGAATCTGTCCGTGGTCATTCCCTGAGCCCCACATCCACGCACCCACGCTCTCTACAATTGGTGTCAGAAGTGGGATTCGAGTCCCGTGCGCCTTCCATCGCCGCCAACATGCCCTCTGACCGAGAACGCCGCCAGCACGGTTCGCGTGGTGCGGGGGACGGCGTCCAGGACATCTTGGACCGCTGGGCTCAAGCTTCGACGACCCTGCAGGCGCACAACAGCGATCTCCTCCGCCAAATGAGTGAGCTCTGTATGCGCCAACAGCAGCCGCGCCCTGACCGGTATGTAAAGGTCCCCAGCTACGACGGCTCGCGGTCCTGGTGTGTCTTTGAGGCGCAGTTTCAGTCGGCTGCGGCCGCCAACGGCTGGTCTGCTGAGGAAAAGGGCCGCCGCCTGCTCAACGCTTTGGAAGGCCCTGCCGCTGACCTCGTGCAGACGCTCCCCCCGGCTGGTTTCTTGAACTTCGACCAGCTGAGCGCGCGGCTGCGCGAGCACTTCGATTCGTCCCGCGGCGCTGCTGTGGCGGAGGCCGAGCTCGACCGGCGGACCCAGCAGGCCAACGAGTCCCTGCGCGACTTCGGTGCGGACGTGCTGCGCCTTGCCCGCGTCGCCTGCCCCACTTGGCCGGACTCCGCCATCCAGACGGTGGCGAAGAAGTCATTCCTCAACGGGATCCGGGACGCTGACGTGCGGCGCGCCGTCCGCCTGCGCCAGCCCCTCGACCTCACCGAGGCCATCTCGGCGGCCGTGAACGTGGAGGCAGTTGACCAGCTGGAACCGCCAAGCAAACGGGTACGTCTCGCCCAGGTTGTTCCTGCAGAGCTTGCTTCTAGCCGTACCGAGGACCAGGACGACGACGTGGCTGCCCGCCGTGTCGCTCCCGCCGGAGCTGGCGCCGAGCAGCGCATGGAGAAACTGCTCGAGGAGATGCGCGCCCTGGTGAGCAACCTTGCGCCCAGCAGCAGCGCTGACCGCCGGCGGCGCTCGCGGTCCCGCTCCCCTCGTCACGGCCACCACGACCGACGAGAGCGTGAGCGGCCCGACCGCAGGGACGCCCTGGCGCGTGGAGCCTGCTTCACCTGCGGGAGGACCGGCCACATGGCTCGTGCCTGCCCCGAGTCTTCCAGCGACTCGCGCGGCCGCCGCGACAGCGGAGGCAAGCGCACGCACGACTTCAAGCAGGGTGAGCGCAAGTACGACTCCGGCCGCCGTTCGGGAAACGGGCGCTAGCCGTATCCGCGGGCAAGGTATCGGCTACTACCCCGGCAAACGCCCATCCTGACGCTCCGCCACTTCAACGAGTCACCTGGTATGTCGACGGCGCGCTGGACGGTAAAAGATGTCGCTATGTCCTGGACACGGGCTGCCAGAGCACGGTTGCTCGGCGCGGTCTCCTGCCTCATCTTAGCCTTCCAGTTATACCCGCCCACGGCGCGTTCGACGGGCAGCCCCCCAGCGCATTGCATGGCCCGCGTCCAGTCCAGATCACCATCGGCGGCACCAACCTCCCTCTGTCCATCGCCGAGGGGGACACACGCGACCAGTGCTTGTTGGGCGCTGACTTTGTGGCGACACACGTCACTAACATCGATGTCGGGCGCGACCGCATGCAGCTCCGCAACGGCGCGTGGGTGCAGCTTACCAGGATCGCCCGGCCCCTGCCCGGCGTCCTCGCCAACTTGCGCGTCGTGTGCGTCGAGCGCGTGTGCGTCCCTGCGCGCGGTGAGGTGCTTGTGCCTGTGCGGGTGAGTGACTGTGCCGAGTGGACTGATGAGGCGGTGTCTGTGCGCGCCATGGCCATTCTCGGCAACTCCGTGGAGGGCGACCTGATCAACCTCCCTCCGCAAGGAGCCCGACAAGACCGTGCGCGCGCCGGCGAACTGTCCGACCCTGACAGGACGCAAGCTGCCCGCGTGTGGACCCCGGGCCAACGGGGGAGAAGTCCGCGTGTGGACCCCGGGCCAGCGGGGGACCAACGTGGGACCCTGCGTGTGGACCCGTGGGCACCGGGGGACATCCTGCGTGTGGACCCGTGGGCACCGGGGGACCTCACGTGTGGACCCGTGAGCACCGTCATGGCGTGGAGCACGAGGTGCGCCGCCCAGTCTGTTCGCTTGCCAGCAGGTCTCCAAGCTGACGGCGAACTCTTAGTTGACGAGGGCGGGCGCTCTCTTGTCGTGCGAGTGCGGAACGACGGTGACAGGCGCCGTGCGTTTCGCCGCGGCTCCTGCATCATGCGCTTGGAGGTGTCCGAGGCCATGCCAGTCTCGGCCGCCAGCGTGCAGCCCTTCCCCGAGAACGCGGCGACGCTGCCGTCTCCCCTGGAGGAGCTTCTAAGCGCCTGCAGCGCCGACCTGTCGCCTGCAGAAAAATCCGAGGTGAGAGCACTCCTCATTGAATTTCGGGACGTTTTCTCTTGTTCGGGTGAAATAGGTCACTGCACGCTGGTGGAGCACACAATTGACACGGGAGACACGCCTCCGATCAAGCAAGCACCGCGCCGTCTCCCCCTCCACAAGCAGCAAAGGGCGGACGCGTGCATCGCGGACATGCTTGAGAAGGACGTCATTGGCCCGTCCGACTCGCCTTGGTCGTCGCCCGTCGTGCTCCTCGACAAGAAGGATGGCACCACCCGGTACGCGATCGACTACAGGCTGCTGAACAGCGTGACCAGAAAGGACGCCTATCCTCTTCCTCGTATTGATGACACGTTGGACTCCTTGAGAGGCGCGTCCTGGTTCTGTTCCCTAGACTTGCGCTGGGGATACTGGAACATTCCTCTCTCCGCGGAGGCCAGGGCCGAGACCGCCTTCTGCCTACCCGGACACGGTCTCTACGAATTCAAGAGGATGCCGTTCGGTCTGTGCAACGCGCCGGCCACTTTCCAGCGCCTGATGGACCGTCTTATTCCCCGCCACATCTCCAGGGTCTACCTCGACGACATTGTTGTCCCGGGTGCCTCGTTCGAGGAGGTCATGAACAGCCTCCGGGAGGTACTGTTGTCGGTCCGGAAGGCAAACTTCCTTTTGAACCCCAAGAAGTGTAAACTTTTCTGTAGACAGCTGGAGTACCTTGGCCATGTTATTGACGGAGATGGCGTACACACCAACCCGGATAAGGTCAAAGCGGTAGCATCCTGGCCAACTCCAAAGGATCGAAGCCAAGCCGTCAGCTTTCTTTGCCTGGCGCAATACTACGCGAAGTTCGTCCGCAACTTCAGCGCGTTAGCGGCCCCTCTGCATGAGCTGACGAGGAAGTCATCCGGCCCGTTCGTCTGGACGGACGAGGCGAACTCAGCTTTCCTCGCCCTGCGTGCAGCTCTGTCCTCTGCACCCGTACTGGCCTATCCTGATCCTGACGGTGGTATTTTCATATTGGACTGTGATGCCTCAAATTTTGCTGTCGGCGCGTGCCTATCCCAAGTTCAAGGTGGACGGGAAAGAGTAATTGCGTACTTTAGCCGCACGCTTGACAAGTGTCAACGCAACTACTGTGTCACCAGGCGAGAACTCCTCGCTATCGTCCTGTCAGTCCAGCACTTCCACCACTACCTCATTGGCCGCCCCTTCCGTGTCCGATCGGATCACGCCGCTTTGAAGTGGCTGTGCTCTCTCCGACACACTGCTGAGGGACAGCTGGCCCGCTGGATCGAGCAATTGGCAATGTACGACTTTTCTGTTGAGCACAGGCCTGGGCGTCTGCATGGAAACGCAGACGCGCTCTCGCGCCGACCCTGTGAGTCCGACTGCCGACACTGCAGTCGCCAGGAAACGACAGCCATCAGAAGGACTGCCGCCGTAGATGCAGCTGGACCAACACTTGACCAGCTTCGAGCAGCCCAGGCCTGCGACTTGGACATCGCTCCGCTGCTCCCAGGTCTTCGCTCGGGCCAACGCCCGACGGCAGAGTCCATCAGCGATCGCGGCCCCACCACGAAGGCCCTCTGGCTGCAGTGGCAGTCTCTGGAGCTCGTTGACGGCCTCCTCTATCGACGCTTCCACCACGCCGCGAACCTTTTGTCCTCCAGACAGATTGTGCTCCCGCGGGCCTACATCCGGGACGTGATGCTGCAGTTCCACGATGCGCCGGGAGCTGGAGGCCACCTTGGCGACAACAAGACCATCGACAAGATTCGCCGCCTCTACTACTGGCCTGGTATGTGTCAGGACATCAAACTGTGGTGCGAAACGTGCCGCCGCAGGAAAGGCCCAGCCCGGCGCACGCGCGCGCCACTCCAGACTCACAATGTTGGCGCGCCCTGGGAGCGAGTTGCAGTCGGCATCTCCACCCCGCTGCCGCGCACCGCCAGGGACAACAAGTACCTGGTGGTCGTGGTGGACTACTTCAGCCGCTGGCCGGAGGCCATTCCTGTCCCCGACATGCAGGCCGACACCGTCGCTCGCGCCCTGGTTGACAACGTCTTTACGCGTTTCGGCGCGCCGTACGAACTTCACTCCGACCAGGGACGCACCTTCGAGTCGGCCGTGTTCCGAAGGGTCATGGAGCTGATGGGCATCAGGAAGACGCGGACGACGGCGCTGCGGCCCCAGTCGGACGGCGCCGTGGAGCGACTAGTGCGCACCCTGGTAACACAGCTTTCCCTCGTTGTTGATCACTCTCAACGCGATTGGGACTTACAGGTGCCCCTCGTGCTGATGAGCCTCCGGGTCGCCCCCCATGCCACCACCGGCCTGTCCCCGGCCATGGTCCTGTTCGGGCGCGAGCTGAACCTCCCGGCTGCCCTCGCGCGCGGCCCTGTCCCGGACTCTCCCTCTATCCCGCCCTGCCTGCTGGAGTACCCCGCCTGGCTGCAGGGCAGGCTCCACCGCCTGCACCACGACGTGCGTGAACGCGCCGCGGCGGCCACCCTGCGCCGCAAGGAGAGATACGACATCCGCGCCAAGCGCCCCTCCTTCCACGTCGGGCAGTCGGTCTGGCTGTTCGACCCCCGCCACCGCAGCGGCCTCAGCGCCAAGCTGCAGTCCTGGTGGCGCGGCCCCTTCACTGTGACGGACATTCTAAATGATGTTGTGGTCCGAATCCACGACCCTCTCAAGCCCCGGTCCAAGTACCGTGTCGTGCATGTTGATAGACTTGCCGCCGTTGTGCCTCGGCACTGACCACCGCCATAGGTTTTCCCAGGGTTTCCCTATGGCGTGCCAAACTCAAATGAGGGTGGTCTTAATTGTCATCCCTGGTCCTGCTGTCTTTCACGAGAGGAGGGGTAGTGTAGAGAAATGCCCGCCGGTCTCTTCCGGTCAGATTCTCTGGCCGTGCCCCCAACGATCTCACTGTCGCGCATCCCCCTCCACCTCCGTCATTATTGTAACGCGTCCCTAACTACCGGCCTCTCTCCTGACTACCATTCGACTGTTGACCTTTGCTTGGAATAGACGTCTCTGTGTCCCCTCGTGAATCTGTCCGTGGTCATTCCCTGAGTCCCACATCCACGCACCCACGCTCTCTACAGTTTTATCATCGCACTTTGCCGCAATCTGAATAACACTGTCTGTCACCAAAAAGCCACTTGTCTCGATATCCACAGTAACAAGTCTGCAGGAAGGCTGAAGTGTTGCAGGTGGAGGCAGCCAAGACTGCACAGTAGCTGCAGCTGCTGCCCGCTCCATGGTGTTGGACATTCCACTGACGTAAGTCAGGCCATCTCTATTATTGTCAGCGGCATCCTTCCAGTAGGTCTTGTTCTTCAGAAAAAGGCGCCTCATCTTCACACTGTTCTTTTTCTTATGAGCTGTTTGCTGAACTCTGATACTTTGAAGTTTTCTTCTGTAATTAGAGACTGATGGTGACAGTTTAGCATGCTTGAATACTTCTTCAATAGACTCAGCCCCAAGATTTTTGCAGCAAACTGCGGCTGACACTCTATGCAGATTAGCATTGGTTCGACAGTAGAAACGAGACTTGGGTGCTCTTGTGTTGCACATATGGTTGAAGCTCTCATTCACGAGTGAGGAGCCACAGGGAGCCAGCTTCTCAGCATCGTCAGCCTGTAACTTTAGAATGCCATCCAGGGCAGTACGAAAAGCAGGGCAAGAGAGGGGCTTGCCCTTTGGCAAATACTTGAAGAAGTAGTCAGGACTTTCTTTTGCTTTGCACCATGAGCCGCAATTGTTGTGCTCACCGTAAATGTGATCAGATATGTTCAAAAGTGAATCCCGAACACCTTGAACATTATCTTTGTTTTGCTTGATAGCATAACTCACACACCGCTTTATGTACTCTATGACCTCTTTCGTCAAAATCTTGCTGTGACCTTTCTTCTTGAGGTCATAGAGAGGGTTGTTGATGCCGCTCTTCAAGTTGTGGTTCAGGTCAACTAACTTCACTATTTCATGGTCACTTTCTCTTCGTAAAGCAGCTATGGTGCTAGAGTCACGATCACCAACTAATTTCTTCACTACAACACCAGCGGCATCCAGGTTGGGGTTCTTGATGATAAGTTTGACAGCAGCAGCAGGCTCCATTCCTTTTGAACTTCCTTGGTAGTTTTTGGCACATTCATGGTCATCAGGGTCATGGCCACGAGCACACATGGCACAATAATTGCTCAGGGTGGCTGTCCCCAGGCATTTCTTGGTGAGGGCACCAAAAATACTGCCTCGACCACTATGGCTGTTGTATTGGAAGCCATTACCCCGTTTGTCCCAACCAAAGTCATATGTGGCCACAATTTCCACTGGATCTTCTATGGACACGTCCCAGTCCATGTCCATGTCTTCTGAGGGCCTGGTACGAGGAGTTGTCGCAGGGTTCACTGTTGCATTGCTTCTCGCAGGGCTGGTCGGAGTGCTTGAAGCTAGATGACCGCTGGGTGCTGGGGTGCTTGAACTCTGGTGGCTTGTAGACTGGCGGCTTGCTCTATTGTGAAGCAAATTCAAAACAGATTACAATGGGTAAAACTGACACAGTGCAAGAGCATTCCCTTGTTGTTGTTGTTGTTGTTGTTGTTGTTGTGGGGAACCTAAGAGTGGGAGCGGTGAAAATTATACATGATTAGGGGAAAAGGCGGGATGTACAAACCTCAGAGTCAGCTCCCTCTCCTCTAGGATGGCATCTCTGCAAGACTGCTCTGCAACCTCCACAATGCTGGGTCCCATGCGTCTCTCAGGCGTGACGATGGTGTTGGCATGAATTGTTGGCAGGTTCATGGCAGAGAGCACCTTATTGAACTGCTCGTGTCCAACTCCTGAGTCCACGCACGCTGTGAAAAAAATAAACAAGCAAACAAGTGTTAGGTTATGTCGACCATGTTTAGGCCACGAACCACTTCTTGTTCGCGACGCAAACGACGCATGACAGTGTCTGTAAATTACCGATAGCGGCTTTGCAATTTATGGCATACAAAGCACGACCATCTTCTGTGGTTCTTGGAGCCAGGGCGCTGGACAACACCTCTTTCCGTGCCAGACACTGATGACAGCGGACGAAGAACTTCGAAGCTAGCCCAATTCTTCTTTCTTCTTCGAGAAAGCGAAGGCTGAGGGGGACATCGCATTCCTCACACCACATTTGTCTTGCAAACAGCTGCAGATCTATCACACGGCGACCCGATTCAGCGATCACAGGAGTAAGTTCTTCCTTGAAAGCTTTCACGGTGCGAACCTTGGCCCACTTCTCCGTCATTTTGGTAGACACTTTCAGCCTTCGCTCCTTCTCCTTTTTCTTCATGAAAGGCATCTTGAACTTGTGCAATAACACTGATAATCAAAACTTAAATTTACCGGTAGATGTTGACACGGCGAGGAGCGGCGGAGGAGTGACGAGTAATGGCGGCGGTCCAGACGCGAAGCGTGGCAGAGATACCAACATCACGGCGCGGAGGTCTCTCCCATTCTATGAAGTAGCGCACGACACAAATATCTCGTTTTTATCACTAAGATTACTAGTAATGGTGCCTCGAAGACATATTTATTACGGCGGAACGATTTGGAAGTCCTGGGTTGATATTTATACACTACGAAACTAGTTCGCAGTTCTGTTTTCAGAGGTTGGCACTAGCCAAAAAAAAAACATCTTTTTGAGGCCTTTTTTATCAAATATTTGCAAAATTATAACTCAAAATGTGTATCAAACAGTTTCTAATGCAATTATAATGCTATAATAACACCCCTGAAGTCATATTTCATGTTTTAAAACTACTTCTAAATCGAGCTCCCTAAGCTGATAAGCCACTTTAAAGGCCTTGTGAACAACATGTAATATTAAAATCGCTGGAACGAAGGAATTTTAGCTCTGAAAACATGGGTACGTGCGTGCGAATCTGAAATAGAAGTGCAAGACAAGATCGGAAGCCGGTGTAGGTGGGGAAGGGGAGAGTGGGAGGGGGAGCGCCGCCATTTTGGGGAGACGGGCCGGACCGTGGCGAGCCGAGCCGCCAGTATGCGGGTCTTTCACTATACAGGCCTTTAAGTCCCCTCTGCCCAGCCGTGCCGTCTAATTCCGAAGATCACTCTCGCACCATCGTCCTTGTCGCACTCATGGGGACCTGCCACCCCTTGCATAAAACCGCGCCAAAGGTATAACAAGGATGGAGGTGCTAAAGTGATCTTCGGAATCAGACGGCTTTTTCGCTCACTCGGCCCGTGTCTTCTGACCTACTCGCTCCGCCCCTCTGCCCTGCCGACTGATTTCAAAGATCGCTGTATCTCTCCGTCCTTGTTGCACCTACAGCGGTGCCCTATGCTGGACACAGCAGTGCTCCATGAGTGCGGAGAAGACAGAGGTATGAAAGCGATCTTCAGAATCGCTCGGCTGCCTTGTCCGAATAATAGAGTGCTGCTCTATGGGGTTATTTCTGAACAGCGTTTAGTAGTGTTCTCTCTGTTGCTCGTTATGACCGAGTCCCGTGAGTGCGGCAAGGACACAGAGACGAAATCTGTGTGCGGAATCTGCACTCTTGTGGGGGCAAGGGAAGGGCCCTGTCTGTGTTAAAATATATCGCTCTGATACTGTAAAAGAATATTTACATTAAAATAAAAATCTGCCGTGAGCGTGCGCTCGCGTGGATCCGCGTTATATGCCTCTTTTGCAACCGGCCCGCCCCGCCCGAACCAGTTGCACCCTGCGAGGCCGCGCCTAGCTGAACAGCCGACTTCAGTTTGAATCTTCCCGAAGCCCCGCGTTGCACCGCAACGCCGCCCGGCCCGCCCCTAACCAGCTGCACCCAGCTGCGCCCTGCGCCCCGCTCAGCCCATCCCAGCTCGGCCGCTGCATGGCCGTGCCCACGTTTGAAGTCTCTTCACTCTGGGCCGGATTGCTGAAAACAAGACTTCAATTTGAATCTACCTGACCACACCAAAGTTGGCCGCCACACCTGCTGCATTCAGAATGAAGCACTTCAGCATTCACCTGCTCGGCCCATGCCCAGCATACTTAAAAATTTGAAGAGTGTCAAAGAAATGTTAAAAAAATGAAGATATATAATTTTTATTATATGAACCTTTTGTTCATTGTCAGTTTCTTTTTTTTTTCTTAAAAAGAAAATATAAAAGTATAAAACAATTACAAATATCAATAATGAACTTATATCACAAAAAAAGGAAACTTCAAAGGCTTCAAATTGAATTACAAGAATCAATAATCAACTTATATCACGAAAAAAGGAAACTTCAAAGGCTTCAAATTGAATTACAAGAATCAATTATCAACTTATATCACAAAAAAAGGAAACTTCAAAGGCTTCAAATTGAATTAAAAGAATCAATTATCAACTTATATCACAAAAAAGGAAACTTCAAAGGCTTCAAATTGAATTACAAGAATCAATAATCAACTTATATCACAAAAAGGAAACTTCAAAGGCTTCAAATTGAATTAAAAGAATCAATTATCAACTTATATCACAAAAAAAGGAAACTTCAAAGGCTTCAAATTGAATTACAAGAATAAATAATCAACTTATATCACAAAAAAAGGAAACTTCAAAGGCTTCAAATTGAATTACAAGAATCAATAATCAACTTATATCACGAAAAAAGGAAACTTCAAAGGCTTCAAATTGAATTACAAGAATCAATAATCAACTTATATCACAAAAAAAGGAAACTTCAAAGGCTTCATATCGAATTAAAAGAATCAATAATCAACTTATATCACAAAAAAAGGAAACTTCAAAGGCTTCAAATTGAATTACAAGAATAAATAATCAACTTATATTACAAAAAAAGAAAGCTTCAAATTGAATAATTAAAGAACCTATTCTGACGAGGCCGAGCTATTTTGATCAACAATGATATCTTTGTGCTCCTTGGTAACTTCTAGATCAACAATGGCGCCATCATCATCCGAGCTGCCAAGTTCTTCAGGGGCTTCATCCTGACGATCTTCACCTTCTGAAGTGCCTGGCCTGAAGGTTGCGTCCGATTCGTCCTTAGAAGATCCCAGTTGCATCTCGCCGAACGCTTCACCATCATCCTCTGGCTCGGAAAAGGAGTCGTCCTGCTCAGGATCATCATCTTCTGCAGAGTCAACGTCCTCAACGAGATAAAGATCTGGCCCTGACTCGTAGGGCTCGTCCTCACTGTAAAAAGCAAAAACAAAGAAAATCACGGTTAATTTTGGAAAAACCACCTTTTAACTTCATAATGAGCTTGACTGTGGATACTTACCGGAGAGCCTCAAAACGCTTCTTCCAAGCGATGTAGCGGTTGGCTGGGGCCGTCTCGTCACCAACTTCAACTAGTGCCTCGGCGAGGATGTTCAGCGTGGCACCTCGAATCACCGCCATGTCCTGCCTGTTGAATTTGGCCGTCAGAGTCTGCAGGTGGGCGTCCACTTTCACCTCGTCTATGACCCGAGGGCCCGCCCCAGCCAGGTTTTCCATCCTACTGGCCGCGTCGAACACCCCGTGATCCTCAAACCGCACGTAATCTGCGTGCTCGTTGTCGATGTGCTCGACAATAAGGTGCTTTTTCTGGTGCAGAAAAAGGCAACATGGGCATCGCCATATGTTGAACGGAATTCTCTTCTTTGGCGTATCTGCATCATACTGAAATTTAAAATAAATGAGGCAGATAAGAAATAGAGTTCACAATGAAGCACTGCATTTTGAAGCTATTACTATGAAAAAAAATTACTTACGATTTTTCTATGCATGATTTCGTGAGTTTTTTCAGGAAAAACTACTTTTAGATTCTGAAGGGCTTTCCTTGAACGAGGAGAGGCGGCGGCCTCCTCCTCCACCCTCTTAGGTGTAACTGAGCGCTTTTTCTAGAAATAATAAGAAAAGTTGTAAAAATACTGAAATGTAGCCTGATAAATAAAAATGAGTAAAAATAAAGTGTTAATTCTGACCTTAGCTGGCGTTTCCTCCTCCTCTTCCCCGTCGTCAGTCTCTTTGGCTCGTCCTTCAGACCGGGAAGTAAATGGCTAAAAGGGGAGACAAAACGATTACTTCATTTGGAACTCGAAGGAAAAATAAAATCACTAATTAAAAAAAATGAGCAAAAAATAAAAAAAATAAAATAAAAATAAACTTACGAATGCAACCTTCAGTTTTGCTGATAATTTCTCCTTTGGAGGTCTCTCCTTTGAAACTTTAGCCTCCGGGCTACGTGGTCTCTTCGGCGTTACCTGAGGGAAAAAAAAGGATTTAGATTCATTGTGAAGCACTGTCAAAAGCTGTGACTTTAATGAGACGAAAAGATAAAGAGTCCAACCCAAAAACTGATCCCCACATACCTTTGCTTTTTCAGAAGCTTCAGCAAGCTTCTTTATCACCACCTTGGGGCTTGGTTCACGCTCCGGCTTTGAAATGGGTGTCGAACTTGATTTGGAAGACCTCTTTCCCTGTTCCTTTTCAATTTCCTTCTTGCTCGAGGAGCTCGCCTGCAACAAAAAAGTCAGAAAAACAAAAGTTCAGAACAATGAAGTTTCAGTATGAAAAACATTCTTACACAGGAAAGTCGAAGTGCATCGGCACCGTGCTGCGATGTGCGAAGTATAAAGGTTCAAATTGAGCCAAAGGGGCTCCGCGCCGGCAGAGGCCCGGCCCCAACCCAGCCCGTCCCAGCCCAGCGCCTACAAAACGAAGTTGCATCCACGACCACTTATCTCGACAAGCGCATCGCCCTGCCCGTCCCAGAGCCACCCCGCACCGCCCGGGCCCGGCCCGGCCCGGCAACTTCACAACGAAGCTGCATCTACAGGCACTCATCTCGGCCCGCGCAGCGCCCCGCCCGGCCGCACCCTGGAGACGGACGGGGCCGGCGCGCCCAGGAACACAAGTCGACACAGCCCTCTCTACGAGTGCGAGAGAGACGGCGGGCCCGGACACCGCAGCGCGCCGCGGCGCGCGCTCAAAGCAAAGTACTCCTTCAAAACGAAGCTGAATCTACAGGCAATCATCTCGACCCGCGCAGCGCCCTGGCCGGCCGCACCCTGGAGACGGACGGGGCCGGCGCGCCCAGGAACACAAGTCGACACAGCCCTCTCTACGAGTGCGAGAGAGACGGCGGGCTCGGACCCCGCAGCGCGCCGTGGCGCGCGCTCAAAGCAAAGTACTCCTTCAAAACGAAGCTGCGTCTACAGGCTCTCATCGCGACCCGCGCAGCGCCCGCGGCAGCGCCCTGGCCGGCCCCGCCCCGCCCCGCCCCGCCCCGCCCCGCCCGGGGGCTTGCCCGGCCCGCCCCGCCAGCCCCGCCAAATAAATAACGCTTCCATCTGAAGTTACATCAAAATTAAAACTGCGCATTCAAGTAGCACGGTTCAGATTCAGATCACGAAAAGGGAAACTGATGACCGCGCTAGCCACACTGAGCGGCACAGAGTCAAGTTAACCAAATCTGAATATTCGAACCCAAATCGTTTCAAATCGAAGGAGCGCTCGGCCCGGCCAGGCCCGGGACAGACACTTCAAAACGAAGCTGAATCTACAGGCAATCATCTCGGCCCGCGCAGCGCCCCGCCCGGCCGCACCCTGGAGACGGACAGGGCCGGCGCGCCCAGGAACACAAGTCGACACAGCCCTCTCTACGAGTGCGAGAGAGACGGCGGGCCCGGGCACCGCAGCGCGCCGCGGCGCGCGCTCAAAGCAAAGTACTCCTTCAAAACGAAGCTGAATCTACAGGCAATCATCGCGAACCGCGCAGCGCCCTGGCCGGCCCCGCCCCGCCCCGCCCCGCCCCGGGGCTTGCCCGGCCCGCCCCGCCAGCCCCGCCAAATAAATAACGCTTCCATCTGAAGTTACATCACAATGAACCTGCGCATTCAAGTAGCACGGTTCAGATTCAGATCACGAAAAGGGAAACTAATGACCGCGCTAGCCACACTGAGCGGCACAGAGTCAAGTTAACCAAATCTGAAGATTCGAACCCAAATCGTTTCAAATCGAAGGAGCGCTCGGCTCGGCCAGGCCCGGGACAGACACTTCAAAACGAAGCTGAATCTACAGGCAATCATCTCGGCCCGCGCAGCGCCCTGGCCGGCCCGCCCTGGAGACGGACGGGGCCGGCGCGCCCAGGAACACAAGTCGACACAGCCCTCTCTACGAGTGCGAGAGAGACGGCGGGCTCGGACCCCGCAGCGCGCCGTGGCGCGCGCTCAAAGCAAAGTACTCCTTCAAAACGAAGCTGCGTCTACAGGCTCTCATCGCGACCCGCGCAGCGCCCTGGCCGGCCCCGCCCCGCCCTGCCCGGCCCCGGGGCTTGCCCGGCCCGCCCCGCCAGCCCCGCCAAATCGTTTCAAATCGAAGGAGCGCTCGGCCCGGCCAGGCCCGGGACAGACACTTCAAAACGAAGCTGAATCTACAGGCAATCATCTCGACCCGCGCAGCGCCCTGGCCGGCCCGCCCTGGAGACGGACGGGGCCGGCGCGCCCAGGAACACAAGTCGACACAGCCCTCTCTACGAGTGCGAGAGAGACGGTGGGCTCGGACCCCGCAGCCCGCCGCGGCGCTCGATCACAGCAAAGTATTTAAAAAATGGAAGAAGTCTTAAAACTTCACATTGAAGGAGGGAATGCCAAATTGGATTCCCAGACAAGTCTCAAGCATAGGTAAAGGGAAATCGCTGCGAGATTGAACAGAATGGAAGCGCATGGCCTCACCACGCTATCGCCCATGCAGCGCTCACAGCAAAGTATTTAAAAAATGGAAGAAGTCTTAAAACTTCACATTGAAGGAGGGAATGCCAAATTGGATTCCCAGACAAGTTACACTCCAGTCAAAGATTTAAACAAATGGCGCCTAAAAAACACACAGCCTTGTTGCGCGCGGCTCCCCACCCGCCCCGTCAGCCTTTCGGCTCAGGCCGGACAAGGAAAACAGTTCAGCTTCAAGGTATAACAAGGATGGAGGTGCTAAAGTGATCTTCGGAATCAGACGGCTTTTTCGCTCACTCGGCCCGTGTCTTCTGACCTACTCGCTCCGCCCCTCTGCCCTGCCGACTGATTTCAAAGATCGCTGTATCTCTCCGTCCTTGTTGCACCTACAGCGGTGCCTTATGCTGGACACAGCAGTGCTCCATGAGTGCGGAGAAGACAGAGGTATGAAAGCGATCTTCAGAATCGCTCGGCTGCCTTGTCCGAATAATAGAGTGCTGCTCTATGGGGTTATTTCTGAACAGCGTTTAGTAGTGTTCTCTCTGTTGCTCGTTATGTCCGAGTCCCGTGAGTGCGGCAAGGACACAGAGACGAAATCTGTGTGCGGAATCTGCACTCTTGTGGGGGCAAGGGAAGGGCCCTGTCTGTGTTAAAATATATCGCTCTGATACTGTAAAAGAATATTTACATTAAAATAAAAATCTGCCGTGAGCATGCGCTCGCGTCGATCCGCGTTATATGCCTCTTTTGCTGGCCCAGCAGCCCAGCCCTGCCGTTGCCCTGCACTGTGAGAAATCCTTGTACCGGTACGGGAAAATTTTCCATGAGAGGTCTTGTACAATTACGATTCATATTGTAAACTTTTTATAACTATGCGTATCAACTCAGAATCGATTGGTGAGCCAACAAAGTCGTAACGTGTAAAGTCGTACATGTACGAGATATGTTGTACATAGTGAATTACAAAATATATTGTACATCTACGGAAATATTTTTCACAGTGTGTGCATAGCGGGGAAGATGAGACCACCTGCCAGGCGCCAGGCATGCATGTGCACGGTCACATGTCATGCGGGTTGGCCTATCGTGCCAGAGCTTGGCGCCAACCTCACAGCGCCCGACACCCGACGCGGACTAGACTACGGCCGCACACTGGCCAAGTCTGGGCTCAGCCAATGCATTCAGAAACCAGCAAGCAGCCCCTTGCTCGCGCCTATGGTTCCTATGGCAAGCTGGCCTGAACTGAACATAATCCAGGGCGGCATTCTGCCTCAAGCAGAGCGTGAACTAGGAGACTCAAGAGGCGGCCAGCCATCGCTAACGCTTTTGCCGAATCAGTAAGGTGATTCAAGACAGTGATTTCTTCTATCTGTCCTTGTCGCCCCCATGGGAACGTCCATTTGGAGCACGAGAAGGAGAAAGAGATGACACTACTCAACGCTGTTCGGAGTCACCCCGCAGACCACAGGGAGCCTTCGCCAGAGAGGGCCATTCTTCGTGCGTGCGGCTGCTTATGACCGTGCCCCATGTGTGCGACAAAGACAGACAGCGTCAGGAGGGGTCGCGCGGCGCGGCGGCCGGTGACCGGCGGGCGAGGCGGCGACCGCACGGGGGAGGGGGGAGCGCGCCCAGTGCCGCGCCTCACTTCGCGCCGCGCCGGCTCGGCCGGAGACAGGGTGCGTCTGAGTCTTGTGAAGTGCAGTACTGTGTTGTCTTTGCGAGCTACTTTCCGCACAGAACAACATCAGCATTCAACACTCGGCGTACACATTTCAAACAAAAAGGAGGTAATGCACGAAGTCTGTGAGTCTCGGTCTATTCAAGGGGTCTCAGTGATACGGCTATACAGAGTTTTAGGGACCTTGGCGCGCTGATGGCGTGCGGCGCTGCAGGAGTGCTGGCCGCCGAGAAGATGATCTTGTTGGCGTTCAGGAGAATGTCCTCGTTTACGTCTCTCGCCGCCGTGTGTCGAGTGAGTGTCAACTTCGTTCAACATTCGAGCTTTGGGCGAACGAACGGCGAATGCGCGTGTCAGGAAGAGGCAGGACTGGGCGGGGCGTGGGAGTAGGCCGCATACTGTACACCTGCCCTCTCGGAAATGTACGCGATTGCTAAGGATTTCATTAGCCTGAAGTCCGAAATGGCAAAGGAATCAAAATGCCGGTCAAAGTTTGAAGAGAGGCATTTTAGAGGTATTTTTGCACCACTATAGGAATCCGAGATTTCCGTTCTCGAGTATTCCAAAGCTTTTATCAGCCATCCCGAAATCCTCTCCGATTGCTGTGCGATACCGGTGAATGGCTATGGCATTGCTGTGAGCGGGCGACACTGCTTTGGGATTCCTATGCGCTGCCAGTGAATGGCTGTGGATGGCTGTGGAACTGCTGTAGGATTGCTGTGCGTGATGGCAGCGGCGCAAGCACTGCTCTCGAATAGCTGTAGGATTGCTTTGCGATGCAGCACTCGACCGGCATCGTTGACACATCGTTTAGGCGTTTACTTTCCTCTTTTTAAGAATTCGAATGCTTTTGTGAATTGTTTGGAAAACCTCTGCTAGGTGTTTGCGAACGGTTTGTAATGGCTGAAAGAATCTTTCTGTTGGGGCCACCCTTAAATGTGTGTATACTGGTTCAGGGTACGTCACTAAATTAGTTAACAAGTAAAAATAATTACAGTATTCAAAAATTTATTACAGCTGGTTGTTTAATATATTAACAGAGTTCGTCAATAATCCTTCCGCGTTAGACCAATCGGAGATGGGGTGGGGAAGGGGGGCGCTTTGAGGGTGGGGGTGGACGTTGGGGTTGAGGGGGTGAGATTGGGGGTGGGGGAAGGGATGCGGCTGGAGCAGCTGTTGCTGGTGCGGCTGGAGCGGCTGCTGCTGGTACAGTTGCTGTTGGTGCTGCTGTTGCAGATTTTGATTCTGTGGTTGATGATTCTGTGGTTGATGGTTTTGCGGCTGTAGAGGCTGTTGCTGCAGGACTCCAGCTCGTTGGGGTTGCTGGAGCTGGAAGTTGTCCTCCCATGATTTATAAGACCGCTTTGCCCTGGTGACGTCATCCTTTAAAAAAATTAAAAAGAAAACAATGAATAGAATTAATGCTACTTATCATTTTCTAAGATTCAAAGGGTAGGCATGCAGCGAAAGCGAAAGTATCAACTGTAGGAAACCCTAAAATAATGGCGCTCTTCAATTATTTTCTCAAATGTTAATTAATACTAGTTTGGACTTTATTTGAAAATTGTGATGAGTAGTATTTCCACAGTCAAGCAAAATAGTGAATCAATCATGAGCAATATCGAGATGTGGATTGGCTCGTCAGAATAATCTGACTTATTAAAACCGCTGATGCTTCAAAATTACATGGGCCATGAAATTTTTTTTTATGACCATGCTTTCAGTTGGAAACATTCTATTGATTATCAGAAATTGTACAACATTTTACAACATTTACTTACAGGTTTTGATGGCTTCTTCTTTTTTGGGTTCTGTTGGTTTTCCAGAGAGAGCCGTAAACCGTCACTTTGGTCTGCCAATTTGGTGAGAACCTTGTCCACCTTCGCTTCAATCTGATTCTCGGTGTACTTGGGCACCAACTGCCCCTCATCATTGTACACCGTTCGTGCCTTCATCCACTTTCTTAACAAGCCTGAAAAATGGTGAGAGTTATATAAAATTATTATTGATAGTTGTGTATAATCTACAACTGAATTCTTCAAAACTTAATTAGGTAGGAAAGACTTACTTCCAGCAACGGTTTTGAAGTTTACATTATACTCCCTAAAGAGCATAATATTCTCCTTGCTCAATTTCTGTCTTTTTATACGCATGTATGGTGCTTTGTCACCAAAGACACCATAAAGCAAAGTGGTCGCCCAATCAGATGACTTTACTTCGTACTGAAGTTTGTCAAGGGCCACCTTGCTGATAGTGATGCCAGTGTCATCAAGGGGGACCTGCAAAAGCACACAGTTATTTAACACGGGGCACAAACATATAAAATGAAGACAGAAAGGTTCATAACATACCCTCTCAGCGGCCTCTGTTGCCAGCCCCATGGGAACCAAACGGGGTATCCACATGGATGCAACATAGCCGATGTGGATTGGGATACGGGGACTTGTCCATTTGATATCGACGTAGATTCCACCACGACCACACATGGAATGATCGATGTGGATTGCTCTCCGTGCCATCCTCCTAGATGATCGTGTGTCGATCAGGTTCGATAACCCCATGGGAACATTACATCCTATCCGCGTGGATTCCACCTTAATTTCGTGAATAACGTGGTTGCGTATCCACCCACAAAATGTCTAGGTAGTATGCACGTGGATTTATCAGGGAGGACTCTATGTGGATACAAAAATTAAGAATCCACGTGGCTTTTCAGGGAGATGGTCGATGTGGATACAGAAATGAGTTATCCCGGTGGATATGCCCTATCGTTTTCTATGTAGATGTATCTACTATCCGTCCAACTTCTGTTCAGAGGGAAATATCTACATGGAAACGATATGAGACAAAGACATGGACTCCTTTTATTTTAATCACTGTCGACTGCCCTTACAGGCTATCTACATGGATCCTACGGAAACAGTGATACTACACTCATACTCTTTTTAGTCATGGATGCGAATGTAACTCGTAAAAATTATCGCCCCGCGTATTCGTGACCTTACCGATACTCAATAAAATGCCGGACATTATGCATTGAAAAAATCATGGAGAGGTAATAGCAATCTGCTTGCTATCCGCTGCTATCCCCGTCGTCACTTCGCGGATTGCCTGTGGATGGAACCACGGCGCACCCTACCGCATATATAGCTCTAAGTTGGGTCTTACTAACAGATGTCCCAGTGGCGGAGTGGATAGCAGCGTCCACTACGAAGCAGGAGGTCCGCGGTTCAACTCCCGGTAAGGTATACGGATTCAGATTTAGATTGTTATAGAAACTAGAAGGTACTATGCCGGTAGGACGTTAGAACACATGAACTCAAACAGTAAAGAAGATAATTTTTTTAAAAATGAAATTCTTGAAGGATGATAAAATTAGCCTGAATTAGCCTGTTTACGGAAAATTCAACGACGTAGATACCACGGGGAAGGCCCATGGATAGGTGGCTCTATCCCTCATCGCTCCTCATCGATACGACGTGTCTGGGCGGATCCGTCCATGGGACATCCACGTTGTATCCTCTACCGCGAGGCCCTCGATGATCGACTCGATCATCCCCGTTGCCTCCTCGTAGGTCGTCCACATTGTCGAAACGTCGAATCGACGCGGGTGTTCCCATGGGGAGCGTGCTGGTGCTGGCCACAGAAGTACTGGGTCCTGTAGAAAAGAGGAAGGAATATTAGCGATACCTCAGGAAATGACACACATACAATTCTTGCCAGTCAGGTATATCAAGAAGCAATTGTCGATTCTTACCATTTTGAGAGCAAGACCAAGCCAGTGACATGAGTTCGCCGCTTGTTGACACTTTAGAAGCTAAACTTATGATTTAAGAACAACAAATTGCTTCCTGATGTACAATGTCAGCAGAATATAGAACACAGACAAAAGAATCCTATTGTTTTGTAATAACAATATCCTGTAGTCATAACCGAGCCTTCCGAACCAAATCTTCCAAAATGTCAAACACCAAATGGCTGAAAAGCTTCAGCTACCAAAAGTCAACAATAAAAATCAGTCATGTTAACTCAATGTCTTCGCCAACTATAAATTGCACTTCCCAATATATTTGGTTGCCAAGCATCACAGCACATGGTGCACTATCACAGATAGGTTCCAGTGGAGGCATGGTTTGACCTGAATACACTCCAGAATTTATGATCACAGATACTACACTCATAGTGATTTTCAGAAATATTCGCAGGAGAAGATAAAAATCAAAAATAAATACAAAGCAGTTTAAAACTGGTGACTATACTAAAAAACAACTAGACCAATTTTCCTCAGAAGTTAAAGTATGTATTGCAGAGGTAAACAGAAAATTTATGAAGTCAGTACGTCTTTTTCTAAAAGAACAACATAAGAAATATTGGCCACTCTAATTTTCCCCAAGATACGCATTTCATAAATGCTCTTCAAAGAATTTTCCCCAAAATACCACAGTAAACAAAAATATATGTACAAATAAAAAAACAACAATAACAAAATAAGTTACACTAGACCAGTTCCTCGAACCAACAAATTCCCTTTTTAAAAATTTATCCCAAGAAAGTAAAGTAAGATACAGTTCCTCACTGAAGTAGTACTATAAGCTTAACTGAGACCGCTTAGTCCATGGCTTGGCCTCACCAAAGAAAAAAAATCAATACTCTCTCCTTGCCTATTTACAAAACGTGACTGAACTCTTAAATGGGATTAAAAATTTACATCAATACTGGGCAGGCAATAACAAAAATATTGCAAGAACCCAATTCTCCCATCCAATTTCATGATCAAAATATTTATCTGACTAGATTACGGTTAGGAGCTGTGCGGGAATATGCAGCTCCAGACCCTCTCTGAAGAGCTCGTACTATTTTAACTCGACGCTTATTATTCAATCTCGTTTCAATTTTTTGTAAATCAGCAGGAGGCAGCAAATGATTTGGAGGTATTTTATTCAGCCAGGAAATTACGAAATCTCTTTTGGATTCAAAGGACTTACCACTACTACTGGTGACTCGCTCTTCCAAACTTGTGATTTTAGCGGTGATGGAGGACACAGTACAGTTAATCGCTGCAACCTTCTCACTCACTATGGTTTCAACCTTTTGCCCAACAGCCACCATAATAGCTGCCAAGAACGCCTCTTGTGCTTGTGCGTTCTGCTTCCTCTCTTCAGCCAGAAGTTTCTTGAGTTCCTCAACTTGATTTGGAACCACTCCCGCATCAGCTGGGTTCACTACATTAACAGGTGATTGGCTACTGTCCTCTTCTTGAATAATTTCATCGCCTGAATCTGATTCTGATCCTGCACGATACCCTTCTTGATCAGCTGCAGTAGAGATCATGGAAATCATTTCCAGCTGTTCTGAACGCATATAATCTTTGTACATTTTGTTGTGAATTCTCTGTTTTGCAATCTGTCCTGATCGCTGGAAGCAAAAGAAAAGAAGATTAACAACATGCCGTTCAAGGATTTTAATTATGTACTGAGATATACTTTTGCTCACCCTGATTTCTCTGGCCATCGTGATTGGGTTAGAAGATTGCTTAGGCCATCTCATTCCCTCTTCTTCATTTGCCGTTGATTCTACCTCACTGTCCTGGTCTTGAGTAGATACTGGTGGAAATACGATGCGCCTTGTACCCTCTTGAATCTGCTTCTCCATCTCAGCTGCAGTCTCTGAAATTAGAAAACAAAAGCAAACATAAGAAACTGGACAGGTTCATTTTATCACAGACAAAAGCTGAACACACTCACCAGTGATGCGACCAATATGTGCTTTCCACACTGTAGGCTTAGAGCCCGGAGTCATATTAATATCAGTTTTCACACCATACCAAATCTTTGGATCGTAGTCCTTGGGAGTTCGGGGCTCCCAGGGTAACGACTTATAAGTTTTAGGGCCAACTTTCTTCAACGCACTAAGCGACGATACAGGCACAGTAAATGGTCCCCTGGGGTGAGTAGGAAACTGCACTCGCGCAACCCACTGAGAAGTGTCCACAATACTACCATTATCAGGTTTTCCATTAAGACTCGAGTGTTTGCCGGCCATGATGATATTAACGTTCACGTTCAGCACAAAGTTATCTCAACGACAGCTCCGACAGAAAGAAAGAAACCGGCTCGAGACAACGTTTAGCGTCGGTCGTCGGCGTGCCTTTTTTCTTGTCTTCTTCTTGCCCTTGTGGCCAGAGAGACACATCTGTACCAGATAGCATGTTGGCAATGTTAGAGTGCATTTGGACTCTATAATTTTGAGGTAGTAAAAAATTACAGCCGAAACATAACCCTGTACTTTCGGACTTTATTTCTATTCCGAGTGTTTCTAAATTTACGTCGGACAGAAGGTGCCTAAAGCTCTCCTAGCCATCAGTTTGGTCCGCTCGCACGCTCCCCACCTCCCCCTCCCTCCCCACCCCACGTCCCGTCCCGTCCCACGTCCACGTGTGATTTGTTTACATCGGTTGGCGTCGGTTTCTATTTTGATGTTCTGATCGTGAAACTCTGTTGGTTGCAGTATTTATGTTCAAACTCACAGAATTTCTGCACTCCACTCAAAAATGCCTCCCAAAAAGAGGTGCGGGCCTAGTCGGTGGACTATTAGGCGACGCCGAAATGAAGAACAAGCTGCCAAGGCTCAGGCCATGGCCAAGGGGAGAAATTATGAAATTCAACCAGATCCAGAGCTAGGACCAATGCGGTTAGTAATTTTCTCTGTCATAATGCCCTGATTCTCTGATCTAAATGTGCTCCCTCAATGGGGTCTATTTCATTTGACCTACCCAAAAGTTGACCTGCCTCAATATTTTAACTAAAATATGAATATTTTTAAATGATTCAAAAAACTAAAAATATGTTCCCATTTTTTGACCTACCCAAAAGTTGACCGACCCATTAAAATATCGAAAATATTAATATTTTCAAAAAAATAAATGGGTAGGTCAACTTTTAGGTAGGTACACGATTTTCATTAAAAAATACCTCTGAAAAAGGGAGCACCTCATTCAGACTAAAAAAAATCGTCCTAATAATTATTAGTACGATTTTTGTTAGGACAAATGAAAAAATGGAAACGCCAAATCGAACTAAAAATAAAAAAATTAAATAAAAATACAAAATTTAATTAAATTAATTACTTAATACTAAAGTATTTAATTAATTAATTAAATAATTAATTAATTAAATAATTAATTAAATAATTAATTAAATAATTAATTAATTAGTTAATTAATTAATTAATTAATTAAAATTCTCTTGAAAACCGGATAACAATGGCCTGCAGCACAGCACAGCCCTTGCGCAATTAACGATACAGTTATAAGGTAACATTGGGACGTCTGCCGGACGTCCGATAGTCTCAATTAGGGTTGGTTCTAGGTGGAATGCTGCGTCCGGAGGTACGACTCGTCATCCGAGCCCCATCCCGAGGGCGTCGAATAGGTAAACTCAACGTCCTGAGAGTGTCCCTTCATCCTACGGCCGTCCCGAGGACGTCCAACCCAGTCGAACCCAGTGTAGGAAAAACTAACAACCACAATCTCAAATTGAAAAAGGGGCCGTTCTACTTCTATAAGTACCGTTCATTTCATGTGGTAAGTACGGAACACTTGACAACATACTCAACCTGGAGGGGAATTGATCCTTCAGCCTTGGGGTCGAGGGGGCCACCACTTCGGTTTAGGATGTACACAGGATTACGTGATTACAGGGATTACACCTGAATTTTGTGGGATTACACATGAATTCCTGGGACTAAAACCACTACATAAGAGCAATTAGGTGAAATTTAGTGAAAATTCTTCAAAATTTAGTTAAGGATTACACGGATTACACAGGGATTACACTGACAACTGTACACAGGATTACAGGAGTGGTGGCCCCCTCGCTTGGGGTCAGGGACACCACCGGGACGGCCAAGACGAAGACGACAGGGGGATGGCAGGGACGCCGCTCGCATGATACTCGCGCATACTCGCGAAACTCTTTGTACCGGGTGTTTCTTTGAATGTGTAACAGTGTTGCGGGTCTGCCTACCCAATTACCCAATTCGCCCGTAAGGCGCCATGGCCCCTTTTGAGCGCTAGCGAGTACGCAATCCCGCAACACTGTTACATATTGAAATAAACACCCGGTAATAAACATCCGGTATAACCCAACCTTGGACAGTTGAGGCTCCTCTGAGCACTCCGTGAGGGAGGCGGGCCTCGGTTGGCTGCCGCCGTCGAGGAGGTATTCACTCAGAATGTTGGTGCATACAGTATTCCTTAATTCATGTGTCACACGTATGACAACATCAGTATGAGGGACCTTCATTCAAACTGGAAACTGGTACACTGTGAGAAAAAACTACAATTTAACTACAATTTTTTACCGTTATTTCGGAGTACAATAAAATATTGTACTAAAATTGAACCCGGTATAGGGTAAATTAGTGATGTACGGCAACGAAAACCGTAAACCGTTAATTCAAAACCGTTGTTTAGTTGTATGAAGTACGGTTTTTCTCACAGTGTACAAACGCCTTACGGATTGTGGTCGCCTGTGAGGTAGGCAACCCATTGCGCACGCATGTTTAGCGGGCTGGCCGTTCATTGGAAGACATGGGGAAAAGGGTGTGGGGCGGGGGTGGGAGGAAGGGGGTGCTGGGATACGGGGCTAAGGAGAACGGGTACAAATGTAAGTCATAGGAAGCCGGGCCAGCCCTAACACATCCTCAACTTCACTATATTATAACGACCGCGCTCAGCAGGCAAGGCCGGCCGAAGTTGGGCCGCTGGAGGACGCGCCCGGCCAGGTCCTGCGGGCCAAAGTCTTCCAGGCGGGCGGGCTCGCCCAACATGGCCCCGCAGGCCATTGTTGTAATTGTATAGAGAAAATTCCACTCTTTTCCTCAAATCTTTTGCAACCAAGCCCTTTATGTGTAAAGAAAGTGAAACGGTAATGTTATTTACCATCCCTAACACTGAAAATCTACGAGTCATAATTTCTCGCCCCATACGAGTGAGAATTTGAGGGCAAATTTATTACACTCTGGAGAGTAAGAATTTTTTTCCTCGCCCTTTTTGAGAAAGAATTTTGAGACCTCGCCCAAATAAAGTGAGAATTCGTGCTCAAATTAAGTGAGGTTAAAAAATCCTTACTCAAATAGAGCGAGGCTCAAAAATTTCTCGCTCGAAAAGAGTGAGGTTAAAAATTCTCACACTAATTAAGTATGAAAAAGTGTCCTCACCCATTTTGGGCGAGAAATTCGATTCTACGGTTTGCAGTGAAGTAGTAGAACGTCGCGGTCAAAAATAACTCTAAAGCGCAACAACGCTTACTGGATTGGGAGAGCCAAAAGATAATAGCAGGGGGAAGGGAATGCCTCAGCATGCCGAATTAACATTAGCAGTAACCCAATATAGCAAGGTGTTGAAACTAATGCGTTACCCGGCATATCTGGTGTCAGGGCAGTTTTACGCGGTATCTCACCATATTTGAGGGCAATTGGCATACTCACAATGCTGCCTTGCTTTGTCGTTAACCTGAACATCCGCTATGACGCCACGCCGTCCCCCGCGTATTGTATCCCCCCCCCCCCCCTCCCACCTTCTTTTTAGGGGGGCCTATTGTTTCGCCCAGAAGTTTTGAAAGGCCCCGATGAGCGCTTTTGCTTTCTCGCACGAAAGATTTTTAGGCACGAAGTAGCCTTATGGTTTTGTCTCAGGATCCTTTTTTTTTAAATTATTATTATTATTATTAAATTATTATTTCTAGTTATTAGTGTGGCCCCTTACCTTAATCCTGATTTTTCTACACGATTCTGATAAGACTTGGCAGAGAGGTAGCACTCAATCAACTTATTTCAGCGCTGAAATACCAGCCCAAAGTTAGCGTCCAATTTCGAGAAATTTCGTTCTGAAATCAGTTTCTATGGTAATACTCGACTTGTCACGGGAAAACAGCGTAGAAAGGGGAGTCGAGCCGAGTCGCCATTGTTGCGGGTGCTCAACCCCTCGGCGCGCCGCGAAGGGGAGGAGTGTGGCCGAGGACTTGTTGATTCAACTCATGCACAGTAGTTAGAGAAAAAAAATGGAACGACAGGTTAGAATAAAAATGTCAAAGCAGTGTTCGAATGCCCATTGCACAACGAGCCTACACTGCAAAAGCAAGAGTGAGATGTCTCATCAAAATGGAGCGAGATTTTTCCTCTTGCCCCATTTAAGTAAGAGTTTAGAAACCTCGCTCTTATTGAGAAAGAATTTACAACATCACGCTAATTAAGTGAGATAAAGGATAAAAATTCTCACTGATAAAGGGCGACGTTTCCCAATCCTAACTTAAATAGGGCGAGCTTTTTGAGACTATTGCTGTAATTAAACGAGAAAACCAAACCTCGCTCTCAAAGAGTGGGGGAAAATTTCTCGCTCTCCTGGGGGCGAGAATCCTGGCTCTGGTATTTTCAGTGTAAAAAGTAAAAAAAGAATCAATGTGATCGGACAATTTTTACGGAGAGACTAACTTCTAAATCTATTGAGCTAGAGATCTAAAATCTGGCAGGGGACCCGCTGTACTAGTGACTCTGAGATAAAGCAAATTCAATAACATGACCCATAAGGCTAGTAATTTTAAATTAAATTTCTACATAAACCATCATCCACCGAAGTATTTTGTGAAACAAAAACATTAACGAACTTCATGCCAACCGGGATTTCCTGAAATCGTTTTTATTACTATGATTGTGATTATTATTATTACCCTCTCGATTATCCTGCTAGACGATGGCCCCTTGGCTGCAGGTAATTATCGAAATATTGAAATATTCAAAATAACCGAAATTATCGAAATAACCGAAATTATCGAAACAACCGTCCTGAACAACCAGACGCCGACGCCCCACCGATAGCGGCGTCCCGGTGGCTGGGTGTCCCCTCATCCTCTACATCGCCTACCTCATGCCCGAGGGGGCATTCACTCTTAAAATCCAGGACCCGACTAATACGTCTATTACGCTGTATTACGCTCCGAAAATTTACAGATTTAGCCAAAGTCAGGCAAAAACAGGCAAAAACAGCCTAAAACAACCCAAAAATGAGTTAAATATGGAGAATTTTGGCCATTACCTTGGCCATTACACTCCTACTACGCATACTATTACGCCTTTATTACGGATAGAGTGACCCGACTAATACGCCGAGTGCATGCCCCCTCGCTCATGCCCTACGCCCGGTGGCCGCCGCCGCCCCCGGCCGCCCCACCCGTCCCGGTGATGAGCGCCATGCTCGTCCTGGACACCCAGAAGCCGAAGCCCCATCGATAGCGGCGTCCCGGTGCAGTGTTTTCGATCGGTCGGGTTTGCCTCTATTCGCTTGCCCGACGCTCAGAGGGTAAAAGTGAGATAGCATGATGCACCCAGCAGCTATCTCTCTCGCTCACGTCTCTCGCTCGATGACCACGACTTTGACTTTCCCACCACGCCAAGTAGCACTAGGCGTCACCTGTCCCCGCAACCTCACCTCTCGCCCGGCCGAGCGGGGCTTTGCATCCGAAGAGCGTGCGGAAGCGCGGCGGAAGGCCGGTGATTCGGAGACTGTCCGGCTCACCCTATGTACCCGACGAGCAGTCCGTCGGTCGGGTCGGGTCGGGTCGGTTATGGACAACAGCCGGTATCGGGCAAGCGAAGAGAGGCCAACCCGACCGATCGAAAACACCGCCCGGTGGCCAGCTGCCTCCTCATCCTCCACATCGCCTACCTCATCATGGTCCCACCACTGGTGGCCGCGCGCCGGCGCCCCGCCTGAACCTGAGTCCCGGTGGCCGACGCCCCATCCGTCGCGGCCCTTGGTGCTGGCCAGCCCGGCCTAGAGCAGGGAAACGCGCGAGCCCAAAGGCTCGTATGCGTCCGAAAACGACGAGTGAGAGAGTCGCTCGAGCGAGAACTTAGCTCCCTCTCACTCTCACCCCTCGATTTTGGACGTGTACAAGCCTTTGCGCTCGTTCGTTTTCCTGCTCTGGCCCGGCCCGCGAAGCCTGCTACGCGAGGCGTGGTGCGGCACGCTTTACCTTGTTTGTCACACAAGTGGAGTAATAGGCTTCGCTATTGCTCAGCTAATGAGTGTTTTTAGCCCGCCCTTCTGCTTTGAAAAAGCTTTAGAGCGGGCTTATGCAATCGATGCGGTGTCTGTCTGTTTGTTTGTTTGTCTGTCTGTCTGTTCCACTCGAAGGAGTTGAGCTAGAGAGTTGAAATTTTTAGGGTATCTTAAGGGTCACTCCTGGACACCGAAACGCCTGGTGCAAATCCTGCTAACCCTCATTAAGGCACTGAAAAAAATTACTAAAGTTTTCACGGAATAAAAAAAATAAAAAAAATTAACTTTTTCCAACCCCGTCGACCCGTACCTCTCCGGAAGCGTCTTTTCGCGTCCAGTTCAATGGTGCACACCGTTTTACGAAAAAGTGGACCCAACTCGCGACTACACTGTAAAAAGCACCCGTAATTGGTCCAGTTTTCAACTTTTCTCAACCCCATCGAGCTGCACCTCCCCGGAAGCGTCTCTTCGCGTCCAGTTCAATGGCGCCCACCGTTTTTCGATAAAAAGGACCCAACTCGCGAGACTCCACTGTAAAAAACCCAAAATTGGTCCACTTTTCAACTTTTCTCAACCCCATCGACCCGCACCTCTCTGGAAGCGTCTTTTCGCGTCCAGTTCAATGGCGCCCACCGTTTTTTGATAAAAAGGACCCAACTCGCGACTACACTGTAAAAAGCACCCAAAATTGACCCACTTTTCAACTTTTACGAACCCCATCGACCCGCACCTCTCTAGAACCGTCTTTTCGAGCGCAATACAGTGGTGCCAACCGTTTTTCAATTTCCCGTGTTGCCAATCGTCAAAACTCAAACATTTCGATTATTTTCGACGTTTTCGACATTTCTCGATATTTTCCCATATTTTTCGATATTTTCGACATTTTTCGTTGATTTTCGATATTTTTCGATATTGTTGCGATATTTTTCGATATTTTTCGACATTCTCAATAATTTTCGATAATTTTCGATATTTTTCGACATTTTCGATATTTTTCGATATTTTTCCATAATTTTCGATAGTTTTTGATATTTTTTGACATTTTTGATAATTTTCGATGTTTTTCGATATTTTTCGACATTGATGACATATTCCGACATATTTCGATATTTGTAAACATTTTCGACAATTTTTGATATTCTTCGACATTTTTCGACACTATCCCTCATTTTTCGATGTTTTTCGATGTTTTTCGACATTTTCCATAGTTGTCGATTTATCTCAACATTTTTAAGATATTTCGAGTTTTCGACATTTTTGACGTATTTCTACATATTTCGACAATTTTCGACATATTTCGACAGTTTTTGAAATTTTTGACACCCCTCGACACCTATGCCGTTAAAATCGTTTCGACGAGCGTAATTCAGTGTTCCCAACTGCTGCCAATTAAAGTCCGAGTTCGACCGTTCCATCTGAGGCCGAACTCACGTATTTCGACATTTTTCGAGATTTCCGACTCCCCCTTTTTGCCAAATAACTGACCGTTTAGTCACTATCGGCACGTTTTCAAAGCAGAAGGGAGGGCTGTAGTTTCGGTGGTTCACCGTTACAAACTGCCTCTCTCCGAAGAGAATGCCTTTACGGGCCGCAGGCCCGACCATTTACAAGCTAAGAGCACGTTCTGTGTGACTTAGGGGTCGGGCCGAAGGCCCGACCGAACGCCGCCGGCAGGCCAAGCAGGCACGCCCCCTGCCGAACGGAGTTGCCAGCGTAGCGAAGCGGAGCTGGCAACGACGTTTGGCGGAAGGGCGGGCCTGCTTGTTTACAGTGCAAATCAGAATACAAATAACATCCCCTGTAGAACGGCAATTCTGAATAGAAAGTACTTTACTTTCTAAAGACGCAACAAAAATACATTTAGCGTGTAGCCTACGACCGCACTCAGGCCTGGCCGTCACGATGGTGCTCGTGCATACACAATCTCATCATAGATACGAGTTATTTTGTACTTACCGGAACTTCTGGTCTCTTGCACCCATCCGCGATGCACCAGCTGACATCATTCGTCGCATCCCATCTAAAAAGCTTGTGGACGCTGTGTCCGTCGTCCCCGTCATGACATTTTCGGGGCCTCCCACGCCTAGGCCTCGTAAAAACTTCATCTGACGAAGACGAAGCCGACGCCGATGATGCCATGTTGAACAAGACGACACGCCCCTAATAGAAGCGAAACTCCCAAATCGGTCCCAGTTTAGTTCCAAAATTGTCCCTTGCCTTTTGAGGGACTTAAATAGGATTCGGGATTTTGCAAAATCCCCTTTTAATCCCACTCTTTTGGAATCCCTCCGAAGTCCCTTTTTGCTCTCACGTGCATTTTTAGGGCATGTTCCAAAAATGGTGAAAGAAGCTTCCTAGACAATTTTTAACATGTCAGGCGTCATCACATGGTCGGGAAGTACCCTGTAGAAGAGTACCATGTAGGAAGGTGCGTCATCGCATAGGAACTTGAAGCTGGGCCTTATCAGTTGCCACTGCCGAAACATGTATGGGACTCCAGTTCGGATTCTACAGGGATTTGGGCGTTTACCTGCCAGAATCCCAAGTCCCAGTTTTGACCCGTTTTGGAACATATCTGGCATTTGGAATTTGGGACTCGTAAGGGATTTGGACTTTGGGATTAAAAAGGGAGTTTCTTTTCTATTAGGGGCCAAGCACGCCCGAGCGGCGGCGCCGCCACCGATTCGTAAACACACGCACACGCACGACACACGCACGACACTCACACAGCAAGCAACTAAACTAGCCGGAGGAGCCGGAGCCGGCCGGCCGGTGACAGATGAACGAACTGCTCTGATTAGCGCTCTCTCGGTCACCTCTTATTTTCCCACACCCCTCCCCCACCTCTCTCGCTGTCCAGGCCGGCCAACGCACACCGCACCGCACACATCCACCTGCGCTGCACCGGGGAGACAGCTGACTGATTCCGAAGAGCGTTCACCTCGCTCTGTCTCCCTCGCACCTACACGGCACACCCCATGAGAGCGAGTGAGACAAGGGGAGGGAAGCGCTCTTCTGAATGAGTAGGTTGAGGGAAGGCGGAAGGGTCGACGAGAGGAGGGGCTCTAACATTTCAAACGTATACTCTATACACACATTTCGTATGAATATGCTTTAAATAAGTGTAATTTAGCCGCGGTGCCGGGCTGGGTCGCGCTCATAGCAGCACAGCAAGTGCGAAACCGTGCGCTCCTTGGCGGAGGTGGGCGCGGCGCCGGGCGGGCACAGAGCACCTGCGACATGAGACACTCATGGGCGAGGCCGGGCCGTGCTCATAGCAGCACAGCAAGTGCCCTGCCGCGTCTAGTCGCGGCCTTTTAAAAAGCTGCTTCCCGGCACCGAGTCGGTGAGATAACGTTATTATTAACCGTTAATAATAACCGTTATTATTTCCTGGTATTCGAATTAACGTTAAAGTAAAAAACGTTATTTTGTGTAACTTTAAATGATCGTTAGCAAAGTTAACGTTAAATATTTATTATTTCAAATAAGTTATCGGTCTAATTGTTATCTGGTTTAACCGATACAAGTCCAAGTTGCATAATCGTTATTGGGATTTAACGTTAATTCAACAACTTTTGTTACGCGTTAAAGATATATTTTGTAACGAACAACTTGGTCAACTTTGAAAAGGTAATGTTAAGTTAACGCACCCTGGTGTAGGCTCGTTGTGCAATGGGCATTCGAACACTGCTTTGACATTTTTATTCTAACCTGTCGTTCCAATTTTTTTTTTCTAACTACTGTGCATGAGTTGAATCAACAAGTCCTCGGCCACACTCCTCCCCTTCGCGGCGCGCCGAGGGGTCGAGCACCCGCAACAATGGCGACTCGGCTCGACTCCCCTTTCTACGCTGTTTTCCCGTGACAAGTCGAGTATTACCATAGAAACTGATTTCAGAACGAAATTTCTCGAAATTGGACGCTAACTTTGGGCTGGTATTTCAGCGCTGAAATAAGTTGATTGAGTGCTACCTCTCTGCCAAGTCTTATCAGAATCGTGTAGAAAAATCAGGATTAAGGTAAGGGGCCACACTAATAACTAGAAATAATAATTTAATAATAATAATAATAATTTTAAAAAAAAGGATCCTGAGACAAAACCATAAGGCTACTTCGTGCCTAAAAATCTTTCGTGCGAGAAAGCAAAAGCGCCCCTCCCCCCCCCTCATCGGGGCCTTTCAAAACTTCTGGGCGAAAGCAATAGGCCCCCCGAAAAAGAAGGTGGGAGGGGGGGGGGGGGGATACAATACGCGGGGGACGGCGTGGCGTCATAGCGGATGTTCAGGTTAACGACAAAGCAAGGCAGCATTGTGAGTATGCCAATTGCCCTCAAATATGGTGAGATACCGCGTAAAACTGCCCTGACACCAGATATGCCGGGTAACGCATTAGTTTCAACACCTTGCTATATTGGGTTACTGCTAATGTTAATTCGGCATGCTGAGGCATTCCCTTCCCCCTGCTATTACCCCTTTGGCTCTCCCAATCCAGTAAGCGTTGTTGCGCTTTAGAGTTATTTTTGACCGCGACGTTCTACTACTTAGGGATGGTAAATAACATTACCGTTTCACTTTCTTTACACATAAAGGGCTTGGTTGCAAAAGATTTGAGGAAAAGAGTGGAATTTTCCATAAGCATGCAGCTCTGACAAATTACTAGGAAGTTCAGTGCTCTTTGATGCAGACAGAATTTTGTTGTCATATGCCCTGAAATATTAAAAATTAATATTATGATACAATAAAACCCAAATTAAAAAGCGCGAAAAAAGAATTTAAAATAGTGCGGTAAGAAACCGCGTCACCTTATTCTGTTGTTAAAAGTTGTTAAGCAGCAGGAGTGGTAGCAAGCTTCCAAAGCAATCAGATCATGTGCCCCATTTACTTTTGCCAAGAGACTTGTATCTTTTAGTAATACTGCATAGTTCTTAATTTTAGAACTTATACTGACTGTAGTCACATTAATTAGAGGCTGCTTTCTTGTTGCTGTTTTATCACAGAATAAGCACTTTGTCTGATCGAAGCCACTACTGCAGCGTCTCGTTTTCACAGGAGAATTCGACTGCACTGTTTCTTTGCTTTTTCTTTTCAAAGCTCTTTCATATTCTCTATCTGAACACTTCATCAGGCAATACTTATGATAGACAGCATAACTAATTTTTAACGTCTCATAAATTCCTGATCCATTATTAAGTTTTAATATTTTAATTTCAAAGGGCAGAGAAGAGAGCAAACCAGCAGAGTCGAACATGCGTAACAGTTTGTCGAGTTTTGAGTAACCCTGAAATTTCTCTGCATTGCTGTTTTTTGAAGGAATAATCAGCTTAGATCCATCGTCTTTCTGACAAAGCACACACAATAGAGTATTCCGGCGGCAGATCTGGAGAAGACTCATGGGAATAACAAAAGCCCACAGCGCATGCGCGGGCTGTGGTGGGGGGTGGTTGGGCTGGGGAGGGGGGCGCCGCCCGCTCGGTATGAGAAATCAATCGGCGCGTTGCTTGTTTCCAAAGGGATTCCCCTGTGTAATGCGTAAAGTGTGACGAAATAAACAAAAAATTAACATTTTTCGATTACTTGTTCATACGATAACGCTCTAATGCAAGAAAAAAATAATGAAAGGTACGTGTCTGCTAACGTTGTTTTCACTTTAAAGATTTAAATCACAATTCATAACCTGTTGATGCTGGGTTAATTACATTGTTTTTCTGTAGTTTTATTTTAAAACTTCCTTTATGATTTGGAAAACTTGTTTTTCATTTTATGCAGATGGAAGTTAAACCTCTAATGACAGGTTCTTAAGGCGGCTTCATCAACACAGGTGTCACTTGTTATGTGAACTCGACTCTCCAGGTGTGTTAAACAGGGATTGACTTACAGAAATATTAAAAAATAAAACTAATAAAAAGAAAAAAGATTAACTAATAATTATTGGTGATTATTTGTATTGTAATGGTTCTCTATTAATCTTTTATATTGTTTTGTATCTGTTGCGATGTCATCACAGTTTCTTTTGCACATTGACCCGATTTTTGAGTGGTTGAAGAATTCACAGTTTGATGTGGACTCAGTTTCCTCTACTGTCAAGGAATTATCCAAATTACATAGAAGTCAAAGTACCGTGGATCCCAAACCATTACTCTCTTGGCTCAACTGTGAGTTTTCATCTGGTATTGAATGTTTACTCATTGTATTTATTAATATGCCTTTGTCATTTGTTTCAAAATTTTAACTTCCTAAGGTATTTCTCCAAACCTACGTAATGATACCCAAGAAGACGCCCATTAGTTTCTGGATGGACTTTTGAAATGTTTCCAGGAGGAAAGCCAACAGTTGGATACTAATATTGTGGAATGCACATTTGGTTTCAATCTCACTGTTACAGGTAAGGAATATTCTCTTGAAATTCTTTTCTTTGTCTTCCTTTAGTTAATGGAATTAATGAACAATGTTGTTTGCAGTTACATGTGAAGTATGTGCTCACACTTCTTCAGAGAGAAAGGAAATGAATGTGCTATATTTTTCTCTTTTTATAAATAAAGCAAGTAGTGTGGAGGATGCATTACAGCAGTACTTCCAGTCTAGTGGAATGAAATCATACTGCCGTCACTGCAAAAGTGACAGGTCTAAAAGGCAAGACATTTCAATTGATAAGTCAGCACCCTTTTTAATACTGCATCTGAAGAGGTTCATCATGGGAGAAAAGGGATCGGCAAAGTTATGTAGGAAAATACAAATTAACAGAGCTGTAAATTTTAATGGGAAGCAATTTAGGCTGGCGGCTCTTGTCATGCACCATGGGACATCAATTGATGGTGGCCACTATACTGCACTGTGTCGCAGAGAGGAAGGGTGGTGGCATTACAATGACCACAATGTTAGGAACAGGTGTCATTTGAACTGTATTATGTCTATCGGTTAGAGGTGTGTCATTAACAGAACTTTCTGAATTTTCAGGCTAAGATGATTCTTATGGATGAGCAGACATTGAAGGGTTTGCAGAATACTTCTTACCTTCTCCTGTATGAAGATATGAATGTCCAGACCGCAGATAAAGTAATTACCACTCCAGGAAAAAGGGGGACCAATTGTTGGATTTCTACACCCCTGAAGCCCTCAGTGTCACCCAAAGAAATCCCTTCTAAGGAACCCATCCGAAGTACTGAAAGGGGATGCAGTCAGCCTCAACGGAAAGTGAAGAGAAAGTTAGACATGGTAATCATCTCAACTATTGTTTATTTAAATTCAATTTCTACAAATAATCTCTTAAAAAATCTTGTTGACTTACCATTTCTTTCTTATTGGCAGGACTCACATCAAAAACACATTGGGAGTGATAATAAAGCTGGCAGTGAACATACTACAAAGGTACATTAATTTATAATATTTGTTTTCTACTTATATCACCACAGACTAAACATCATACTTTAGAAGGCATGGCTCCAATTTCCTTGGAGTGCGCATAAGAAAGTATTCAGGTATCAACAGCCTATTATGTAAAGGAATCAAGATTGCACACATTTTCTCCCACATCTTTCTGTCAAACTTAATTGTCTGCAGAAACATGTTTTTGGGTGACCAAACTACAAAGTCGCATTCTTTTAATTCTAGTAGTCCCATGCTCATTTGAACCTGGTACATGTAAGCATGGTCCCTCTTAAGTTCCACATCTCCATTCTTAGATCGATGGAGGCAGAAACGGTCCTGTTGACTCTTGCTCAGATATTTTTCAAAGTCCTGTGGGTCTCCATGCTTCAGCATCTCTGGGCACTTAATTTCTAATAGTCTTTTGGGTGCAATTTGGGAAGTTACAAGGCCATCTGGGCTGCACCCAAGTTCCATGTACTTAGGATTCCTCCACAAACCAGATGTTTTAACTGCAACACTTGAGTCAGTTTCCTCCTTCTTCAACTCGTAAGATTCTCTGGCCACTTTTTCTTTGGTCAGACCATACTTTGTTGCTGAGTTACCTTGAAATTTATTCATGAGCCACAGGTGGTCACGTAAGAAGTTCTTGTAGTCCTGAGGAGTAATGTGAAATTGGTAAAGATAGTTTATATGTCACATTGTTTTATTCTAGTTCGAATGTATTGAGAGGATCAACAAGATAGTTGTGGCCATCCACAACAAGCGAGTATGACACACATTTCAGGCAAGAAACAGATACAATGTCAGTAATTTGGGAATTAACAAATTCAACATATCTTTCTATATTTGTAGGTAGATCAGAGGATCTCTGTACTAATACATAGAATTTATCTGAAGTGGATGCAGATGCTTTCAAAAAAGTAAGAATTAAACCATGATTAATCACATCATTACAAATGTATGCACAAAAGAATGAAACACGAGATCCTCTTCCATAAGACTCACTAACAAATAATTGGCCATCCTTATACAAACGGTAGAAAAATCTACAGTTAGTGAGATCTAAGGACAGGGAATTAATTAAAGTTTTGGCACATTTAGAATGAATTGAAGTATCAGAAAAGCCTCCTACAACATAAGTGCCAGGACATATTTTGTCATTAACAGAAAAACCTTTGTGCTTTTTAGTAATTATTTGGCACCACTCTCTGGCACTTACTCAACAGTACCAATCAAAAGTGGCAGATCTGTGACAAGCTGCAAGCGGGATCCCATTTGCATTATAGCATTTTTTGTTCCATGCACTAAAGCAGCCATTTTGCCATTTAAATCTTCATACCTGAAGCAACTAGTGTAACACAAGGGGCCGGACTCTTGAACACACTGTGGCAGATGTCTTAAACTTTGAAGATTCAGAGACATATGTCTAATACCATATAATATTTGAAAATCTTTACAAAATTCAGTAAGAAGTAAATCAGCACGTTGAAGGTCAGCCTGTGAGATACTAGACTGGTTAAGTAGTGCTACTCCTGTAACTAATTTTCTTAAGTGGTCATAATATTTATCAGACATTATACCTTGAAATACAACAAGTATCAAATAAAGCAAAAATGTTCGGCACAGAGAAGCCTTCCAATATGACAGACATTTGTCGACATCAATGGGTAACCGCTGCACAAAGTGAGGCAAATTTAAAACATGCAGACGGTCATTGACTCTCACTATTTTCTCGACTGAGAAAATGGCTGCGACTTATATTTAACATCAAAGAAAAGCCTTAACAGCGCTTTCAAATTTCCCATGTAAACACAGTGCATTACATCAATACTCATGCCATCAATTAGAGAAACTGAACACATATATGAAAGAAGAGTGGGACCAAAAACACCATTAGATCCATCCTTTGAATTTCTACTTTCTTTAAGACTATCTTCATAATTTTTCCGGTCTCTCAATTGAAGTTCATCTTGATGAGGAAACACCATTACATTTGCACTCCTCTCTGATTTTTCCCCCTTGATAAGACATTTTGAACATGCAAAGTAGCCTGAATGGCCCTTCATGTTCATGAAACATGCCTTTGCAGGGGCATCACAGGTACAATACAAAGGAAAAGCACAAACATCAATACAGCAGTCAGCACCATGGGGCTTTACCATAATTCCATTTTGTAGTTTTTCCAGCTCATGATAGGTAGGTAACAAAAATATATTTGGGTGAGGTTTCCCTTGACCTCCCCAAAGGCCTCCAATTAAAATGTTTTCCTCTTTGTGTCTCTCTTCAGGCGGTAATTCATTTATTGAGAACAAACAGTTCCACACAGAGTATGTGGAGCAAACATAAACCTGCAGGCCATCCGAATACCAGGTAAAAGAAATATTATTATCATTCTTCAAAATACCTTTTTCTGCTTCCTTGTAGACTGACCCATCAAATATGTCCTCAATATTATCTTTGTTTTGCTTAACCCTCTCTTTTTTGTATTTAAGTTTATCAACAAAACCAGGACGGTTGTACAGCCTTTGGAGCTGAGGAACAAGAGGACACGATATAAAATAACTAACTCTACGTTTAGGAGAGGTACATACAGTACATATATCTTGCAAAGAGGATCTAATTCTATAACACTGATCACAAAAATAATACATAATCAAATCACTATCATAAGCCCTAAAATATTTTTTGGATTCATATGCAGATTTTGGTAAATTATTTGGCTGAGGGAGTAGAATTTCTAACAGATCTAAAAGTTTGGCTGTATCTTTTCCGCTCAAGTGGGTGGACTGCGCATTTGTTAAAACTGACACCATGCAATCATGAACTGTTAGATTTGACCCTTCAAAAAGAGGGATTTTTTGAGGAGAATCACTACTTTTGTCTTCAACACAACGTTGGAATTCAGAAGAATTAAAGAAGCTGAAGTTGTCTTCAGAAGTGTCAAAATATGTAGGCTGCTGAATCTCTGAATTATCTTCCATTTCCTCTTCTACATTTACCACTGGATTAAGAGGGACAGAGTTCAAAAACTGACTCCAATCTAGACTAAGTCCTGAAAATATAAAATTAAGAATTAATAATCTCTCAAAAACGAACATCTTAAACTACAATGCACTTTATGTACTGATGCCAAAGTTTTGCTTGTCAAAATTGAACATGAGTTTTCATATACTTTTAGTACCAAAATGTTTTCATCTTAAACATAGGAGACATAAAAAATTACCTGTGCTGGTTAATAATGAATCAAATACGTTGGATGGTTTTGTAAGTTGTGGTTTATGCATGGGTTCATGTGGTGGCTGAACTATTTGTTCCACACTTGCACCTTCTGTGAGATCATCTACTTGAGCTGAAATTGAAAATGAATAATCTTAGTTCACTGCATGACTTTGAATGTGGGGAGTGTGGGACTGTCAAAAGACAAACTCTTGCCAAACAGCTTACCTTTTACTTTCAACAATGAAGATTCAATGGATGGAGGAGTTGGCAGGTATTCCTGTATTCCTGCTTCCATAAGTGGCTCATATAACACTGAAGATTTACCTAAGTAACAAACAACGTCAAATTATTACTTTTCTTCACACATCATATTGCAACTTGCCATTTCAAGTCGAACAATACTATAGGTGAAATTAAAATTACAAACCAGAGAGTTGATGTGAAGTTGATGAGGGGAGACACTCCTGGTCTTGTAGTTGAGTGTGCACAATCTCTGATAAAACAGAAGAATCCCCTGGCCCTAAAAAGAAAAAAAATAGAAAAAGTTTTAATTCCGTTCTTGTGCAAACTGAAAGTAACATATTTACTGTTATACTAAGTACCTGAGACATGACATGATGAGGATGTTGTTGACGGAGTAGTTTCCAACAGACTTGAGGCACAAGCTGCAAAGCATCAATAGTTGGAAACATTTCAAAATAAAGGGACAAGTGTCAAGAAATGAATGTGAAGCATTCCAAATTCAAATTCCAACTAACCAGACACAGTTTCCATATGCGTGGGCATAAGAGATGAGAGATCGGGTGGCAATCTTTCCTCTTCGGGCACATTTTCTTCGGGAGTGCTGAAAAGTAAGATAGTAGCCTAGCAGTTGGAAACAGTAAAACCTAACTACAACCCCATTTCGTCTTGTCATACAAAATAAACTTACGGGAGCTGAATTCCTTCAAGGTGCCTCCGTAGTTTAGTTCTCGCCCGTTTGCTCGGTGGATTCTCCTCCATAGTTAAATTTTAACGATAATTAATTCTGTTAATTTGTTCGAATGCCCGGCACACGAGTTGACATTATGCTCCAACTTTCCGAATAACAACAACAAGACAAGCCGGACAAAGTGACCAACGTTTCGGGCCGAACATGCCAGAAAACTATAGGAATTTGGGCGTTTGCAGCGTTTTTGTTAAGTCTTTTGATTACTATAAAGTATTCTACCGTTTTTGTAACCAAATAGTTGATCCAGTTCCATTGATAAGAGTAACAAAATTAAACAATTCCAGCTTCCTATTATGATCACATTTATAGTCGGACGTAACCTAAGAAACCCGTGTAGAACGCATTCGTAGATTTTTGATTTGATGTAGTAAAAATATCCAGTAATAAAGACGTCTTTGTTTTACACATTTCTACTTGGAAATTTCGAAAAGCAGTCACGGAGGTAAGTTTTTTCCCGACAACAATTTGTGATTGCTATCACGGAAATCGATTTGTGTCTTCCATTAGTGAAGTGAGGTTATGCGGTTCTTATCTTTCTGAGTGTTTTCCCATTCACTACTAATGGTCCAACATAAATCATTTGAAAACGAGACAAATATATGATGGAAGCAAGTCATTATTACGCTCTCCTCAAATTAAGTTGTCATAATGCTATTTAAGTTTCAGTTGACATGTTTTAATATTCTGTTTATTCCATCAACTAACATTAGATATCTTTTCAGGTGAAAAGTATGGCGAACCAGATGGGCCAGTTTGCTCTTGTCTTTTGCAAGGATCCTTCCTCTGCTGAGATTTTTAAATGTACTGAGTTTGAGGACCCAAATGGTCTCTTCGAAGTTGGGGCAATCCGACGTGTTAAACAACGCTCCTGGCAAGAATGTTCAGGCACAATTCTTTGCATTGGTAAGGATGAATTTTTTGCAATGTTCACATCTTATAACTGGTATAAAGTAAGAAGTTTAATTTTGTTCTTATTCTCTAAATTGTGTTTTAGGTACTAAAAAGGCACTCAGTCAAATAAAAGTTGATTCTAATGGAGTAATAAATATTAGTTTAACTAAAGAAGAGGCGATCCAAAATCGCTTTCAAGAGCTTGCAAAGATGAAGAAAATGGCAACACAGTCACAGGCAGCAAAAGAAAAACACATGAGCGAATTGAATGCAAGATTGTTAGCCAACGGTCCAGGTAATACTTATGTCCATTCTTTTACTATGTACTCGTAGGGTATTTAAAAAGTTAAAATATATCATTTTCAAACTAATTTAAACTCTGAAGTCAAAACAGCTAAATAAACTTACTAATTGGTTTGTGAGAAATCTATCTATAAATTTGGCCCTGTTTTACTTTATAATTTTTAGATAGTCTGCCTTCAAGTTCTAAAACTGCTGAACCCAAAAAGAAAAGTAAGAAAAGGAAGGCAACACCAGAGGAACGAACTTTGCTGGAGGAGCAGCTGAAAGCTCTTCCCTATAAAACAAAGAGAATAGGAGATGTAAGTTTTTCTTTGTTCTGAGATAGCATTTATATTCAAGTAAATTCACTTTCAATTTGTCATTTTACTTTGCAATGTTTCAAATAGTTCTTGTAATTTTTTATTTTTTTTATTTTCAGTGGCAACTTAGTACTGGAGATGATGTTTATTTGAAAGGCTCTACACTACTGGCCATCACAAAGTGCTATTGCAAAGCTCCTACATTGATGTTCAGGTCAATCCTGGATGAAGTAATTCCAAGGGAAATATCAAGTAATCCTCCATTGTAACGAACAGGACACAATGACACTGTTGCATTACCCAAAGATATTTATCTTGCAGTCAATGGTGAGGCTATCAATCTATTTCTCATCCCATCATACTCCCTCCCTCTGCCCATCTATTTTGTCCTGCCTCTTCCTCACTCCTCTCCATTTCTTTTTACAAATCTCAAAATGCGAGCAATAGTGTTAATATTTTATTGGTTTTCTTATTTTTAGTGTATGTTATGAACACTTGTAAAGAAAACAATATTGAAGCTACTTATGACTTAAACAAATTAGTGACAAACTATATTGAACATCGACAAGACCCTGACAGAAAGAAGAACAAAAAATCAGGAGGAGAGAAAGAGTCAGTTAACGTAGATGACATTACTGAGTTGACTGACAACAGCAGCAATATGACTGACAACAGCAATGCTGTGTCTGCTGACTGGGACAGTACTGAGATAAATGTTGCTACCGAAGCAGGCACCATATTTACCGAAGCAGGCACCATATTTACCGAGTCAGACACCCAAAAAACTTACCGCTCTATCTAATCTCTTTGACTTGATACTAAGTATTTGACAAAATATTATTTTGTTATGAAATGACCTAGATTTTTATTTTTGTTTCAAATGTTATGTTTATTTTATATTTGTATTTAACAACATAATCACTGCTATTTTTTATTTGTTTGTAAGGATGGCCAATTATTTGTTAGTGAGTCTTATGAAAGAGGATCTCGTGTTTCTTTCTTTTGTGCATACATTTGTAATGATGTGATTTATCATGGTTTAATTCTTTCTTTTTTGAAAGCATCTGCATCCACTTCAGATAAATTCTATGTATTAGTACAGAGATCTTCTGATCTACCTACAAATATAGAAAGATATGTTGAATTTGTTAATTCCCAAATTACTGACATTGTATCTGTTTCTTGCCTGAAATGTGTGTCATACTCGCTTGTTGTGGATGGCCACAACTATCTTGTTGATCCTCTCAATACATTCGAACTAGAATAAAACAATGTGACATATAAACTATCTTTACCAATTACGCCCTTCTCCCATCCGATTCAAAGTCGCAACGCAAAGCCGCAACGACAAAGAGCTAGAGCAGTCGGAGCAGTACTTCTAGATTTGAAAGTGCCCGCGCGAGATTGGGGATGGAAGGGGTGGGGGGCGGGGGGCGGGACGAGACTATGAGAAACAGTGCGGTCAGATGAGCAGAGTCGACAACCCATTGTCTCGACTGGCTCGCATCTGGTCATTCGCTGGATCTGACTTCCATCTCTCCTGTCCTTCCTCTGGATTTGTTCCAGATCCAGTCGAGATCCGACGCCAGCCAGTCGCTTTCCAGGTCGGATCCGTCCGTGGCTCGAGGACCGAGTCTCGACTGGAAGTAGACTGACTGTACCCTGGGGCTCCCCTCGGTCGCACCTGACGGCGCCCTGAGCCACGACTGGATTTTGACTGGTAGCGATCCTGCTCGCCAGGCTGCATCCAGTCACAGTACAGGGACGATCCAGTGAATTCGTTTCTCACGGGGGAGTGGAATTTGTCGCTTATAGGTGAGCGATTTTCTGCGAGACGAATTAACATCTCCCTGTTAAAGTCTTGTTGATGACGTTTTCGGCGATGTGATAAAATCTTTTTTGTCAGGGCAGCAGCTTCACTCTATTGGAGCGTTTTCAAATGTCACAAAAGACTCGTTTTGAGTCAGTTTAGCAAACGTCACTTTTACAAAATGATAGAACTGAAAAAGGAATGCTTCGCTCATTCTAAGCGAGGATTGTGCTTTTGTGTTCTAGTTTCTAGATGTGTCAGTGAATGTTTCCGAAATTTTAGGGTAAGCCGGTATTGCGTTCATTGGGAGTATTTGGATAGAGTTTGGTTGTTGCTAGTTAGTTGAAGCAGGAAGAAATTGTCACTTCATGCGATCGCGTCTTTTGCATCATATTTCCAGGTCGTTTGATATGCGAGAACAATGAGATGTTGAAGGACCATGGTACAGTGCGTTCCAAGTCGCATAATTTCATTTTGTTATTTTAATTTTTTCGGCTTATTATATTGTTCATTTTTTTAACGCGATAGGCGCGCACAATTTCAGAGACATCCGTTGTTGCATACTTTGTATCATGTTTCTTCTCTGTTCGGAGATTGAGAGGGTGATTATATTCAAACCATTGAAGTTGCGACTTTTCCCCTGCACCATGGTTTTCAAGGTTTAATTGTTATTGTTGTCACTTTCTCACAGTTTTATTTTTCTTTAGCCACGCAGATTTTTATTTTAAGATTTTATAATTTTTTCGCATCTTTTTGCCTGTCTGTACCTTGTTCTCCCTTCTAAAGTCGATCGTTTTCTTTGTTAAAGATTATATTGTTTAACAATTTTCCAAAAAACTTTGAGGGACTGTGTAGGTATACTATTTTCCAAAACTTCAGTAAATTTGTAATTATAATATATTTTTGTCTCTGTAGTCTTACAATCAGGAGTCTTGGTCGTTTCCTGTTTTCTCTGCATTTTCCGACTTTGTATAACTTGTTCGTAGCTTCAGTTTCTCTTTTGTTTCCTAAGAGATTTATCTGTAAGATTTTTCTGTTATCATGTTTTCTGAAAATCCTTGATTTTGTTTATTGTTCAGTGGCGTGTGTCATTGTACTTTTCTTTCGTCTTGTATGCAGGGTGGTTCGAAATTTTTACATTGAAAACCTACGTTTTTGTTTTTCCTTTCGGAGGATTTCCCTTCTGTTTTTTTTCTCGTTTTTTATTTTGTTTCGTTTTTGTATTTTGTTTTTCTCTTCTTTCGACTTTGTTTGTATGTGTCTGGAGAGGTTTTTTTTTTCTTTTTGGAAATTTTTCTTTGTAATTAATCGTGTTCTTCTTGTGTATGACTATTGTTCAGATGTCACTTCTCTTTGTATATGATGGGGGGGAGCTCTTTTGGTTTTGTAGAAAAAACTGCGTTTTTTCTTGGAGAAAAGGGGGGGGGGGGTGTAGTGAGCCAAATATCTTTGGTCCACTACATTTAGGCTACACCGAGTCAATGCGGTGTAAGAGCGCCTCGCGTCTAGCTGCGCAGGTTAGCCGCTCTCATGGCGCAATGCGTTGCACTACGGTGCACGGCGCTGCACTGCCTTTAGAGGCCAAGGTAGGCACCTAGCCCCACCCGGGCTCGGCGCGGGTATATAACGGCGGGCTGCTCCTTGAGAGTCAGTCCGGGTCCATGGTCCAGCGGAGACGTCTCTCCTCCTGTGTACGTCCTAACTGGGGACGGGTAACCTATTGTGATATGTGAGTAATAAACACTGTCTGCCAAACCTCTGTCTGTATGTCATTGGACTTATCCTGCCCAAATGATCCAAGTGTCTTGTTATGCCGTAAGGGCTGAGAACTATTGCACGGTAAAAAACGATGCCTGATTTTTTGAGGAAAAAGGGAAAACTTTCAGGGCCTTGGTTACTTTGAGGAAAACGCCTTAGATGTTGAGGAAGTCTCCTCAAAATTCGTGGAGATTTCCCTTATATTTTGAGGAGCCATCCTCAAAATCTAAAGCGTTTTCCTCAAAGTATCCAAGGTCCTCAAAGTTTTCCCTTTTTCCTCAAAAAATCAGATATCGTTTTTACCGTGTGTACAAACAGACTCGGAAAATAGGGTCATTACAGTGGGTTCGAATCCCGCTCCTGACATTTTTCACCAATTCCACGCTAACCCAACCTAAGTTGAGTGTCGCTTCGTTTTGAATTTTCCCGCCATGGGTGTGAGAATGTGTGTGGCGCGCCGCTGGGCCGGCAAGGCAACAGCGCCTCCCGTGCGATCACAGCGGCCGCGCGCTTACGAGACTGTGAAAACCGACTGTGCCTGGGGCGTCGCGCGGTCGGGACACCACCTGCACAGTTCAGCTAATGCGCCGAGGAGTACCAGTAGAGCACAAATAAAGTACAACGTGTCCGAACTGGTTCCCGTACAGAAAATAAAAGTCTCCTTTGATACACTTTTAATACGCGAGGAGTACGCTACGCTCCTGACTAGGCTGTAACTGGTGCGCGTGCACGAAATCCAGTACGTTTCTGGTAACCGATGGCCAGAGAGACCAGGGCGCTCGGAGGTCGTAGCGTTGACACCAGTACGTTTTCACGACTCGCGTCCTCGGCCCCAGCGCGGACTAGAACGTCCTCGGTACGCACTGAAAATTACTAGGGCGTTTTCAATACCTGTAAGAGCGAACAAGGTCGCAAACGGTACCCACTGTGCGGGAGTCCCGGGACTGGTGTTCAAAAAGTACGCGCCAGAATCTACTGGTCCAGCGTTGGCTGACGCAAGGCAGTGGAGGGGGTAGAGGGAGAGGAGAGGCAGGAGTGAGAGAGATGCAGCAACAACAACGAAGACTGTGCATTGCATATGCTGCGAATTCTTGCTCCCTAATTTGTAGCCTATTAAGAATGTTGGGTATTCGTTACTTGCACTCTCTTACTATTTCTATTAGTGTTATCCTGGATCATGTAAAAGGATTCGCGGACTTTCCTTTTGTGTTTGAGTTCACCATCACCACTAACAATTCTCGATATCAGGTTATAGGACTTTAATCACAATTCTAAACATTTCTGTGACATTAAAGTGACACCAGAAAAGAATAATTTAGGAGAGCAGGTTCGTTCGATTTTACTTGCATGAATTATTTTTCTTTGTTTTCTCTTTGAACAAGAAAAAAAATGTTTGACCTTACAGATCAGCTGTCTTATCTGAGAATGTCACTGCCTCAAAGATATTATTTTTAAGTTTAAATCCCTCTATAGTCACTGTCTATGAAGATTAAAATTCCCTTCAATCAGTAAGTGTGAACTAAGCAATAAGACTTTTACCGTACTCAAATTACCAGGTTAGTAACAGTCGAAGCTTACAGGCTAATAATTACTTTTTCGTCATTTGCACTAACAAGTTTTGATCTTTTGTTGTATCAGGAACTCACATTTATTATGAAGATAAAAATATAAACCTTTGGGTTTTATCAGACGTTTTGAAAGTGTCTTGAATCCAGGTAACAATGGCTATTTTTGAATAATGTGTTCAGTCTTGGACTCAACGTGAATGGGTCGTGTAAGTTTCCTAGGTACAATTCTTAGTCAGAGTATATGTGATGAGAGGTTTTTTGCTCAGTTTGAGTAAAGGGAAATATTCTTAAGAACAAATATTGTTTCGGGTCAAGTTTGTGGTTTATTTTCTATTCTATTTGATGAAGTGAATTTCACCATACTTGAAAATGTTTGTGTTAGAGAGCAGCTGCACAGTTTTAAGAAAACAAGTCAATTTTTCAGTACCTGTTTATTTGTATATCTCTTAGGAGATATTTTAGTTATTTCTATTAAATTAGTGATTGCAAGTATAACAGAATAACAAGCTGTAATACTAAATACTGAATAACTGTTAAATTTTCATCCCTGTCTTCCCCAAAAATTAAAGCAACAAGATTCAATCCTAAAGATTGTTTTGACATCAAATTTACCTTCACATTAAGTGACATTACTCTATCTCTAGTCTATTAATAGGCATTGCAATATACATGTCTGTGTTAACTTCCATGAAGAAACACAAATTTGATATATTCTTTACTTCAGTTGCAACAATCTGATCTGTTGGGTAAACCTGGTTCATGTAGGATAGTCTGACATCAACCATATCATGAGCAAACCAATATTGCCGTTTAAATACCTTGATGATGGCCAGAAACTTAACAGGGCAATCCCGACAGTTTACATCACACAAATCTCTACATTCAGACCACCTTACAAATCTCAAAATTCTGCCTAGTTTAAAAGTGTCTTCATCTTGGAAAGAAACGTAACTTGACTCCTTTCTTGTGGAGAAGCGTTGATATTCTTTCGAGAAAAACATAACACCTTCCTTCTTGAGACGGTAGAAAATAGAGCATGATCCATGTTCTAATCTCAAACACTCTCTGATAATAATTTTTGAAGCATGGACATCTTGATAGTTATGAGAGTAAGTTCCAACAGCATAAGTAAAGTTATCAATCACATCAGCAATTTTAAATGGCTTACACTTTTCTTCAAGAATATCACAGAATTTTTTTACCTGTGAATCTTGTAGAAGTCTTTGTTTAAAAATTGGAATTTGCATAAACATGGAAGCTGAAGAGCAGATTTGCAGAGCAACATGTTGGGTGCCATGGAAGAATTTATTGATTCTTCCATTAAAGTTCTCCAGGAAGAAGCAACTGTATACCCATAGTGGTCCTAATGCGAGGACTTCATCAGGCAGATGTAGCAGCTGATGAACATTTAGCCCCATATATCTTAAACTGTACAAATTAGCAAAGCTTGACACATATGACACTAGGAGGGCTGATGCTGCTTGCACTTGATTTAAGGATATACTGTCCTGAGTCAGTAAAAAGGTGGCTGAAACAAGGAGACAGTGATGCTTCAAATGTACTTCAGGTAGTATGTTCTTCATCACTGGTATTGAATAATACATTAAAAACAGTTTGTATTCTGAGGCCTTCCAAAACTTGATTTCTTTGAGTGACCGTGGAGCTCTCTGGGTAAAGCTGGGTGACTTGAACTTCTTCAGTTTCTCATCAGCTACATCTAATAAATGATACACACTCCATGGCATGGTGGAAAATTTTGAGCTGAACCACAAATTTAAAAGAGATTTAGTTACACCCAAAGCCACTCCATGCATTATGTCTATTGCAGTGCACTTTATAATGTCTGGAACTATCCTTGCTAGGAGAGTTGGCCCTTTTACACCAAGAATAGAGGCATCCTTTTGTCTCTTTCGAGCTTCCAGGGCTTGTCTAGCAGTGGCAATTGTCTCTGCATGCGTTCTCTTCTGCAAAGTTGGCTTAAAGGGATATACCTGTACAGTTGTTCTCCCTGCAGCAGCTCTTTCCCCCTCTATCAAGCATTTTGGACAACCAAAATAGGAGTTAAACTGTTTAAATTGCATGAATTTACTTTTTGCTGGGAGGTCACAAGTACCACAAATCACTTTCCCTTTTACCTTGATGTCAGAGTTGTCTGGAAGTTTAAAGGTAAAACCATTACTTTCAAAATTCTTCATAGTCTTGTACAATGGTCTTAAAAAAACATTAGGACTTGGTTTATGCTTCCCAAACCACAGTCCAACAAGCAAAATATTTTCTGGTAAAGATCTTAGTTTGTATGGCAACTCATTTATTACCAGGCAAAGGGGCCAAATCGAAAATGAAGAGGACTTAAAAATGCTTACTCCATCAGAATACCACATGAAAGAAATGTTTGAGGGATTGCTCAGAAATCCATTTTCCATTTGCTGCTTATAGATATATCCATCGTAAATGTCCTCAATACAGTCTCTGGAGCGTTTCCTGTTTTCTTTAAAACGAAACTGAAGATTGGTATAAAAGTTATCTCTCTTTAAAAGATTTTGGAGCTGATGGAACAAGGGCAGTTCCAAAAAGTAAGATACATTGCCACTTTTCTTGCATTTTGGGCATTCACTTGATTTGTTGTTTAATGGATAAATGCATTGAGCACAAAAATAATGAAACACCATAAGGGCTTCACCAATTTTAGAGAAGTAAACTTTAAACGTATGGAGAGTCTTCTTTATAATACTTCCTTCGGGACAATGAAGGGCAATTAGTCTCAAGATGAGTGATACTATGGTTCCAGAGAGATTCACTGTCGACATTAGTGTGAAGATTGCTAAAAGACTTTCATGCAATGTTATGGGAGCTCCTGGGTAAATAGGCTGATTTCCCTCAACTTCATCGTCACTGTCTCCATCTGAAGATTCTACATCGGATTGTTGACTCCCCACATCAGATTCCGCTTCACTTCCAGGATCAGATTCACTCACATCTAAGGGGCAATAAAAGTAATTAATACAGTACAACAGCAAAAAACAACTCAAACTAGGACCAACAAAATGCAAGATAATTTGACTCTACCTTCATCCTCATTTCCTAACATATCATTATCACTATCACTTTGTACATCTTCATAAACACCATCACTCTCTTCTTCAGAATCATCTCCAATGTCTAAGAGGGGAAAAAATGCTCATGTAGCAAAACAGTAAAATAAACCACACAAAGGGAGTTAACAAAATATTAAATACATGACATACCAGCTTCATGTCCGTTTCCAATATTGTCATCACTGACATTGTCTTCATTAGCAGCAGGCTCTTCATCAGCACCTCTCAGTTCCAACTCAGCTTCCGATCCACTGCGATTCACTTCTGCACTTCCAGACTCTGACTCAGCACCACTCCGTTCCACCTCTGAACTACCGCTCTCCTCTCCACTACTTTCAGCTGTTGAACCTAATTATTAGAGAAATAATCATTTAAATTTGGATACCTGTAAACAAACATGTTGATCCCAACAAGGAAGCCTGGCATGATAGGGTCACAGGGAGTGACAGAAGCTTCATGAAAAACTTCACTGAAAATAATTACATGAAAGAAAGTGCTCACTGGTGCTCACCTTCTGAATCTGAAAAATTATGTTGCTCATGCCTTTCTGAGTTGTTAAGCCGTCTATATTTCGCTCGTCTGAGTATTTTTTTTCTCTCATTATTCATGATTGATATTAGAATAAAGGAATCCAAAGACAACTCTAACCTACATAAGCACAATAATTAATAACAGCAGGTTTAGTTACAGACGTTACTATATCACTCAAAACTAATAAAAAAAAAGAGTGATCGCTCACTTGAAAAAATAACGCCACAATAATTACCCTCTGTATGGAGAGAATTATTTTTATTTTTAGTTTAGTGGTCGTACACTTTGACTCGTCTGCTAATTCCTTTGAAGGCGAAGTGAGATAGGGAGGGAGGAAGTGAAGAGTAAGAAAAAAAACAGACTCGAAACAGAACTGTTAACCAACATACCGTGACGCGCCCTTCTTATCACAAAATAAAATAAAAATATTGTATCGTTCTGTTTATTCTGTTTATTTAGTGTATTTTAATGTTCTATTTTTCAATATTATGCTAAAAATTTAACTACTGCGCCGTGCTCGTTCGGAGTGGAACGTTGATGTGTTGTAGAGGTTGGCAACAGTGGTCTCATCCAATGTGACGGTTACGGTGACTGAACGGAACAGAACAGTCAAATGCGTTTGCTCGTTCGTCAGTTCTTCGTCGCTCGTCGCTCTGTCCTTTGCTTTCTCCAGTCTTGCTGTGATTTTTGATTGCTCTGTATTAATTCTGTTTTCACGATGGGGAAATCTAAAACGAAAGCCGTTATTTATTGGCCTGAGAGCGAGCAGGTCAGTGTGGAAGAATTGAGTAAGATTAATGAAGAAGACCGGTACAGAGACGCCCTCACCACGATCAGAAGCGGCGGCAAAAACCTACGTGCTGTCGTCAAGTTCATCTCCGGTAAGTTGTATTAATCTTTATTTTGTCTCATTGGCCTTTCCTGGCCGTTAACCTGGCTTGTAGTGGACATTGTGGATGAAAAGCCGCACCTCTCCACGATTCATGCGTCAATCACGATGGCCCCCATATCTCTCAAATGACGTATTTAATTGTGTTTCATTTGAATTTATTAGTCTCCTTTTCCTGATTCGTCTATGAAAGCCATTTCTGGTGATCCGTTACACATGTATTCGCAAGTATAACCTTAACTTGGTTCATTCGATTCGGTTAACATAACCCCTGCCTGGGGAATGACTGACTTGTGTTGAATTTTTACACAGCCTACTCTTCACTGTCACTGCTCAAATATATATTGGCAGAATATTCGTTTTCAGTGGGTAATGAAGTGTGCAGAACTTAACAACTAATTTTGATTTCAGGTGATGAACGCAAACTTCAGGAAGAAGAGAACAAGGCTTTGATGGAGGTGGAAGAGATGACTAAGAGCCGGGAAGCTGCTCAACTTGGAGGAGAGCGTAAGACTAGGAGCAGGCGTAGTGCACCAGCTGTCCCTGGAACAGCATCCAGCAATGATGTGGCTTCAGCTTTAGGTGAGCGCTTAAAACCATCAGCTCAGCAGATGGAGAAACTTAAGAAGCTCAATGACTCGAAGAAAGCGGCTGAGCAGGCACAACGGAATGCTCAGGTAGATAAGCTGAACACCACTATTATTCCTTTTTCTAGATGCATTGAATGTCAATTCGTAAACTTACAATGCTGTTTATTCCAGGATGATGTTGACCGAGCAGCACTTAATGTGACTAGTGTGTCTAGATCGCTAGCTTTTGTATCCGATGAAGAGAGCAATGTATCAGATAGTGATGGTTGTGTATTTGAGGACAGCGATGCTGAAGACAAGGAAGGAAATGAGAACAACTTCGATGAGTGTTGTCATCACTGCAAATCTCTCAGGAAAGCATGTAAGTGGAGGTGCGACAGGAATTTATTCTTTCCCTACCAATGGTTTACAATAATTTCCAGTTTCTTTGTTTTAGATTCTCAATCTGGAGTATTATTTATCCAAGCCCTTGCAAAGTTTGCACAGTCAGCTGCTGGAAGTGGTGCGCAGTATGCAGAACTTCGCCCTATTCCGCCTGGACGGCCCTCTGTAAGTTTCAAATCATTTAAACATAAACTTTTAAATAGTAACTCCCTCTGAAACCATTTAGTGTAAGCTGTTTTTATGTACCTTTGCCCTATCTGATCTGAGTTTCTAATCCTTTGGGAGTCATGTATGTTATTTTCTGGTTATGTATGCCAGTTCAAATAGAAGTTTTGTGTTTTACTAACTTTATATTTTATTGAGTGCACTTCTCCTTGGAGGTGTAAAAAAAATATTTCTACTGCTTCTGTGGCCAATACTCTTCTGATCTTTTGCAGTGTGAGATTTCCAAGGGATCTGAGATTTTTATTGAGAATGCTGACAAAAATGCTATCAAAACTGATTGTGGTGGTGACCCTTCCAAAATGACACGGATGACTTTGGTGTCATTGTTTGGCAGAGAAAACTTGGAGAAGAATGCTATCACTGCTTTGGGGACAAAGCAAGGTACTTTAGGCATTAGGAAGAGAGTCAGGGATGCTGTGAGAGGTAAGGCTACTTGAATAATAATTATTTTGTACTTAGATGATTAGGGACTGAATACTAACTTGTGTATTTTCAGCTTTTGTTAACAGGCCAAGCAATATGACCCTCTCAGTGTGCCAGCTTTTAACCGTGTCATTAACCGAAAGAAAAATCAGATCCACAGGAAGTCACCTCCTAAGAAGTCATCTAAGGGCAGCCCAAAGAAACTCAAGAAGAGCCCTAAGAAAGCTGGGAACAAGAAAAAATCCTCAGAAAAAGAAGTCTTGTCTCCAGAGAAAGCAGGACCAACTACTGAAAATACTTCTGTATGTGAAGAAACTGCAAATTTGCATCACGAGGATTCTTCTGTGCACACCAGCCGTATGAATCTTAATTCCTCATCCTCCTGTGCAGCTGTCCCCTCTTCTATTGACTCTCGCCCTGTTATTGCTAGCCCATCTAAAGGGTGGCTTGTTAGGGGTCAGCAATATTCAGCCCCTCAAGGTATTTTATCTACTTTTTGTTTTCTAGGGACACACTCTGACATGAACTAATTTTATATTTTTATTTTGCAGGGAGTTCTTATCAGGAGTCTAACTACTATGGTTCCAGCTATGGTTCTAACTTTGGAAATTACTCTGGCCCTTCTTTCTCAGCTCCTGCATACTCTGCCTCACACTCTGCTTCTGATCACTCAGCCCAGGAACACTCAAATGCTTCCCAAGGTATTTTATATGTCAAAGTTTGCTTTCAGTTATCAGACTCCCAGCTGAATAACTTTCTAATCTGGTTGAATATTCCTTTCAGGTCTACATGCTCCATGGTTCTCTGTCGGCAATACTCTGACTTCTTTGTAGAGCGTAATTTTTTCCTTGCTCTCTTGATTTTTAGACTATTATTAGACTTCTTTGTAGAGCGTAATTTTTTCCTTGCTCTCTTGATTTTTAGACTATTATTAGACTATGTTTTGAATAAACATTTCAATTATTGACAATAGTATTTTCCATTATCGATTTCCACTACCTACTGGCACAGTACGGGGAGAGAGAGCCTGGAGCCTACCGACGGCTCCTATGGGGTAGGCTACCCTCACGACTGCTAACGGACTGGGATGCTTATGGTACGCCTTCATGCTGCCAGCCCGGTTGGAGAGAGACCCGAGCGCGTACCGAGCGCGTACTGATCGCGTACGGACTGGTGTGCAGATGAGGGCGTTTTTTGGTACGATTTGGCCTTCCTAGCATACTAGTCTCCTTTCAGATGGGAGACTAAAAGCGTCCTGCCCGAGCGTACTCCTGAGCGTACTAAAAAGGCATCAAAGGGGACTAATATTTTTTGTACGGGTTACATCGCAATAAACACAAGTGGTGTTCGTGGCGTTAAGTACGACTCTGCCTAAGGAGTGAGACACAGTGTAAGCAGAGCGAGAGCGATACTCATGGCGCACGTTGAAGCGAGACTGTGTGCCGTAGTCTCCGTGCAGGGGTGGATTGGGGGGGGGGCAAAGGGACAAGTGCCCCTGGGGCTCAGGCGCCCCAAAAAAAGAGGGGAAAAGAGGAAAAAGAAGGAGAAAAGAGAAAAAGGAAGGGAGAGAAGAGAAAAATAGAGAAAAAAAGGAAGGGAAAGAATGGGAGATGGAGGCAGATGGTGGTAGACGGTAAATCCAAAGCCACCCGATCCATCCGAGGGATGCGCCTCACGAAAATCTTCTACAAAATCGATCTCAGTACTACGTAGATATTACGCCAAAAGTTAAAGTTGCTCCGTTTAAAAGCAGATTTCACTGCATTGGGACATCATATTACGCTTATCATGGTGAAGTTCTCGAATTAGGAGAATAGTTTATTACAGAAGTGAATATCTCCTCAGATTAGAGTTCGAAGGCCGGAAATTTTTCCGGAAAAATATGGAAAAATTTCATTTTTTTCTGAAAAATTTCCCAAGCCATATTTTTCAAGTGAAAAATAGTGAAAAATATTTTCTTGCTTTATTTCATATTTTAAGGGAAATAGTGACCCGTACAAAAAAAACCGGGCTCACAGAAGGATCACGGTGATTCATTCTAGAGACAAGCAGCAGCCATTGCGTATCCACGTTTGATCCACGTATGCCACAAAATAAAGTCATTATTGATCCATCGTCAAGCCTTTCGTGAGACTTGGCTGAGGCGACTGTGCTGTCGCAAGAATGGATCCAAGAAGGCTGCAGTATGTCTGCTTTGTCCCGAAAAGTAGCCTTGCCTGAGACACAACGTTGATCCAGACTGTAGCCAATCTCGAGACAACGCGTGGAAGGCGGTCAAGACACGCTGGAGACACCATTGAGACATACGTCATCAAACTGGTGAAAAAAGCCAAACGCGAATGGGAACACTGGTAAAACAAATGTATAGTTCTAAACATCAAATGATGTTTAACTGCTAATGTTTAATTTTTAAACACTATATCATGTTTAGTTCAAACTATACATCAGCAGATGTTTATTTTCTAAACACTTTGCAAGTGTTCAGTTGACTATACACTTGGCGCAACGTGGTATCCCTATGCTTTGCCATGTGAAGCCTTGCCCAAGTGTATATACTTCTATACATTACAAAATGTTTAACCTCTATACATTTGCGAAGTGTACAGGCGTTAAACATATTGTCATGTTTAGTTCCTGCTATACATCATGTCATGTATAGCATTGCCAACTATACACCATGATGTATAGAAACTAAACATTTGTTTTACCAGTGAAGGTACAGCGTATTGAACTACCGACCGGCGGAGTAGAAGTTTGGGCCAGAGAGGAGAGACAAAGAGTCGCGCGTCGCCAGCCGCTCAGATTAAACACAGCGGGATGCTGGACAGACTCTGTGGAGACATCGCTGAGACATACTTAATGAGCACACTTGGCACTCGATGGATCAAGTATGTCTCGGCCACGCCCGCAAATTTGAATGTGCAATTGATCGGTTTCCCTCAAACCATTCAGTGTTAATAGACTTAACACAATGATATTAAAAGTAGTATCACTGGAAAAACAAAGGTAGGACTTAATGCCTTTCTAGCGGTGTGAAATTTTAATGCCTTTGCAAAGGCACGAAATTGTCCAAAGGCATTAAAATTTAACACCTTTCGGCAGTTTTAATGCCTTTGCAGGGGTGCTAATTTTTAATGCCTTGGTAAAAGCATTAAAACCCTTCTCGTCCTACCTTTGTTTTTCCAGTGATGTCATACAATCGTTAAGAAATACTCATTGGTGTCAATAACCACTTTAAAAAGCGAAACAGCAAGAAAATCAAATTTTTCCAATTTTTCCATTTTTTTCTGAAAAATATGAAAAATTTCACGGAAATTTTTCCAAAAAATATTTTTCATGAAAATTTCGAACCCTACCTCAGATCCAGCCGAGCCTCCGTGCGACGGGGGAGCGCCACAAGTCGGGTCGGCACGCTGCGCTCTTTTACTCTTTCTCTTAAAGTCACGTTGTTCTAATCTGCAGATACCATAAAATCCTCGATTCTGCTTGCTTTTCTTATAAGTCAATTTTTTTCGCTCGCTCCGCTCGCGATGTTTTCCTAGTACTAAGGAGGTTTAGTACGTTTGGTACACTTTTTCAGTCCGGCTACTTTCTCAGCTTTTCTCAATTCCCTATATTATTGTTATTTTGTTAACCCACTTTAACGTGCAGTTTGTGAACGATTCCTACAGGACCCGCTCTAGTTTGACACCTACTACGACATAAAATTAAAAATTTTCTTCGCTTCGCTCGGAACTACCTCTTTCTGCAATTCAGCTTATGGATTTAGGTCTACACGGTACGCACTGATCATTGAAAACCAATTTAAAAGTTTCAGTTCCATTGGGAGCACTAATTTATAGAGCATTACATTTTCAGTCGATTTGTCGAGGGTTTCTTGAAAGTATGCAACCTGCGCGTTTTGCCCCCTCCTCAGCTGTAAGCTAGATCCGCCCCTGTCTCCGTGCGCCGGCTTTATACCGTGTGCTACTTCCGCCGCGCTCCGCCGCCACCGCAACGCGGCGCCGCCGCTACGCTGGCTGTGGGCCGTGGGCCGCGGGAGCCGCGGGACGCGGCCCCGCGTATTCCCCCACCACGCTGCGCCGCGGTGTAGCGCAGCTTGAAGAGTAACATGGAGCAACCGCTTTTCTCAACAAGCTCTACAGCAGAGCTCTGCAACGATCGCGCGGTGGCTACGGCGGCTGTCCGCCGTAGAGCTGACCGGTCTGTCTGCCTGCAGGCAGTCAGACGACGGCCGGCTGGCAGCTGGGCAGCAGGCAGACGGACGGATCCTCGGCTGCGTGCGGCGACTGCCACGGCGGCTATGAGCCGGGAGCGCCTCGGTCGCCGTAGCCGCCTTCCGCTCCCGCTCAGCTGTTGTTCCGTCTGCTACTGAGTCGTCTGCTGCAGCTGGCCGCTCCCCTCCCCTCCCTTCCCCTCCTCTCTCACCTCTGGCTCGGCACATCCGACATCCGCAATACTTCCGCCGCGCATCCAACTCATCCAAAGTGCATCCATCACATCCGCTTCACATCCATCAAGCATCCAACTCATCCAAAGTGTTCTCATCCAAAGTGTATCCATATCATCCAAATTAAATCCACCGCGCATCCAACTCATCCAAAGTGCATTCATCGTGTCCGCGTTACACCTACCGCGCATCCAACTCATCCAAAGTGTATCCATCACATCCGCGTTACATCACCGCGGTGAATTTAACGCAGGAAGAATGGATGCTTTCTGGATGAGTTGGACGCGCGGTGGATGTAACGCGGATATGATGGATGCACTCTAGATGAGTTGGATGCACTGTGGATGAGTTGGATGCACTGTGGATGAGTTGGATGCACTGTGGATGAGTTGGATACACAGTGGGTGCGATGCGGATGTGATGGATGCACATTGGATGTAATGCGGATGTGATGGAGGCACTTTGAATGTGAAGGATGCGCCTCGGATGTATTGCGGATGTGGTGGATGTGGTTTGGATGAGTTGGATACTCGGTGGATGTAATGCGGATATGATGGATGCACTTTGGATGAGTTGGATGTGGTTGGATGCGCAGTAGGTGTAATGTGGATGTGATGGATGCACTCTGGATGAGTTGGATGCGCGGTGGATCTAACGCAGATATGATGGATGCTTTCTGGAGGAGTTGGATGAGCGTGAATGAATTATGGATATGCCGGATACAATTACGCCCTTTTGATGAGCTGGTCGAGATGTGGATGGACTGTGGATGTGGATAGCGTTTATCCAAACCATCAGATTTGAAACCAATTTGGATGCGGATGTGTTTGGGTGGGGATTTGGATAACATCTGGACATCCAAATCGGAGTCGTTACGAAGCGGTCACGGACAGACGGACACTGAATATTGGTGAAATATAACGCCGTCATTGCGCCGTTTGTGACCTAAGCTGTATGGGGACGCAGCGTATAGCGCTCGACAACGACGGCCGCGGCGGACGCACGGCGGCCACGGCGGACGGACGGCGACCGTCGGTGGCGAGCGGCGAGCTGGCCATGGTCGGCCGCCTGTTGTGGCGAACGCGGCCGCCGGCCGCCGGCCACCGTGCGCTCACCGAGCGCTCGGCGGCCGGAATCAGCGATCGTTGCGGAGCTCTGCTCTACAGGTAAGTAAAATAAAAAAATAATTATCATATTTTATGCTTTATCCATGGTTCCCTATGCAGATGCCTCAACAAAACCGTAACCCGATTGCCGGGACTCGATCCCCCGGCCGCAGCATGAAAGTTGAACACGTAGCGCGCTCAGCCACCACTCCACTCTGAACGATGGATGCGCTGAAGACGGCACAAGCAGTCGGCCGCTGAGCTGCGGAGGCGTGGCGCGGAGTGGCATCCCCCCCCCCTCCCCCCCAGCTCCGCGCATGTCCGTCTGGAGGGGTAACCCGAAATGTTATCCCGGGCGGAGCGAAATCCGGAAGCGGAGAGGAGCGGAGGGAACACGCGTATAGCGGAGAGGAGCGGAGGGAACACGCGGATAGCGGAGCCCGCGGAGCCCGCGGAGCGAAATGCGAAACGAACGCCGAACGGAGCGAATGCGAAATCGAATGGAGCGAATGGAAATAGTGTAATTAGTCATTCGCGTGGTGAACAACGAAGTAGACGATAAATAAGTGCTTCTTTATTCATAATTGTAATACTTCTTACTCACGATTTGTCGGTTGTGGCTCTAAATATTTGAGTTTTAATTGTTTATTTGATGGGTGAGTCATTCAAATATGCTTATGGATTGTATATAGGGTTGTTTTTTTACTTTGACTAAGAGCAAAATAACATAATGATTACATTTGTATGGACCTCAATAAGATACGCCGAACCCTTAGGGGCATCGTCGACCCATTTCTCCTCTCAGATCTTGAGTTCAAAAAAAAAAAAATTCAGGCTCTCAAAGCTATTAGTGAGGCAATTAATTGAAGATCTCCGGCCATTTCTGGTGGAGAGTGATCATGGTAGAGCACTCAGTATTAAAACTAAGGTAAGAGATCGTGCCAAATTATTCTAGTAGTCTAAATTTACAAATATAACAAAAAACAGTCTTCTTAATTTTTTACTTTAGCTGAAAATTTTCTTGACGTACTCTTTTGCTGAAGGTTTTCATAGGTCTCAATTGTTTGGCCAATGGTTCATACCAACGCTCTGTAGCGGAAAGCTTCATTCACTGTGTAGGGAGACCTTCAGCAGGAAGATGCATACGTGAAGTAGTTAATGCTCTCAATAAACGAACAATTTAGGCAAAATATATCAGATTCCCTAAAACCCGACAGGGGAGAAGGGGCATAATTAAAAGGTCAGTGGCTGTTTGGAGAGTTGTTATCCAAACACAATACAAGAATGCAACTTCTTAATTTCAGAAATTTTGATAAGTTCAATATCCCTGAGGTGTTGGGGTATGTTGACGGGACTGAAGTGTCCATTGTGACTCCGGCAAGGTGCTTGAACCCTCAATCATTTTGGACAAGGAAACACCATTATGCAATCAATTGCCAAATAGTAGGGTCCTTTGCAAACTACATTCAAAGGATAAAATGAATAAGTACATAGGAAACATAATAACAAATGGGTGTTTCTTTTATTTTCAGATCTGTGATTGTAATCTAAAAATCCTAAATATTGTGGCCAATCACCCTGGTTGCTGCACAGATAAATTTATCTTCAAGAACAGCGGTGCTCTAAGGCAAATGCAAAGGGCATTTAATGAAGAGCCCTGTTGGCTCCTAGGTGACAAAACGCTTATGTTTACATGTTTTATTACTTTTTTTTTGAACAGTATTCAGCATAATTTCATATTCCCATTTTAATTATGTTATTAAGGAGAAGGAGATAGTGGTTATAAGTTTGAACCATGGTGTATCACACCAATCCTAGATGCAGCCCCTGGATACAATGAAGAATTGTTCACCAAAGACCATTGCAAATCAAGAAATAGCGTTGAAAGATGCATAGGAGTCCTCAAGGGGCGTTTCCGATGCCTCTTAAAGGACAGGGTGCTCCACTACTCACCCAAAAGAGCAGGACTTATTATAAAAGCTTGCTGTGTGCTCCACAATATGTGCATTGATGTAAGAATGACACCTGGCATATTTATGGCAATAATTTGCAATTGATGGTCCGGTGATGGTAATGGGATGTAATTTTTTAAAAAATAAAACTCATTACAGGTGCGATTCCCGCGAAAAAATGATCATATATGTTTCTTATACGAACCGTATATGTTTCATATATGGGGTTATATGATTAATATATGATCCATATATGGTAAGAAGCCTCCATATATGGCGATGAGATGGTCCATATATGTGTCGTATATGTGGAAACCATGCTCATATATGGAGAAATCGGATCCATATATGCAACATATATGGTGAGAACCCTTCATATATGGCGATGAGATGGTCCATATATGTGTCGTATATGTGGAAACCATGCTCATATATGGAGAAATCGGATCCATATATGCAACATATATGGTGAGAACCCTTCATATATGGCGATGAGATGGTCCATATATGTGTCGTATATGTGGAAACCATGCTCATATATGGAGAAATCGGATCCATATATGGGACATATATGGTGAGAAACCTTCGTATATGGCGAGCGGATGCTCCATATATGTGGAGGCCACGCTCGTATATGGAGAAATCGGATCCATATATGGGACATATATGGTGAGAAACCTTCATATATGGCGAGCGGATGCTCCATATATGTGGAGGCCACGCTCGTATATGGAGAAATCGGATCCATATATGGGACATATATGGTGAGAAACCTTCATATATGGCGAGCGGATGCTCCATATATGTGGAGGCCACGCTCGTATATGGAGAAATCGGATCCATATATGGAGAAACCAGATCCATATACGGAACATATATGGTGAGAACCCTTCATATATGTCGGGCGGTTGCTCCATATATGTGGAGACCATGCTCATATATGGCGAAACCGGATCCATATATGGAGAAACCAGATCCATATACGGAACATATATGGTGAGAACCCTTCATATATGGCGATCGGATGGTCCATATAAGTGTCGTATATGGCGAAGACATGTTCTTATAAGGAGATATAAAATTTATATATGATCTACATATGAAGAACTCTCTGTGTTACATTGATATGGGAAATGTTGTATTATCATATTGAGGCATACTGATGCACCTTTAACATATGGTTTTATCCATTCGCCCATAGGAATTTTTTTCTTCTCATATCCTTAAATAAAATAGAAAAAAAAAACACTCAATTTTATATTTTTTTTGTATGAGGGAAAAGGTTATTGCTTTTATTAAGTCACCAAATTTCCTGCAATAGAAAGTTTCTAATGGTCTGATGCCGATAAGGCATCGCACAATACCACGATAACGCGCGTAAAAAATCATACGACGTCGTGCTCCCGATTCTCCAGTCATAGTAGCATAGTCCCCGCGCCGCCCGCGACCGGCGCCAGCAGAGCGTCCATCGAGGATTTTTGATCATATTTTACAATGTGTTTTATCAGTCCCCTCTGCGTCATTATCAATGAGACTTTGCAGACGCGTCTGATTTGAGATACTGAACGTTTTTGTATGAGATGAGGTCAATCCGTTCAGCCGTTTGGGAGTAGGGCTGAAAACGTCATTTTGAGAAATCGTGTTTGTTAGAGAAGGTCGGGCATCTACGCACGGATGCTCTAAGGCCTTGTGAGTGAAAAGAAGGCAATTCATTAACTCGTGATTTCTCGACTCATAGCTAACGGAGCAAGCCGTTTGCGGTCTCATTGTAACCGTCAGAGCCAGTTCTACGCGTCCCTCTTCGTTGAATCCGGTTTGATTAAGTATTTGATAGGGAAATTCGATTAAAAAGAGAGTCACGTCGTCTGCAGTCTGGAGCGGCTTCCCGCGCTTTTTGCTGCTTTGTGATTGGCCAGCGGCACGGCGGCCAAGGGCGCGGAAATTCAAACGTGGACAGCCTCCGTTTTGTGCATAATAACGCAAAAACACCCCCGCTGACTTTGATAGGTGGCATGTCAGATCAGAGACATATATCTTTGATCATTTTAATTGCAATTGATGATGCTTATTATTGGCAGTATTAACTTAATTGTAAATATGTCAGGGTGCGGGGGGACTGCTGTACGTTCAATACTTAAAGGGGATATGATGATGTGGTGAACTGAAAAAATTAACCAATGGGAAGATATATTTTAACATAAAAAACACTAAACACAGCATGTACAGTTTCAATTTTATTAAAATACTTAAAAGCAGCAAATACAAATTGTACATAGCATTAAGAAACTCAATATTTCACAGGTACTAAAATACCACAAGATAAAACAGATTTTTTTTCTAAAATTTAAAAGCATTTTAGCTTTGTCGGATAACAAAACAACAGTCACAGATTCCTTTCAATGGAATTAGGTGGGAGGCACAAATAATCTCCCACTTGGATTAGTTTTTGCATAATATCTACCACTTTACACACAATAAATTCTCCACTGTCTTCAAAAGGAATAATATGGCCTACACGAGTTAAAGAAGCCTTATGAAAGAAGAACTTTGAGTGTACAACTTTATAAACTGATAAAAAGCATAAGACAGAGTCATCACATTTACAAAAGATCCTGATACGACCATACACTTTTCGATTACCATTCTTGACTTCTACATAAGAATTTCTTCTTTTAAAACTCTTGTCATACTCTTCTGAAGAAAAGACTTCCCTGCCAACTTGGACTCTGCCATAACATGTGAAACCTTCTTCTACTACATTTAATTCTTGAAGACGAAGTGATTCTAACTCAGTTAGACAACGAAGAGGTTTCCCTAGAACTGATATACTCTTACTTCTAATCGTATCAGAGACAATCATACTTTAAAGCATTTGGTTGCCCTGTGCAAGGGTAAGTTGGTTTATGAGTTCTCTACCTTCGTGTTTTGAACCATGAATCATAGCTGCAAGTGTACCATTAACATCTTCAAAACCAAAGGCTGAATTAGACCACAGGGGACCCCAACGGCGCACATAAAGAGCTAAATGGAGCAGTTGGTGAACATTGTAAACGTAATTCTTATCACCATACAGTGGCCCAATATCTCGAACAAATAGGCGAATAAGGGTTTCTGCTGTTATTAAATCAGTCTCAGAAATTGAGTCACTTAGAAGTAAAAACATGGCATGCACAAAGAGTATCCAATGCTGATGATACTCTTCCTTCAAATAAGGAGCACAAATGACAAGAGAAAAGTATAAGAGAAATGAACGGAACTCATTACATTTAAGTTGAGAAAAATACTCTAAAGACCTAGGTAGTCTTGAGACAAAATCTGGTGGATGTATTTCCTGTTCAAGAAATCTATTAATTTCCTCTAAATTATCTGCAATGTTCCAAGGACCTCTCTCAAATAGCCATAATGAACAGATTTGTTTCACTACACCAAGGGCACAGTGCATGTACTCTGCTAGAACACACGTTGATAAGTCAAGAAAGGGAATATCTTGGATGACAGTTAAACCTTTCAATCCTCTCTTCGGGTTAAGGTCAGTACCCAATGTTCCACATGCAAGCATTCGATGATTTGTTCTTAATGTTGCAGCAATTTCTTTAAATGTGAAGCGCCTTTTCCTTATCTTTTTTCTTTCGCCTGGAAGAGTGGGAGGTGGTGGCAGTTTGCTTGTTTTTTGTTCGCAGGCGTTGCATGCATACTTAGATTGATGCTCCTGCATGTTCAAGACTCCAGCTCTTGCAGGAGCATCAGCCACTATAAGAGGAGCCCGAACAAGGCTTGTATGAGTCAAACTAGTTGTAGGATTTTTCCAAGAAACACCACCTTCACTATTAATTTTTACCAGAGAGGACACAAAAGGTTTGAGGAACAAGTTCATGTTCGGTTTCAACTTCTTGTCAAACCATATACCCCATACAAGGGTGAATGAAGAGCGTAGACGTGGTGGAATTTCCATGATAGTGAACATTAAAGGCCAAAACTTAGCCTTTGAACTTGCATGAGGGCTGACACCATCAGTATTAAGTATAAGTGTCAATTGGTACTTCTTAACTCCAACATCACTCCAAACTCTAAGGTATTCTGATCCATCTAAAACATCTCTTATAACTCCATCCCTTCCTCTGTTTTCTGAATATTTGTCAATTAAATCAGCTAAGCCCCGATGCTCAAACAAAAACTTGATGATTTTCTCCAGGGGTAACTCATAAAAGACTCCAAAATTCTCAGAATTACAAGTAGCACAAGGTTCTAGCTTTGACACAACTAGATGCATTCCAGGGCGGCAGTAAAAATGCTCTATCACATAATTAAAGCAGGGCATAGACAAATTGTTTACATATTGTAATAGGTGATATACTGAGCGAGGCATAACATTATTTGTGGGGAGACTTGAAACATACAAGTTTAAAAAATCTTTCAAAGCATTTTTTGATAATTTGTTGCGTAGGTAAACATTTATCAGTCCATGAATAGCCTCATCTTTAGTTTTTCCACACCCTGGATACAAGCTATTAACTTCAAAAGGATCATCACCACAATTAGAGTCCAAATCACTATCATTGTCAATGTTTTCACAACTAAAATTAGAACTATCATTGCTTGAAAAACCACCATCACTATTTACTTCATTCGGAACAGTGCTGTCATTACTTCCCCTGTCAATATCATCTTCACTGTTGTCACCTTTACCACTGCTGTCATCTTCACCACTGTCGTCTTCACCACTGTCAGAGATTTCAATATTAGGTTGCGTGAGGTAGCAAGGCTCTCTGCTTCCTTCCTGACAGTCATCTGCTGGTGCTTGGTGATCAAAATCATGGGGTTCTGAAATATCTTGAGCATGATCATCGTCACTACTTTTGTCATCATCCAATGCATGTTCTGAGTGAGATTCAAGTCGCATTCTTTTCCACCTGTCGACAGTTTGTCTAGGTACCTGCAACACAATACAATACAGTAGCACTAATTTCGTTAACAATCAAATAGTACATGGTCATGGATTATAATTACAAGTCTTACTGGTAATGATGGGTTTTCTTTGTAGGCAGCATAAGAAGGCCTTTTTTGACCATGTCGTACAGGTGAACTAGGTGGTGAAGGTTTAGCAGAACGTTGACTACTGTTATCTGATAGGTTCTCAAACGCACTACTAATGCTGTTGCTATTCGATCGAATCTCACTGCTGCTGTGCTCAGACAAGATACGCTGGGCAGGTGAAGATAATGGGTTTGGAGAAGACGGAGGGGAATCCTCATAAACTTCCACGTTATCATTCCCGCTCTCAGACATCTTTGTTTCTGTAAGAGAAATAGAAGCTGATACATTTCACACAACATGACCAAACACAGCATTTTGACACAAATAGGCAGACGATCAGGAAGCTGATTACAACAGTTTTCATTCCCTTACGTTATGTGAAGCGTTGGTTCATAATTTAATTCACTGTCAAAGTTATCCCGACTATTTAAAGGTGAACTGTCGTGAACAATGCTCATCCTAAAAGAAAGAAAAAAGAAGGAATGAACTCTTATAAATGACGACAATAACGAGTATGCTACTTTCAAACAACAATAAATACAGACCTATATGTTAATTCCTGTATGTGAGACCATCGTCATTTCCTTTATTGTCTTCTTTTTCTAAATGTGCTCCGTCCAAACCATATTTGTCTTGTTAAATTTTAATTGTTTCACAAAATTAACCCATGGCGCAAAGCTATAACCTATTCTGTGCCGGCCGGACCAGGCCGGACCAGGCCGGACGAAAACAAACACTAATACCACCATACCATACATATTATGTTGCAGCTGGCAAGGTTTCTGATTTTTAAAAATCGAAAATTTGTCATTTAATACGATAAGAATATTTAAAAACTTGCCATTTTATTGTTATTTAGACTAGATTATACTTCTACATTCGGCCAAACATACTACTATTTCGTGACTAGAGGTTGGTATTCGTGCTTGGATGTCCAGAACGTTCCACCGTCAGTTCTAGAAGCCACTGCGCACAGCGCTCAAAATACCGCCAAATAGTAAGTACCGGTCGTTGAAGAATCCGTTGACCGTTGATGTGGGCCCTTGAACTTGTGAAGATATTAGACTAGATTAGATACTTTAGATACTCTAGATTAGTAATTTATTGAAAATGAGTGATCCCATGTGGTTGGTCGTCTATTGCACGCGTGACGACTCATTCTGCCTCATTAAAGAAACAGAGGCAGTGTTCGACAAGGAGCACCTCAGCACGGGTGATAATGTGAAGTTCTTCTACGACAACGAAACATGGGACGGAGAAGTCCGGTGCATTGGTGGTGAGGATCCATTTTTTCCCATTCTTTGTTACATATTCCTTATTGTTTAAACCAAGAGTGTAACCTTAAATGGGCAGTCAGAAAGCATTCCTAACCTGAAAACTTTTAGTTAGTTTTTGAATCAATGCATGCCTGTTTGTCTGTTATAGGGGACGATGACTATGACGAGCTTAAAAAGCGCTTGATTGAACTCAACGCTGAAAGAAAATTAAAACGAGACAGTTCATTTAATGAAAATAAGCCTAGAAAGACTCGTGGTAAAGGTGGCAAGTATCAGCAGGCCTTGGAAATGTTGAAGCCCCGTGCAACTAAACGCAATGCTGATAAAGATCCCAAACCTGTTGTTAAGAAAGCTGTATCTAAGAAGGTAAACAAAACTGTTTATTGTAGATTTTTCTTAACTTTTGTAAGTACAGCATATTCATTAACACACTCTTTGCGAATGTCTAGGGCAACGATGAGTCCCATAAATCAAGACCTCTGGCTAAGGTTTGTTCAGCATGTATTTGTTCAACATGTATTGTATACTTTGTTAGGTTTGTATTTAATCTGTTCTAATTCTCGCAGTTACTAGAGGCTGCTAAAAATGATAATGATGATTCCTCATCATCGGAGTCATCGTCAGGTTCTGATACTGAGCAAATGGAAACTTCACCTTGTAGTTCTCCACTCCCTGAAGAAGATGCAGGCATCTCAAGGAAAGCTGAACAGGTACATACTTTCAAGATGAATTTTTATGTATTGTATTTGTCTAGGGCAATTTGGGTGGTTATATTTACTTTGTCTCGTTCTTTTAATCACAGAGGGAGAAGCGCCTTACTGGTGCAAGAGATGACATGACAATCTTGAAAAGTCTTAAAGAGACTGATCTCAGTGACGGTAAAGGTTAGTTGCAAAGTTTCCTATTACTGTTTTAGTTCAAATCTTGTCATGGGCTCTGTTTGTGCTTAATTTTTTATCCTGTTGCTTGCAGGTAATAAGACTGCTAACAATGTGTCAAAAACTGACGACACCATGGCAATATCATTGAACTCTTCAGATAAGCTAGTCATCTCCGAAAGTCCAGATCGCATCCCTGCGGCTTCTGCAAATAAGTCGGGTGGTGGATCCTCCAAAAAGCTGAGTACAAGTACCAAAGTCACTGAAGAAACCACAAAGTCTCCAACTGCTGTGAAAAGTAAGCTATTTTATGTTCAGTGTTCTCTTAAAGACTATAGCTACCTGCTCTTAGCTTTAAATATTGCATAAAAATTAGTGGAATTATTTTATTATGTGGTATTGAGTTCAATCAGAGATTGCTTTAAGTTTGTTTGTATTCTTTGTTTTTCATGAATCAATCACTTCTGCCTATTGGACTCAAACCATTGATTTATACTTTTTTTTAAATGGTAACTTCCTTTGCTAGCACTTGTAAACTTTGTTATAGGCACACTATCAATCAGTGTTTGACTCCTATAAGAAGAAAAAAGATGTTCCTGCATTTATTTTATATTTTATTTTGTTTGCTATTTTAGGACCATCTATTATTAAGGCCGCAGGCTCTACCTTTAACCCGTTTGATTCTGAAGACTCTGAGGAAGGTGTGTATTTTAAATTTATCATGAAGTGTAAGGCAATTATGTCTCTTCAGTTGCTTTTTTTTTGTCATAAGAGTCTTTATTGTTGTAGAGTCCTCTCAATCTCAATAATTCAAAATATTTTTAATCAAAATTATTTCCTTGCATTCATTTTTATTGCTTATTGTTTCAGATTCTTCAAAACAGGTAAAGGAGAATAATGATGTAAAGAGAAGAAAGAAAAGCAGTGACACGAAAGAAGGGAAGGTTACTTCAAATGTGATGGCCTCTAATGAAGAGAGGCAATCTTTACTCAAGTGGAAAGAAGGAGATGAAGATGTAAAATTTCTCAAATTTTAGTGACTGTTGCTGATTAAATGTGATCTTATTCTGATAATGGTTCTTTCCCACTACAGGTTGTGCTTGTTCAAGGACGTTCCAAGGATTTGTCAGAAAAGAAATTTTTTGTGTCCTCAACGGATCTTCATACTGCCAAACAGAAGGAAAATGCTTCGACTTTTGCAAGGAGCCTCCTGGTTGCAGCCTTCACCAATGAAGCGTTGTTCACACATACCATTTCTGGAGGTCAATACCGAGCTGCAGGCAAGGAACATATCACTCAGAAGCCAGCTCTACCATCTGATGTGGTGGCTGTCATCATTGGTAAGTAGTAATGTTATATATTTAATACTTAACAAATTTACTTTCTCTGTGACAGTCCCCTAATATTATGTTTGCTTCCAGATGTTGCTTTGCATCGCCAATCAAGTAAGAAGTGGAGTCCAACTCAGACAAAGAAGGACCTTATGACTGGATTGAGACAGAAGCTTGTTGATATGAGGCCGCAGCTCAAGAAAATTCTTAATAAGTAGTTTCTAAGTACTGGGTCTTATTTGGTTCCCATTCTTCTCTTAACTGAGTCGTGATTCTTGTTTTATTTTACAATTATTTGTTTGTAACCAAATACTTTTGTTCTTAAATAACCAAAGACTGATTAGGCAAAGAATCTTATAGCTTATTCACTCTTATGTCTTTTATTTCTGACTTCTATTTAATTTATGCTTTATTGTTTATTAGTTGAAGCTAAGTTCATATTTTTATCAGTTCTATATATTTATATAGAGAGTGAAAGACTGGATTAGTCTATGTGATTTGCATTGATCTGATATATAGAGTACGACTAGACTATAAATCTCTGTGATCTGCAGTTATCTGATTTGCGTTTCTCCAGTTTTTGCCAAACATTTGTTTTTATGTTCCTGTTTTTATGTTTCTGTTTTTATGTTACTGTTAATCATTCTTTTCTCCACAAAGGAGTGGAAGTTTTTTTTTCTTTATGTTTATGTTTAATAATCTCTTCAAGACTTTACAACTTTACTTTCTCTGTAAAAGTCCTTTAACAAATGTTTGTTTGCAGATGTTATCAGTAAACATGTTTACTATCAATGCTTGTAGCTTGTTTCTTATAATGGTTCTCTTCACCATCTCTACAGATCAGTAAACACCGATATGTCTCATATCTGAAACCATATATGTGACATATGTGAAACCATATATGTTTCACATATGTCACATATATGACTCGTACATGAAACCCACCGCACTTCATATATGAATCGTATATGAAACTATATATATCTCATATATGAATCGTATATGAAACTATATATGTCTCTTATATGGTTCGTAAATTGATCATATATGAAACTTGCGTCTTATATGACACACTTTACACATATATGACATTAAAATCTTGTATGGTACATATAGGAGCCATATATGTATTCATCCACATCATATATGTCTTTCTTTTCATATATGACGCATATATGCTCTTTAACATATATGACTCATATATTAAATAAATATGACGCGTATATGTGTCCTATATGTCACATATATGCCCAATTAATATGAACGATATATGTTCCATATATGACGCGTCATATAAGAAACATATATGATCATTTTTTCGCGGGTTAGCGGAGGCACTAGATGACGTGGAGAGAGAACTTCTCGGATTCGCCGAGTTGGATGAAGATGGGATTCCATGGGTGATGCCACTAGACGAGATGATGGATCAACATATTGAGGATGAAATTGATGCTCGCCTCGCTGTTGATCCCAACGAGAGAAACGTCGGGCAGGTTGCCAACGAGGTCCGAAACCGCTTGGTTGAATTTCTAGCCATTCAAAGGCACGAGCAACACCAGGAATAAGTAGGAATAAGATGGCAATGGCACGGCACAAGTAAGTAGTTGTAGCACTGCTCGCAGCCCCCCCCCCCCCCCCTCCCAAACCGGCCCTGCCCTCCCCCTCTCCCCCTCCCCTGCATGTTGTTGTTTCTTTTGGTTTTCTTTAGGTAACAGTAGCGTCGCCTCTACGTTTTCGCGCGCTTTGTCCTTGTCCCTGCCTCTCGTTCGCTTCTGTTTCTTTGTGCGTCGTTATACTGCATCTTCCAATTATAATGTGTAAGATTTTATTTCACGTGAAAGTTATATAATAATTGTAAATACATCGCATTCGTTGAATGTGGGAACGAGTTGCCCAGCAAAGTTTTTAACCGGTCGGCCAACTCATAACCCCTTTTAGCTTTGAAGTTTCACGTTTTCAATTGAGACATTTGTAGTACGGATTCAGCTAAGGATTCTGACAGGAAGCGTGCTTGATACTTTTAGGCTGTCGATGCTTTTGTATCTTTGAGTATAACCAGCATAACGCCGCGGCCAATTTGTGAGGTCTATGACTTTCTTCATCAAATTAATCTATCATGTGCTCTCTCCTTTCAGCTTCTAGAGATGCAAAAGTAACAAAACAGCAAAAGGAGTTGTTGCTGAAGCTATTTGAGCATTCAGAGTATAGAGAGTTTGGTAAACAATATAATAGCAAAATCATCATCAACAAGACAAAGAGTGAGATTGATCGTTTCTGGGAGAAAGCAGCAGTTGTTCTAAACGCAAAAGGCCCTATGAAAATTCCACTGGATTGGAAAAGGGTAATGTATAACGAATTACAGCATATTTGTTAGCAACTCTGGCTAAGTGTAAGTTAGCGAGACTAAACTGATATGCTGAAACTCTTTCTTTTTAGACTTGGCTGGATTCCTGCAGATAAGCAATCAAGCAGGCAAAGTTACTAGGCCAGCCGCTCACTGACAATGATGCCTCATCTGACGAGTTGTGTACTGTGAAGTATACCACTGAAAACACTATTGTAGACAGAACAATGGAGATCATCGGGTGGGCTGCTGCCTTCTCTGGAGATGTGAGTCTCTGCTCATGTGTCTGTAATTTTAATATTTATTATGTAGCACAACAGAATTTGAAATTTTTACTTCTTTCTTTGTTTCTACTCAGCAGTTTACAGATGAGAATAAAGACCCTTGCGAAGACGATTTTTTGGGGATGAATGCCGCTGATCAGTCAATCCCTACTAGAGCAAGGTCGCCTCTCCCTCTTTTATTAGCCAGCAGCCGAATTGGCATTTCTCCAAGCCCACCTATTTCAAAGAAGCGGTCATTGTCACCCCTCTCGAATGCGCCATCGCCCAGAGCAATGTCGACATCGCCTCTTGCCACTTCCACCAGTGCTGCTTCTCCTTCAGTCATGAATGAGGTGGCTGTGGCCTTAAGAAAAGTTACAGAGGTAAGAATTGCCCCAATACTTGGTCTTCTTTCTTTGTTTGTTTACCACCCTTGATGTTATCTATCATGTGTGTTTTGCAGGCCTTAAAGAAAAATACTAAGGCGCTCCAAGAGATAAAGGCCACTCGAAAGTGCCATATTTATTCCTCAACGTGCTGTTGCAGAGGCAGAGCAGGAAGAGACGGCAGAAGTTGGTGTTGGTGCAGAGCCTATTATTCTTAACGATGAGATAAACCTCAACATGTTGGCTGACGCAGATGTTGATTTGGTTGATGCTGATGGATTCGGGCAGGGTTTCTGAATAGTGTATCTGTATACTTAACGTCAAGTCCCCCTTCAGAGCACTTCCTCAAATATTTTATGCTTTTGTTGTTTGACTTCTTTGTTATTCATTTTAAGAAGAAAACATTCCTTATTTTCAAAGGAAAGTTCTCTTTCATGTATTGATTATGTTCTAGAATTCAGTAAACTTGATACATTGCACTTAAAGTAGTTAGCTTTTACTATTATGAGGAAGATTTATAGAACTTACAATAAGTAAATATTTTGGAATGTTACGAGAATTATTAACTGAAGATTACGTACTTTTACTTCATGGTTTTAATGTTAAAGCTTTCCTTTTGTACTCTCTCATATGTGTGATGTGTGTATGTATTTAACTTCTCATTTGAAAATAAGATAATTTTGTGTTTTTGTAATGAGATGAAAGTGCCTCATTTTCCTTCTATTTTCTATCTTGCAGTAACCCATAATGCCTGGCTAGTCAAAGTAGGTAGCTTTTATTATTATGAGAAAGATTTATAGAACTTACAATAAGTAGCAGATATTTTTGCAACGTTACGAGAATTATTAATTGAAGATTACATACTTTTACTTAATGGTTTTAATGTTAAAGCTTTCCTTTTGTACTCTCTCATACATGTGTATGTATGTAACTTCTCTTTTTGAAATAGATAATTTTATGTTTTTGAAATGAGATGAAAGTCCCTCATGTTCCTTCCCCTATATACTATCTTTGCAGTAACCCATAATGATTGGCTAGTCAAATGTTAATGGTTTACACTTCATTTATCTTTTATTTACTTGCTTTCCTTGTAATGAATTACAAACTTATTACATGACTCTTAAATCTTAGAGATGATTGTACTATTTTATTGACAGTCCCTTTACAGAGTAAGGAATTCGGCATGTTTCGGTGCGACTCGCAACGCCACGCCACGCTACTCGCACCGAAACATGTCTGTCTCTCTCGCACAGTGACCTTTCTCTCTCGCACACTCGGCTCGGCGGGAGGGTCAGCTGCACCTAAGCTGGGTCGGGGCGCCGCATCTACCTGCTGGGGCTGCCCCGACCGCAGTTACGGCGGACAGACTCAGTAGTTTGCCCCGACCCGGCCAGGTGGTGACAATTTCTGTCGCACGGATGTACCTGGAGTGCCGCCACCGTCTCTCCCTCCACCGTGGAACACGCGTACTGGCCTCGCCTCAGATCACATGGTTGCCCACACCTACACAAATATCAATACGTCATAAGAAGATCCATAAGTACAACCCCAATTAAATTTCCATCACAAGAAAAGCACTAACCTCCTTCCATCCCGAGACATCTTTAGTGGCGCCAGGCATCAAGTTCAACATATCTCGCAATGTGAGCCAAATGTTCTTGAACAATTGTGAGGCTTGTGGAGCATTTAGTCTGCCCCTGCCAAAATCAGTGTGACCCTCCATGTACTCAAATAGGACCTCCTTTTGTTGGTGATTCAATCTCTTTTCCTTGGTGACTGGAAAGTCCTTAAATTTCATCAATGGGGAAACATACACTGAAATTTGATATTCCATCACACTGACTCACCCATTATCTTAATTTAACCGACAACCGACAAATCGTGAGTCAGAAGTATTACAATTATGAGTAAAGAAGCACGTATTTATCGTCTACTTCGTTGTTCACCACGCAAATGACTAATTACTCTATTTACATTCGCTCCATTCGATTTCGCATTCGCTCCGTTCGGCGTTCGTTTCGCATTTCGCTCCGCGGGCCCCGCGGGCTCCGCTATCCGCGTCGCCATCCGCGTGTTCCCTCCGCTCCTGTCCGCTATACGCGTGTTCCCTCCGCTCCTCTCCGCTTCCGGATTTCGCTCCGCCCGGGATAACATTTCGGGTCACCCCTCCTGCTCGTCGCATCAGCAGACGACGTGGTGGCAGGTGAGTCCTCTGGCCAGGGATTTTGAAAAACGGTCGCAAGCTCTGATTGGGTCTAGCAGAAACTTTGAAAATGAGCGCACCCTGGCGGCTGAACTCTGGCGCGCGGCGGGGCGGTAGGAGCCACACTGTGTCCAGAGTTGGTAGAGTGAGGACGCTTTAGGAGGACGTTCCCTGAGTTCAGTGTTGCCACCTAAAATTATGTCTGACGAGGTGACTCCTATCTCCGAGGAGGAGTTCGAGGAGCTAACGGGCCTCTATGTAAGTACAGAGCATAAGTGTACATCAATAGTGAAAGGTGAATGTAGTATGAGTGTTTTGACCGTGGGAAAGTCCGTGGGAGTGTGAGCAGGGGTGGGGCGGGGGAGGGGCAAGTCCAGTGATTCCTGGAAGCCAGTGGCGGTTTGAAGTGATTTTAATCTTTAAAATCTGATCGTGGGAGTGCAGGGGCGGACTGTGGGGAGGGCATGTGGTAATTCCTGGAAGTCAGTGGCGTTTTGAAGTGTTTTAACGTTTAAAATTTGAACCGTGTGAACCTGTGGGCAGGGTGGGCGGGAGGGGGGAGGGGGACGAGGGCGTGCCCGCTGATTCTCGGAACCGGCGACGCTCTGTGTTGGCGCGAAACCTCATCAGCTGTTAAAATTTGAACCGTGTGAACCTGTGGGCAGGGTGGGCGGGAGGGGGAAGGGGTACGAGGGCGTGCCCGCTGATTCTCGGAACCTGCGACGCTCTGTGTTGGCGCGAAACCTCATCAGCTGTTAAAATTTGAACCGTGTGAACCCGTGGGCAGGGGCGGACTGAGGGGAGAGGCAAGTCCAGTGATTCGTGGAAGCCAGTGGCGGTTTGAGGTGATTTTAACCTGTAAAAGCGGACCGTGGGAGTGCGTGTGCAGAGGGTGGGGCGGAGGGGGAGAGGCAAGTCCAGTGATTCGTGGAAGTCAGCCATTGTTTAAGGTGTTTTAACCTGTAAAATCGGACCGTGGGAGTGTAAGCAGGGGTTAGGCGGAGGGGAGGGGGGGAAGAGTGCTGTGATTCCTGGAAGCTAGCGGTTGTTAGTGTGACGGATCAGCTGAGTGGGTCAACAATGTGTCTATGTGTGTTTACAGTATGAGATGATCGGCGCCGAGGCCGCCGAGTTCCTGGGGGGCGAGGAGGTGGAGCAGTAGTGTGGTTCTTATTTTTCGAATTTTCGATTTCTTTAAAGTTCTACCCCGCTATGAGGTACCACATGGTAGTAGAGCCCTGAGCCAGAAAATCGGATTTGTGCGACCCGATTTGACCCTCCCCCAAGGGGCCTAAGTGTACGAAATTTGACCTAAATAGTTATGGACGGCGAAAACTTCTTCTATGGGGTTAAGGGGGCATATTATGGCCCAAAGGGCGAAAATTTCGTCCATTTTGTCGTATCTCGTCGCGTTTAGCCTGTACCGGCCGAGCGCTGCAGCACCCGGGGCCATCTGGCAGACCTGTTACTCTCAGTTACTGCGAGGGGGCGGGACAGGCAAGTATAAAATGTAAGTATAAAATGAAAATGTCGCATTGTTATCAATTTTCTTTATTGAGAAACAGGTCATGTAGTAAAATTACAGGTTCTACAATTGAAAAAAAAAAATAATTAGAGGAAGTGTGTCTTATTACTTGTCATACAATTTTACCAAAGTACTTTTTTTGTTGTCAGGTTTCTCTATGCGATGGGCATGGACGGAAACAACTAACTGTTGAAACTTATCTTCTTTTTTTGTTGCAGTACGATTTAGGTCTTTGAAAAGTTTAACTGCACGCTCCCCTGTGTCATTGACAACTCGGAGGTAAGTAACTACTTTTTTGCCTTCCTGGTAGTCCTCTTGAGAACCCCATTCGGTAATAGGGTGAGACAGAAAGTCAGTTTTGAGCCCCAGCACATTGAAAAAGCCCATGGAATGCTTAGTAACTAGATCACTGATTGACATGTTCGGTACGTCAGAAAACTGGACTGACCTTTTTCTAGGAGGGTCATCCTCCCCCTCCCTGTTGCACAGAGCGTCGACAATCTTTTCCCGTTCACTTGAAGGTAGGCTCTCATCAAAAACAGTACTACCTATGTACCTTTCGCTGAGGTACCACAAATGTTGTGAAAACCTGCCTATGGCGCATGTCGCTACTCTCTTGCTAACCTTCTTGTAGTCGACGAGCTTCTTCAGCGTTCGAAGGTCATTCCGGGGGGCGTCCACCGACTTTGGGGCTGTAAACCAGGCCTCCACGTAGACCATAACAACGAACGTGGCGACTTGCACCAGCGCGTCGACGGCTTGCCTCGGCAGCCGAAGTTGAGTCCTGAACATTACTAGTTTCAAAGTGTAAATCGCCACTGCCATCCACCTCGCGCTGCTAATGGGGCCTGGATGCCGGAAATGGATGCCCCGTTTCGGTACTCCCCCTAAATATATTATAGTGAGTTCAAGGAGCTCAAGATAATCGTCCCGTGGTTGTCCGTCCTGAGAGTGTTAAAATCAGTTGTGAGTAGAGGGAAAACCGTCGAAACGCCACCCCCAACCCCATCGTATCCCTTACTTACCTCAATTTGAGTCTCAGCAAACATAATTATTTCATCAGCACATTTAGACAGATGTTTGCGTGTCGCTGCCAGAGTCATATACGTGGAAAATTTAGAGAGGTCTAAATCTCCCCACTTACTGAGTAGGTCTTTAAAAATCTTCTCCTCAGGCCCAGTGGATGGCCCCATACGCTCACGAAAGACAGCCTCCATTAAGCGCTCCATGACGTGATGCCTGCACTGTTATTCAATTACTGTGACGTCACATTCTTTTTCATGTGAAAACTGTCACATTCCTTTTAATATTAATGTCACATTCTTTTGAAAGTGACATTAAAATTTAGTCTGCATTTTCTGGCCGATTCACGTTGAAAAGAATGTGACATTACACTGGAAAAACAAAGGCACTAAACAACACCTTTCCTGGGGCACTAAAGTCAAGGGCACGGTTTAGTGCCTTTCCTGGGGCACTAAAGTTTAGTGCCTTTCCAAAGGCACTAAACTTGTACGGAACTCATATGAAGCTAGCCAGCTAAAGGTGTGAAAGGTCTCATTTAGTGCCTTTCCATAGGCACTAAGCTTTAGTGCCTTTCCAAAGGCACTAAACTTTATTAGTGCCTTTTAAAGGTAGGTATCCGCACCTTTGTTTTTCCTGTGTACATTTTAAACAATGTGACACTTTTCACATGAAAAAGAACGTGACGTCACAGTAATTGAATAACAGTGTGCAGGCTAGCCATAAAAGTTCTCGTCCCAAATACGTTTCCAGACGTACGACGACACCAGTGTGGCAACCTGAGTGCAGAACATGTCATTTTAAGCTCAAGCATTTTTATGGGAGGAAAATAAAAGGTAACTTTTACAAAAAAATACCTGAATTTACAGATGTTGTGTCGAACGAGGCTGCTTTAATTTTCGACGCTACACCCCAGTCCTCTATGACCTGGATGATCCCCGCACTCACGGCCTCAGCGCCGCCCCCAGGGAGGGCTGGTGCTCCCAGAACTTGATTGGTAGTGACTCCAGTTATGACGACTGCTTGTCTCTCGACATCTGCCTTCAGACCCGGGCCGACGCCGTCCAGCTTCTCTACCTTTTTGCTGTCGAAGTGCAGTGTAAGTATATCGTCTACGATAAGATTTTCTTTGATGCCAGAAAATGTTTTCTCTCGCAAAACATTTCGTTTTCACCACAGCGTAGTGCGATTGATGTTTGTATCCTGAACATCTCCGCCTAATGCTTTTGTTGCAGCACTAAGAGGATCACAGGCGACACCATTGCCGATTTTCACAGCGTCCAGTGCTTGGGCGATTTCGGGCGTTATAACGTCACGCCTGCCACGGCGCGATGAAGTGCGAGAGGATGGACCCGAACCGGGGTCGAAGAGATCGTCGTCACAGTTATCATCATTTTAGGATTGCGTCGATTTCAGCTGGAAAAGAACCGGTAAGTTCGTAATATTCGTAATACCGTAAAAACTTCCATAAAAGCGTAATAGCGATCCGCATATCGGAACTTACCTCCCTCGCTGATCGTTAAGACCGCACCTGCGTCAACGTCACGTTGTGCTTGTATCTTCGCTTTATATTCCAGTGCTTGTTTCATTCTCTTTGCGTTTATTATTTCCTTCGCCTTTAACTTCAAATCTACTCCTCCAATTGTAAACACACGTAGGCCACCTTCTCTTTGATCCATCAAAAATTCGATTTCTTCTCTCCACGCTTGCCTCCCAACGTCATCCCTAGCAGCAGCTTCATTTTTTTCCATTATGTCAATTGCATTAAAAGCACTTAAATCAAAAAGAGTATCTAACTTTGCATTAAATTCTTGGCATTTCTCTGACTCTGCCTTACATTTATTTTTCAGCCTGTCAACATGTTTGGTTACTTCCTTCCATCTCTTATATAGCTTCTCAATCATTTCAATTGCCTTTATTTCTCGCACACAAGGAACTTTAGTTGTGTTCCATACGCACATCAGATCTCTGATCGTCTTTCTTGAAGCAGTTCTGCGATCCACTTTAGGGTTGCGGTTATAGTGCATAAAAAGAGATAATACTTGTCTTTGCGTCGGCAGCTTATTAGTTGGGAGGGACTCACTTTCATGGCCGACGTAAAGAATAGCAGTATCACGGCGAAGTTTTTTCTTCGACGGTCCTTCCATCTTCTAATCATCCAGTCACTATAGCACAGCACGTTCAAAACTTGTAACACTTTCTTCTGTTCCAGGTTTCTCGCCGACCAATAACCTCAATCACACAAGAGCTGAACGGCAACGCAAGTTCCGACCTGTCGCGCGACGCGCCGCTGGGGCTGGGGTGGGGGTGGCGTGTCGTCGCCAGACGAGCCCGCTGAGCCGCCGGGGCCGGCGCGGCGGCCGCCCCGGGCCGCCCCGGCCTGCCAGTGCCCCGGGCGCTGTGGCGCTCGGCCGGTACAGGCTGAACGACGAGATACGACAAAATGGACGAAATTTTCGCCCTGTGGGCCATAATATGCCCCCTAAACCCCATGTAAGAAGTTTTCGCCGTCCAAAACTATTTAGGTCAAATTTCGTACACTTAGGCCCCTTGGGGGAGGGTCAAATCGGGTCGCACAAATCCGATTTTCTGGCTCAGAACTCTACTACCATGTGGTACCTCATAGCGGGGTAGAACTTTAAAGAAATCGAAAATTCGAGAAATATGAAACACCCTTGTGGAGCAGGTCCTGGACGAGCTGGACGTCGCCGACTCCCTCCTCTTCCTCGCTGAGAGGGACGCCACTACCACCCTACATCCAGCCACCGTCCCCGCAGGAGCTACCCTTGCCACCATGGGCCTGGCTTGATTAGCCGCCCGCTCCTGTCTCCGCTGCGGCCGGGACCTCGCGAGGTCTCATTGGAGACGTAAGTGTTCACGTCATAAGAGTGAAAGGGTCTTCTTCAACAAGTTAAGTGGGGTATAAGGTTAGTTCTTTATTAATGTTCCAGGAAGACGCACTTCGCAAGGCTGCCCGCCGCAGCGTCGCCAACCGGAGGAGGCACCTCCTGGCGGGTGGCGGAGAGGTCCAACGGCGGCACCGCGGGGGAAGGCGTGCTCGGCGCAGGCCGGAGCAGGAGGCGGCCATCAACGCCATGCCCGTGGTGGCACCAGAGGAGCGTAAGGTGCCGGAGGCGCGCCCACGCCCACCAGCCCCGCGTCTGCCACCAGCCCCAGCTGCGCCCGCCCACGCCGTCGCCCACCTCCTATCAGCCCCACGCCCACCAGCCCCACGCCCACGCCTGCCGTCTGTGTGGGAGCGCCTCGGCGAGATGTCGCCCCCCACCCCTGCAGTACCCCATGGGTTGACCGACGAGGAGAAGGTTAAGCGGCGCCGGCAGGCCATGTTGAAGCCCTATGTAAGTGTGTGTGTAGTGTGAGTGTGTGTGTGTAGTGTTTGTGTGCAAAATAAAACTAACGGAAGGTGTATTTTTGTTTCAGGTTCGCCTGAAATTTTATTAACTTCTTTATTTAAAAAAAATAAAATAAAACTCTTAGCAAGTTTCTATCTGTCTATCGTTTATACGCCTATGTTGAAAGGCTTTTATTTTATGATGAGTGCGACGGAAGTTCAGGTATGACTACTTCTCTTCGGATATGATGCTTACCACTATTTTCTGACTTTTAATTTGCAAGTGAATAGGACGGGAGTGCACAGTCTTGAATAATTTATCTCTGGAAGATATTTATTATCAAACCTGAAAGAATCGCACTGGTCGAGCGACGGACTGTTTGGTAAATGGTGATGAGTGACAGGTAACGGTTGCAGTGAATTCTCCTTGTATTTATTCATCTCATATCCAAGGGAATGATGATGTGATGCTTTTCCATCAACAATATTTGAATTTAGTCAAAAATCTTGGGTTTTATAACTTGAATTTGATCAGAAGTTACAGAGTCATAATTTTCAAAGTAAATGTCATATCTCATGGCTATATCCTTAAAAATCACAAAGGGAAAGTGAGTCCTTATGTTTAAGAGCAAGAATTTTGAGTCTAGGACATGTTCTTGTATTCAAAACTAACTTTTTCCGAAGTTTGGGCGATAAAGCTTGACATTGTTCCTTATGCATGGTGCTGACTGACCGCCAACACTTTTATGATAATCTCACTCCTAAATCTTAAAAAGAAGTTACAGAGTCATAATTTTCAAAGTAAATGTCATTTCTCATGGCTATATCCTTTAAAATCACAAAGAGAGAGCGAGTCCCCACGATTTAAAGCAAGAATATAGAGTCTAGGACTTGGTAGTTTTATTCAAATGTCATGATTCCGAAGTTGGGTCGACGGAACTTGTGACATTCTATCTTGAGCATAGTATTAGAGAACATCAAACAGATCTAAAGGACTCTCACTCCTAAATCCTTTTGAAAATCCAAGAGAACCTTAAACCGAATGTATTCCAGCAAAAAAATTTTATTTAAGTCAAAAATCTTGGGTTTTATAGAGGAACAAAACTTGAATTTTTGACACAACAAAGATAGTTGTTGTTTTTTTTGTTGGGGCCTGACCAGCGACTCCCCTGCGCCGGTAGGCCAGCCTGCTCCTCCCTGCGCAGTTATTGTTTAGGGTTTTCAAAAAATTATATTACTTTTTATGGGATTTTTAAATTTATATAGGTTTTTTTTTATTTTTATTACACAAACAGCACCTTGCCAGGCATCATATCAAGAATAGTGTCTCTCAGATACTCCAAATGGTAAGCAAGCAATTCCTGTTTGATATCTTCAGGAATAAAAATGCTTGGCACATCAAATGCATTGCTGAGAGTTGTGAACAAATCACTCTCTGGCATTTCAGCCAGTTTTTTTAGAAAGGGGAACACAGAAGTTCTTTGCATGTGTCAGTAGATTCACAAAATTAGAGGTGCAGTAAAAACACTGAGTCTCACAGTGGGAGGGATAATTTTTTAGCATTTGTTTAATGCGTTGAATGAATCTCCAAGATGACATAGCAAAATAAATATTGATTTTATTTTTTGAAATAAACATTATTGGAAGTTGCATATGGTTTAATAGACGCCACAACATCGCCAAGTATTACTGGCTTTAGTGTTTTAGTGGCATGATTAGAAACAACTGCGATGAAAGCTTCTTCGCAGACAAGGTCTTCAAGTTCCTTGATGGTGAGGTGAATGACCTTTTTTGTAGTCTCAGACACCAAGGACACAAATCGACACCTTAGACTGAAAGGCACGCAGTCCAGCCGCCCGTTCCAAGACTAACGCAGTTCAGCTGCGCTCTCCGAAAGACACGCAGTTCAGCCGCTCAATCCGAGACTCACGCAGTTCCTATCTCTGGAGCGGTGAACTGCGTGTCTTTCGGAACGCGCAGCTGAACTGCGTTAGTCTTGGAATGGGCGGCTGAACTGCGTGCCTTTCGAAACGCGCGGCTGAACTGCGTGCCTTTCAGTTTAAGGTGTCGAAATGGTGTGAAATTATTGATGTCAACACCAATTTTAAAAAATTTCAACCCATTTTTGATGATGGGGAAATTCTTGACATAGACCTCTCTGGGTGGTATAGGAGGCTCAGGCTCTGTTGACTGACTACTGCTTGGAGATGGAGCGTCAGCCAACCCCTTTGGATAAAACATCTGGGGTTGAGGGTTTGGTGGTGGAGTCCGATCCAAGCTACTGTCTTCACCCAGATCCACCACCAAATCATTGTACCGCAAAGCAAAAGAGAGAAGAGAGACGGCGCTTTGCAGCATGCTCGTCAACTGTGTCACTAGCAGGGCGCTTGGCTTCCATGGCTGCGAAGTGAACAGGACTGTCGCACACGCTGGAATGATGCTCTCTCCGGCTCGAGCTGCTCCATTTATACTGTAAAATAACGACACTAACGCCTCCTATAGTTTAATTTATGAATTAAAAAAAAAAACAGGTTTGAACATGATTTAACGCCCTCTGTTATTATCGTCCTATTTTTAACCAATCAGAGCGAAGCACAGCCTATTTTTAGCCAATCACAACAAGTCACCGCTAACGGCCCCGTGCCGATACTGGTCCAGCCTCAGAGCCCTGTCAGGGGGATTGCCTATCTTCACGGCGCTCTGCCACGCCGGACCGGTAGATGTATTGCCCCGCCCGGCCCCGCCCGACCCCGCGCCCGCCCTGCCGCCGCCGCCGTCCGTGCCCGACCCGCCCGGCCCCACCCGACCCCGCGCCCGCCCTGCCGCCGCCGCCCCCCGCGCCGCCCCCGCCGCGCCGCCGTCCGCGCCCGCCCCGCCGCCGCCGCCGCCCGCGCCTGCCGCGGCCAATCACAGCGCATCTTATGATGACCAATCAGAGAGCAGCTTATTATAGCCAATCACAATAGCGTTCAAGCATGTCGCGACATGCAAAGTGCGCAGCTGGCGCTCACCTGATTTTTATCGAATCAGAGACCAGCGACGCGGAATTTTAGCCAATCACAATAGCGTTCGAGCAAGTCGCGACATGCAAGGTGCGCGCCACTTGCTCACTTCCATAGGCGCAGTGCTAAACCGTAGTTGCAGTATTCGCCGATAGGCGGCACTACAATCGCGGCGCCCCGCTTACGTAAGCAGCCACCCCGCTCTCCCTCGTCACCATTCGAGTCACTCGCTGCTCGCTGCGCCCCGTGTACTTCGACGCTCTTCGCAGCCTGCTCCAGTCCTCGTGCTGTTGAGTTGACTTATTGCTCCAGTCCTCGTGCTGTTGAGCTGTAATTTAGTTCCAGTCCTCGTTTTGTATTTTAGCTCCAGCCCTCGTGCTGTTGAGCTGGTTAAGCCTTTGTGTTCCAGCCATAGTGCTGTTGAGCCAGGCAAGATGCCCTCCGTTCTGACGGAGATATTGGACGAGTGGGATGCTGCTTGCTTCCACTCCGACGAGCTCTTGGCGGAGGCCTACACCACTTTCCTCGCGAACCTGGTGGAAGCCTCCGTCGAGGAACGGGCCGACCCGCGGGTCATCCCGTTCCTGCTGGTGGGGTATAGGGATGGAAAGCACAAACAAGGGTAACCGATTATTCGAACAAAGTAGTTAGTTGGACCCCAATTAATCGGTGAAAACGGTTTTTTTACTAAGAAAAATTCGAACAAATAACCGAGTAGCCGGTGAAATTTTGAGTTCAAGCACCGATTAACAGAACAAAAATATTACCTTTCCAACCCTAGTGGGGTACTTGGCGTACTCCCGCCACCAGGACGGGGCTGATCCGCAGGCGGACCTAACCTACAGGATGGCCTTGGCCATGTGTGGTGCCGGCTCTAATGTCCCACCCCGCCCCACCACACCCCCGGGGCGCTCCGCCACACCACCTGCAGAGACGCCACGCCCCGCCACCCCTCCAGCTGGCCCCTCCCGTGCACGCTCGCCTCAACCCGGCCCGTCTAAACGCCCCGGGAAGAGGATGAGAAGCCGGAGGAGGTGCAGCCGGCCCTAGAGGTGCTCCAGACTCGCGAGCGCCATCTTAAGCGTTTGAGGGCCACCTTCAGGGAGGAGGTAATGCTTATTCGAGGACTCGGAGATGCACTCCCTTCTGAGGACCTCATGGTGGGTATGTTTGACTCTGCCATTCAGAAGTAACGCGACGCTGTCCATGCAATGGACGACGACCGGGTCATTCTCAAAATCGAGAACTCGGTGAGTGCTGAAAACCCCATATGGTTCAGCATGCGTCGCGCAGACCAGTTAAATGGTAGAGTTATTCTGGACAAGCTGAGCCGTGTCCTGAACTCGAATCAGTCCTTCACGTCCGATGGCCAATTAAAGGTGTCGTACATTCACATTCCTGTGCCACAACCTGGAGGGCGTCGCATTAACAGAGTGGCGAATGAATCCATGGAGCAGTGGATTGAGAGGAAAATTGCTCAGAAATGCATATTCTCTCCAAACAATAATGACATGTGTCTTACACGCTGTGTAGCAGTAGCTTCGGCCAGAGATCGCATGAGTAGATACGCGTTCTGCAGGTTAAAAGCTCGTGATTCTGTGATTCAGACGAAAGAGGCTGAAAGTCTTTGTGATCCAGCCCATATTGATAAAACAAATCCGTGTGGTCTTGACGAAGTACGTCTTCTGCAAGACGTACTCCCTGATTTTAGATTGTGTGTGTTTACAGACAAGGAAGGAAATGAGTGCGTTTCCAAAGGACCTCAAGGTGCAGCCCGTAAAAATATTTACCTATTGTTACATGGTGGACATTTTTTGGCTATTTTTTACCCTGAGGCTGCATTTGACATGCGTTTTCTTTGTCGGAAATGTGTAGTTTTCGACAACAACCCGGGCGGGCACAGATGTGAAGGATCATGTTGGCGCTGTCTTGGTCCAGGTGAACACAATGATGAACTGAGAATGAGAAGGTGCACATTCTGTGGGCATAATTTCGCGGGTGACGAGTGCTTTGAATATCACAGAACACTGAAACTACCACACTCTACTCTCACGAAATGCAATACATTTAAATTTTGCAATGAGTGTAAGAAAAGTTATTCACTCATGCGTGGTGGCAAACATGTGTGTAATTTCGTCTACTGCAGATTTTGTAAAAAAACAAGTTCTGGAGAACCACCTTTGCTTCATGCAACCATGGTCTGAAAGGGGAAAAAAAGTGGATTGAAAAAATCACACTGTGATATACGATATTGAGACCAGTCAGTGTGAGCCTGTGGAGGGCCAGGAAAACACATTTGAGCATAAACTGATACTTTTGGTGTGTCAGACTGTTTGTGACGAACGCACAGATGTCGTGCAGAACGATTACTTCGGTACATCATGCAGAACACGGCAACACATACTCCACAATCTAGATGATCCCTCAATTTGTGTTATGAGTCAGTTGGTCGACTACAGTCATTCCCTGCTAAAACAAACCTACTTCTGGTAGCACATAATTCAAAGCCTTTGATGCTGTGTTCGCACTTCAAGAAATTATCGCCAGAAAGTTAAAGGTTGAGTTATCCCTGCAAGGGGCCAAGATCATTTGTACGCAGGTTAAGACCTGGAAATTTATTGATTCCTTAATGTTTTAACCCATGCCGCTTAGTGCCATGCCAAAAGCGTTCGGGTTGAATGAACTAAAGAAGGGATACTGGCCGTTCCTGGCATGTAAACCTGAATTTTATGGTTATGAGGGACCGTTGCTCGACAAGTCATACTACTGCGTTTCGACTATGAAATCGAAAGCATCAGACGACTTTCACACATGGTATGTTGAGCAGATGGCTAATGGCTATGTGTTCAATTTTAGGAGAGACTTGATTGAATACTGTATTTCTGACGTTACCATACTTCGACAGGCGTGTCAGGCGTTCCGTGAACTATTTCAGCAATGTGCTGGTTTTGACCCCATGTTTTCATGCATGACACTCAATAGTGCGTGTATGGGAGCATATAGGCGGAATTTTTTGCCCCCAAATAAGATTGCACTTGTGCCAGACGGTGGATATCACGGAAGGGGAAAGCAATCACATGCCGCTCTCCGTTGGTTAGACTTTGAGTCTCACAAGTTAGGAAAAGTAATTAAGACAATTTACACAGACAGGGAAGTTTCAGTTTTAGGGCGTGGTGTTGATGGATACGTTGAGCTCCCCCTCCCCGACGGGGGGGTCGAGCGCCGTATCTACCAGTTCCACGGATGCTACTGGCATCAGTGCCCTGAACACTTTCCCATGACAGATAATGACACCGAGAACCGTTACGAGCGTACTCAAGTGTTGACGGCTCTGTTCAAAGACAAAGGGTACACGGTGATTGAACAGTGGGAATGTGTTTTCAACACTGAACGAAAGACAGATCCCGAAATGAGGGCATATTTTGAAGCACACCCTACAACCAGAACACCGCCTCTGATACTTCGCGATGCTCTCGTAGGTGGCCGTACAAGTGCACTACGTTGGTATCATAAGGCTGATTTAGACAGTGGTGAGAAAATCAAGATGGTAGACGTCGTATCAGAATATCCGAACGCGAATCTTCGCGGGGACTATCCATATGGTCATCCTTAGATTTATCTCGAGGGTAACCCTGACATGCCTGACCCTGATCAATGGAAGGGCATGATAAAATGTACGGTCCTTCCCCCTCGTGACCTATTCATTCCTGTGCTTCCATACAAAGCCAATGGTAAACTAATGTTCCCATTGTGTAGAACGTGTGTGGAGACTCAAAATAGTGAAGGATGCCACCACGAAGACCCAAGAGAGCGCCAGCTTACTAGCACGTGGTGCGCACCAGAGCTTTTACTTGCGCTGCGTGAAAAGTCATACGAGCTTATTACAGTACATGAGGTGCACCAATACCCTGGTACTGTGGCTTACAACCCTGAAACTGGCGAGGATGGCCTTTTGTCAGGGTATGTACGGTGCCTCATGGCTCTAAAAGTGCAGGCAAGCGGCTGGCCTCCTGAGTGCGACAGTGATGACAAAAAGGAACAATTTATTAATAAAGATACGCTCAAACACGATGGAGTAGTGCTTGACCCTGCAAAAATGGTTAAAAACTCAGCCCTCAGAACCATGGCTAAACTTTTGTGTAATAGTTTCTGAGGAAAATTCGGCGAGAAGACCCTGCGCTCTCGAACCGATCTAATATATGATCCTGCGAAACTCATGCCACTCCTTACAGATCCCAGGAAAGAGGTTACGGGACTTTTGCCGCTCAGCGAACCCTGGTCGGAGAGTCGGTAGGTTGATGTCAGAAAGGTGATGTCACTCTAGTGACAATTGGCCACTTATCCGAAGAATGATATCAGTAACAAAACTCTGATGTCAGAAATCAGATGTACACGTTTGTGATATCAATAATCTGACATCTATCATATAGAAAATACCAAAACCAGTTTAAAGAAAAGTTGTGTTTTCTGTCGTTTGAAACATCAAACAATGAGGTGGAACATGTTTTCCCGGTGTTCGGACCGAGGCGGAGCCGAATTTGATATCCGTTTCCACCTAGCTCCAGCCGTTTACGAGATAGCACAAAAAAAATCTCCAAATTCGATGAAATTAAAATGGCCCTACTAAAATTGAGTAAAGGTGCTAGAAACCAAATTTCAGCTCAATATTCTAATAACTATAGATTTTACAGCATGCTGAATTCGACTGGTACGTAGACTGATATCACATCTGGTTACATCAGTTCTGGTGACTACGATGTCAGATGTATGACTTTGTGTAATGGTCTTCTGATCATGATATGAGCAGTATCATTTTGTTGATCAGAAGACTGACAAATGTCAGTATTCTATGCTAGCCTTAAGATATCAGTGCTGCTAAGTAATGTCAGTAACTGATATTAAAATCAGGAGACTGACAAAGGTCAGTAATATATGTCAGCTTTCTGATATCAAAGCCCCTTAACGATATTAGTTACTGATATCAAAGTCACAATACTTATATCACTAAAACTAGCGACATCATTCATGTGATTCTGAAATCAGCCTTCTGAATCTCTGACCAGGGAAGAGTGTATCCAAGTAACGTGGAAGCCTGTGGAGGATTCTGAGACGTCTCTGCCTACGTCGTCGATTCTCCACGCAGCTTTCACTACATGCTTTGGGAGGCTCCAGCTTTACAAGTATTTGGATGTGGTCAAGGAGAGGGCTCTCTACCACGATACTGACAGTGTGGCCCACATCAGCCGGCCAGGAGAGCCAGATCTCCCCATAGGCACACATTTGGGAGATTTAACAGACCAGGTTGAGGAGGACTACGGGGAGGGGTCCTTCATCACTGAGCAGGGGCGGATCTAGCTTACAGCTGAGGAGGGGGCAAAACGTGCAGGTTGCCTACTTTCAGATGACCCTCAACAAATCGACTGAAAAAGTAATGCTTTACAAATTAGTGCTCCCAATGGAACTGAAACTTTTTAAAATTGGTTTTTAAGCATCAGTGCGTACCGTGTAGACCTAACTCCATAAGCTGAATTGCAGAAAGAGGTAGTTCCGAGCGAAGCGAGGAAAAATTTTTGATTTTATGTCTTAGTAGGTGTCAAAATCGAGCGGGTCCTGTAGGAATCGTTCAAAAACTGCACGCTAAAGTGGGTGAACAATCATAATTTATGAAATTGATGTAAGCTGAGAAACGAGCCGGACTGACAAAGTGTACCGAATGGGCTAAACTTCTGTATTATTAGCAAAACATCGCGAGCGGAGCGAGCGAAAAAAAATTGACTTATTTGGGAAACGCAAGCAGAAGCGAGGATTTATGGTATGTACTATGTGCATTTTAGAACAAGGTGACTTTAAGAGTAAGAGTCAAAGAGCGCAGCGTGCTGACCCAACTCGTGGCGCTGCAAGGTCGCACGGAGACTCGACTGGATCTGAGGAGATATTAACTTCTGTAATAAACTATACACCTAATTCGAGAATTTCACCCTACTACGCGTAATATTATGTCACAATGCAGCGAAATCCGCATTTAAACGGCGTACCTTCAACATTAGGCGTAATATCTACGTACGAGATCGATTTTGTAGAAGATTTTCGTGAGGTGCATCCCTCGGATGGATCGGATGGCTTTGTATTTACCGTCTACCACCATCTGCCTCCCCCTCCCATTCTTTCTCTTCCTCTTTTTCTCTTTTTTCTATTTTCTCCCTTCCCTTTTCCTCTTTTCTTCCCCTTTTTCCCCTCTCTTTTTCCTCTTTTCCCCTCTTTTTTGGGGGCGCCTGAGCCCCGGGGAGGGGCACTTGTCCCTTTGCAATCCGCCCCTGTCACTGAGTTTGTGGTCGGCGGACCAAAAAATTTCCCCATGAAACTTATTATCAAGAACCATCACAGCATCCTCACAGATTTCACTGGAATAGTACACCTCGACATCCAAATTTAGCTGATGCTTTAACACAAGCAGACCTGTGCCAATTCCATCAAATAGGGAGAGGACACGTATTCTCTTTTTTGGGGGCGCATGTACGTACCTCCCGTCTTACCGTCATCACTTCGGTTGTTTACAGTATGAAAGTTAAAAATTTAAGCGCCTGATAGACGAATAGTGCTATTTGAAGTTGTTTTATGAGTTGCGGACGTCACCGCATGATGTCTCAAGTGTCGTCATTGAGTGGAAGTGTGCGAACGCGTAATTTGCGGAGTGGCCGACCGGGTCTCTGGGCTCGGCTCTGCTGGGCTTTTAATAACAAGTTAATAACATTCAAGTTAAATATTTTGCCGTCAGAGAAACAAAGTGTGTGGTCTGCAAGTGTTTTAAGAGTGACAGATGTCCCCACACAAAGTTTCAAGTGCCTTCATTTTGTAGAAGTAAGAAACGAATGTTCTGTTGTCAATGTTTACATCGAGGGGGAGGGGAAGGGGAGGGTGGGTGGGTACGTCATGTCCCGAAGTTATAGCTCAAAATGACATAAACTTGTTGTGCATTTGTATAATGAACATGGATCACGGAAATGACAGCCAGTGTCGACTCAACTTACTTTTGGACTTATTGTTTCAGTGAGTAACCTAACCTTATTAGTCAAAAATAATATTGTCTGCAAAGCACCATCCCATGTCTGTTTTGTACAGTACGCAGGTAAGGATAGTTTCAGTATTGAAAAAGCATACTGCGTAAGTGAAAGGTGCCATCTCAGACATGGTTTCCTCAATTTAATTTAGTTTCCGTTATAAATTATGGACCATTTCCCGGTCCCCCAGTGTTGTAATATTTTTTGACCTATCATATGCCACTCTTCAACGGTGGTTAGTAATAATATATACAAAGTAATATTTGGAGGCATATTTTTCTAATGAAAGGGCATTTAGGTATAGTTCGTGGATTATAATAATTTAACTTTTAGACTCAAAATGCTGAAACCAGTAGATATGACACTATCTGGGCAAATGTGTTGTTATTACATCTTAGTGGTATGATTTCACGTCGAGCTGTCCTGTGTGTTAAACTAAAAATATTTTTAAGTCGTTTTGGGTTAGAATTTATACAAGAGAAAGTGGGCGTCATAAATATAATATCTAGTGGTTTTTTTACAAATCTGGTAGTATGGCTCTACTTTTGGGGTGATTTAGACAAAAAAGATTATTTTTTAGTGGAAATAGAAATATTTGCAGTACATCAGCCCAAGCACTATACTGAAGTGTTCTTTTAAGTAGACTCATATGATCAATGAAATGACAAATGCGTTTAACTGTTTATGGAGTGTATCTGTAACATTCCGAACATTCATTTCAGAACATATTTGCCTTTTTTATTGAATCCACAATTCTAAGCGCCCGTAAGAAATATTCATGGTTATAACATTCTAGCATATAAAATTATTAATGAGACACTGTTTTGTTAGAGTCAACTTGGGGACAGTCATAATCCAGAAGTAGCAGAATTGTGTGTGTGTGTGGTGGGGGGGGGGGGGGGGGGCAGCCAAACTTTGCACTTCTTGATGAAAAAGATTTGATGTCTGTGACGTTTACCCACGGGTGCTTCATTGGTTGGGATAGGGCGATGCACCACATCTTTCCCTTCATCCTGTTCAAGGCCAAGAAGTGCCAAATCATTTACAAAGGTCGTCTCTAAGAGATATTGTGTAGGGCATTCAATGGGCCTGGCTGCTCAATAAGATAGTGACAGCGCCATGCTCATGCTCCTTAATGGGCGCAGAGCGCGCACCCTTCCTGGCCTCCTAGAAGGTGCCCGAAGTGCCCCATTCTGTACAACAACTTGACTTACTACCGTCCAGTGTACTCCAGAAGGATGCCAATCGTTTTGTTTCCCAAATTCAGTAGTTTGAATGCCCGTCCGCGCGCACCTCGCGCGCCCGTGTCCTGGCCTCCTACAAGCTTCCTCAAGTGCCCCATCCTCTACAACAACTTGCTTTCCCGACCAGTTATCGTCCCCGCTCGGGTGCCAATCGATTGAAATCTTCAATCCACTCATTCTGCCACATCCCGCGCACACGCTAGCCTCCTAGAAGGTACTCGAAGTGCCCCATCCTTTACAACAACGTGACTTTCTGTCGTCCGGTTTACTCCATAGGGGTGCCAATCGTTTTGTCGGCCATTTCCAGTAAGTTCAATACCCGGCCCGTCGGTGCGCGCCCGTGTTCTGGCCCCCTACAAGCTACCCCAAGTCTAATATCCTCTACAACCACTGCTTGCTTACCACTCCATTCGAGTGCCGATCGACTGGTGTGTCCAGTAAACCCATTTTGCCACTTCCCGCCCACACGCTGGCCTCCTAAAAGGCACCACAAGTGCCCCATCCTCTACAAAGATCTGACTTACTGTATATCTGTTTAAAATTTTAATGTCGCTTCGCTCACCACTTCGTGCCTGCCGCACGTACTCCTAGTTTAGGACCACCCGTTGCCTCTCCAGGTCTGAAAAAGTATATCCCAAGATGCCATTATTTTACCCAAAGTTGAGAATAGCTTTCTATCTCTGTATGTGAAGAACTACTTGGCCCACATGAAATCCAATTGCAGATTTGGAAACAAGATTAAAAACCGGTTCTTTTGGTTATAGATTCATCACTGCGGGGGCAGGGATCAGCTTCTGAGAGCCACTTGAAAATATAACTTCACAAAATAACAAGCTTTACATTGTGAACAGAACGGAACATTGGCTTTTCCACTTGGAGAATAGAGATGCCTAATGCACGGGCTTTTGCCGGATTGCCGGCCCGAGCGTCTAATACACGCACAGTGTGCGGCCCGAGAGGTCTCGGGCCAGGCGGGCCCGTCTAGCCCGAAGGCTGCGTAGCAAAGTGTCAACTGCGCAGGTGAGACGGGTAGGAGGCCGCTGCGCGTGCGAGAGAGAAGGCGGCCGGCCACCTCACGCAGAGCTCGGCTCGCTGCTTCCGATCGGGCCCGGCTGGCCCGGTGCAAACCTCGGCGTGGCGCGGCGTAGCTCCAGAGTCAGCAGGCCCGTTAGCCCGTGCATTAGGCATCTCTATTGGAGAACAAACAGATTATGCAAACTGCTTACTGCTGGGATTATATTTAATGAAAAGACAGATCTGTGCAACATGACAATTTAATTTATGACATTTAAATAGAGCCCTTTAATGGTTATCCGAACCAAGCAGACTGATGTTAAATTTGACGACTGAAAATGGGAAATAGTTGTCCTATGCCCTTGATACTTTGCACATATTGAAAGCAATGAGTATGGAGGTGGAATGCAGAATTTCAGGTCTCCTTCTCCTTTCAATGGGTCTCAGCTGATTTTCCAAAATTGGTGAGCTATTGCCTGCGGACCAACTTTGATATTCAAGTTAAATAAAGGAGACATTCCCACTGGCTCCAGATGAGTGCAGCAATTGATTCTCTTCTGTTTTTCAAAGTGTAAGATCCAACTCTGGGCCTCACAGAAAATCAATTGCCATTTTTAGACCTGATTTTGAATTGCTGAATTAAGCTAAAATTTCAAGACAGAGGGGAAATTAAGTGGATGATGGAAAGAGTACTACTTGGCCCACATGAAATCCGATTGCAGATTTGGAAACTAGATTAAAAACCTGTACTGTTGGTTACAGAATTGTCTATGCAGGGGCAGAGATTTACTTTTGAAAGGTTCATGAAAATATACATTATCAATTTAAGATTTATCAGATAGTGAAAGACATAAAGAGATTGACAAAGCCACAATGTATTCCATCAAATCAAACATGAAGTAATGGCAGTGATGAATTATTATCTAGAAAATAGTCCTGTGCAACGTGACACAATATTTAATTACACTAATGGAGAACTCTCTGAGGGTAAACGAACTAGGGTATAGTGGTGTTAAATTTGTGGATTTAAATTGGGAGGGACTTTTCCTGTAGCTATGGTACTTTGCATTTTTTGAAAGCAGTGAATTTGGAGTTAGGAAGCAACATTCCAATTCACTGTCACATTACTTGTGGTCACTCCCTTTCATTATGGTGTACGCGCAGAATGACAATAAAGGTGAACAGTACTGATATAAATGTAATGCATTATTTGTGTAACTGTAGTTTTTAACGGGCTCTTCCAAGATACGACACATGTCAAGAGTTTTTCATTTTAATATGAAAAAATATGAAAAGATCTAAGATGAACACAATATTAAGTTTTTGGGATAACATATCTACTGATTGTAAATTGGTAACAAAGGGAACAATCTAAGAAATATATATAAAACATAGATGAAAAAGTATTTAGCGTTGTCTCCACAATACAACACTTTTAAGTCAGTTTAATATAAAATATTAAAAAGGAAGAAAACAGCAATAAACATGGATCACTATAACAGTCATGATAATAACAATGGACAGGCAAATTAAACCGATTTGCATGAATCATCATTACTACTTAAGACACAGAGGTTTGGCTTCTTCGATTTTTTCAATTATTTTCTGATGCAATTGTTTGGTCAAGGTGCGGCCAGCTGGCGTAGCAATTCCCTTCAATGTGAAAGAGACAATCATCCGAATAGCAAATGCTCTGCGACGTAGTTTAGCAATGGTCCATGCTCCTGCAGACAGATATAATGAAGAGGTTAGGTTGAAACATTCACTTAGGAACTTGTTTCAGACCATACATTTGCAGAAGCCAAGATAGTTTCTTAGTAAGTGAAAGTGCGGTTTTTCTACACTTACTAGTTGGGCCAAGATTTTGAGAAGCTGCGGTTACCTCCACAGACCTGTCAACATAACAGTCAACTAGATTCCTTATATTCATCTTCGTAGCTGCTCTTTCTCTCAGTTGAGCTATTTGGGCGTAATAAGGATACTTCTCGTCCTCTTTCACATTCATTCTCAGCTCTGGTCTAGTTAAAAAAATAATAGTGAATTACAACACAATCACTGATACCCGCGGTGGGAACTCTCACGCGCGAGATTGGAGCGCTGTGCGAGTAGGACCAGTGTGACGATATCGCTCAGAGCCGTTTCCCCACCAGGATGGCCAATTTTCCCCCTTTTCAACCGATTTTCCCCTTTTTAGCTAAAATGCTTTTAAGGTATTATATTGTCACAAATTGCAGTATTTTGAGCCGCAATACACCGTATAAATTTAAAACAATTTATTTTAACGGCTCTAATTCTCCCTAAAGAACATCGGAGCATGTTCCTTCCTAACCTGTTACTTGCAGTCCGTGGTTGGCAGACATGCGCGCGCACTGCCTGTCTGTGACAATACAGTGGTACCAATCAGCTATAATATGTCATGTTTGGACTCCTGTATTTTCACAATATTTTCAAACTCTGTTCCATCATTTCACTTGTGTTCATTCTTGTGATGTCCCCTGTCTGATTAAATTTACACTTCGTGCCTGTCCAAAAATTCCCCCTTTACTTAAATTCCCTCCTCAAATTAATTCTTGTGATGTTTGTGCCCCTCATCCGTGACCCTTCTCTCTTCCTATTCATTTTTCAGATAATTCTTGTGATGTTCCACCCCTTGTGATGTTCCCTCTCTCTTCCATATCCCCCATCTCACCCAATTCCCTTTTCAATTCATTCAACTTCTCAATACAAACAAACCATAACTAACCTACCCTAATCAACCAACTTCAATTTCCTTCTTCTCGTCCAATTTTTTTCTCAAACAATTAATTCTTGTGATGTCCCATGTATCATCCAATCCCCCACTCTCTTCCAAATTCCCTTTTCAATTTATTCTTGTGATGTTCCTACTCTCTTTCAAATTCTCAATCTCGGCCAAATTCCCTCTCGTGTTAATTCTTGTGATGTTCTTGCCTGTCATCCATTTCCCTTCTCTCATCCAATTCCCTATCGTGTTTAATCTTGCGATGTTTTTGACTCGTGTCCCGATGCAGAAATGCAGCGTACTATACAGAGTATTATGATATGTAATTGACTGCTTGGTTTGAGGTAAGTTTGTTTACGGTTATTTACCGTATGATTGCAGAGCTTGCAATAAATGTTCCAGGACTAATCTAATGCAAAACCCATCAAGCTGCACCTCCGGTCAGTGATCTTGACCATTGCCCCTCTTAATCAGCCAACATTGGTGAGTCTTGTGGTCAGCTGTGCCTTTCCGTCACCAGGCAGTGGGAGGAGAGTGAATCCTGACTTGAGTTGTGACCTTAGAAGCGACACTGAGATCTCGCCCCAAGATGTAACAGATCATCCCACACAATTGTGACATTTCATCTCAAATTTCAACCATTTGACTGGCTGAATAACAGTTCCATAGTATCTTATGAAAACTTTATTGTCAGGCTATATAAAATGTGCATGTCGCTAAAATTCCTGACACATGGAGCCAGTGATATTCTACAAACGTAAACAACAACTTATGGCATGAAGAATGCCATCCACAGTTGTCTGACAAAATCGATGTCCAAGAGGTGAGGTGATCCTTCCATGGACGACGTTGGAGACGACAGAAATAGAATGTCTGACAGCCAAGAGGGCAGGCATCACATAATTCACTGCAACAGTATGGTACACACTCTAATGACTAGGAATGAGGAGACTCAGGAAGGTTATGGTTGTCATACGATGATGAGCGGCTCATCTTACATGTCTGCTGGTTTTCAATGGATATGACAGCTGCCGTAACCTTGATTCGTATATCCACGAGAAGCCGCAGTAACAGTCGCACACTCTCCGTCTCTGGTAGGATTGCGATTTCTTCATAGAGCTCATCTCGAAGTGCATCCCAGTTCGTCATGTTGACCTGATGTTCACAATAGTGCCACTGCGTTGCAAGACACCTGGATACAGGAGAAACTTCCCACTCTTTCTATCCCTTCCTCCCTCCCTCCCTCCCTTACTCTGTCAGTCTCTGTTTTTACAGACTGCCTCAACATAAGGACTTATGAAAATAATTGGACCCGCACAGAGAGGTTAGGGACAGGCAACAGACTCCCCGGGGGCTGTCCAGTAGCTATGCTGTGCGGTGCTGTGCCGTGCTGTGCCGTGCTACCAACAACCCCCTCTCTTCCAAGCGCGGGCTCTCAGCACAGCAGGCTGATTCCGCAAGGCGGTTTCATCGCTCTGTCCTTGTCACACTCATGGGGCGACGCCATAGGGAGCAAGAGAGAGGACACCTGAGAGGCCACTCTAACCGCTTTGCGGAAACAGTCTACAGGTGGATGAGGCGGGGATTGGTCTTTATTGGGCGCTGAGCTGAGAAAAATACGGAAAAGTTACGTACAGTAGCAAATAAATGGCGAATGATATTTCGCCTGCCTGCAGAGTGCCCGCGCTTGGAAGGGAGGGGGTTATTGGTAGCACAGCACGGCACAGCACCGCACAGCATAGCTACTGGACAGCCCCCCGCCGAGCTGTGTTGTCCATGATCCTTGACAAGCAAAATACCAAAAAAAATTAAAAACCAGGTTTTCTTGTGTAGTTTTCGATTCTAAAGATGGCACATGCTTTAGCATTGGCGATAGAGATTAAGGCGATATCTTCAACCGTTTTCGAGATATTTGGCCCAAAAGTTTGGAAAATACAAAAAAAAAATTAAGTTTGGAAAAACCAAAAAAAAAAATTGAAACCACGGTTTTTGGTGCAATTTTCGCTTTTAAAAATATCAATGCTTTTATTATTATTTACTGTTCAACACTCATGGGCCATCTGATCTAACTATGAGTACCTGTGTGCGCCTGTCAATGCGTGATATGCAACACTCATGACACTCATGTTCGATAGTTGGCCTACCTTGTACATGACAGGCGCTACATCATGACAGACAGGGAATGCCTCGCCGGCATGCAATGTGATGCCGAACTTGTGATTCAACATGCTCTCTGCGTTTACTGGGCTTGAGACCATCTGGCTTTATAGCCAGGCCGCATTACATGTTTATTTTTTTTTGTTTTGTGACCGGTGGAAAGTCCTCCAATTGACGCTGCGCGGATAGACCCCCTGGGGCTCGTATGCACTCGACTGTTAGGAACTCAGCATCATTGAAGGGGCCTAAATCTTGGGACTTAGAAATATTTCAGTCTTACGAACAGTCAGAGAAGGTCTGGCTGTGGTAACACTTGCTTCCTGTGGTAACACTTGCTTCCTGTGGCAATATCTGCTGCCTGTGGGAACACCTGCTGCCTGTGGTGACAACTGCTGCCTGTGGGAACAAATGTGGTGATACGTGCTGCCTGTGGTGACACGTGCTGCTTGTGGCAATATCTGCTGCCTGTGGTGACACTTGGTGCCTGTGGTGACACCTGCTGCCTGTGGGAACAAATGTGGTGCCACGTGCTGCCTGAGGTAACATCTGCTGCCTGTGGGCACAAATGTGGTAACACTTGGTGCCTGTTGTATCACCTGCTGACTGTGTTCCCCTCACCATCAACTGTGCTCTCAACTCCCTGCCCCTCCACGCCACTGACAATTGCCTCAAACTCATAAAAACTTCTTGCCTGACGCCCCTTTAACCGGCATCTCCTCATTTCTCTACGTATTCAATCATGTCTTGCTGCCATTTCCTCTCGTGTAAATCCTTGTGATGTACCCAAACTCCTTCCTCTCTTCCATATTCGAACTCGATTTAATTCTTGCGATGTTCCCTGTCTGATTAAATATCCACTTCGTGTCCATGTTACCACATACACTAAATTCCCTCCTCAAATTAATTCTTGTGATGTTCTTGCCTGTCATCCAATACCTTCTCGTGTTAACGTTACAATTCAACTTAATTCTTGTGATGTTCCACCCAACTTCCTTATTCTCTCTCTCTCTCTCTCTCTCTCTCTCTCTCTCTTCCAAATTCCTTTTTCAATTTATTCTTGTGATGTTCCTCCCTCTCTTCCAATTCCCATCCCTCATCCAATTCCCTCTCGTGTTAATTCTTGTGATGTTCTTCCCCTCGTCCAATTCCCTCTCGTGTTAATTCTTGTAATGTTCCAACCTCTCATCAGAATTCAAATTTTCTACAAATACCCCCTGCTCCTGTTCATTCTTGTCATGTTCTTGCCTCTCTTCCAATTCCACCTCCTCGTGTTCAATTCCCTGCTCAAATTAATTCTTGTCATGTTTCTGCCCCTCATCCGTAACCCTTTCGTCATCCGATACTTTCTTCGATTAATTCTTGCGATGTTCCGACTCTCTTCCGTATTCCCTCACTCGTCCGAATTCCCTCTCTCCTGTTAATTCTTGCGATGTTCCCTCTCTCATCCGAAATCCTCCCCTCTCTCCTCCGAATTCTTTCGCTCGTCCAATTCCTTTTTCAATTAATTCTTGTGATGTTCCACCCCTCTACCGAATTCCCTCTCTCGTCCGAATTCCCACTCGAATTCATTCTTGTGATGTTCCCCCTCTCTCTTCCATAACTCCACTTCTCATCCAATCCCCTTTTGAATTCATTCAAATTCTCGATACAATCAAACCATAAATAACCTAACCTAATCATCCGTCTTCCATTTCCTTCTTCTCATCCAATTTCTTTTTCCATTGATGTCCCTTTTCATCTTCAAATTTCTTTTTCTCGTCCATGTCCTTCTCCTGTTCATTCTTGCCCCTAATCCAATACTTTCTCTCATCCGATGTACTCCTTCAACTAACTCTTGTTAATTAATTCTCCTCCAAATTCACCCTCGTGTTAATTCTTGTGATGTTCTTGCCTGTCATCCGTTACCCTTCTCTCTTCCAATTCCCTTCCATTGTCCCTCTGTTTATTCTTGCCATGTTTTTGACTCGTGTCCCGATCCCATCCCCTGTCCCGACTCATCCCTTCGTCTCATTCCATTCCCCGAATCATTCCCTTTCTGACGATACCCCACACGACCAACTTCCCCTCGATCCCTCCACCATTTTTCACGCCCTCCGTCACCTTGACCTAAAACCTACCTAAATGGCCGACCCTTGTCCCGTGACGAACATAAACATAAACCTGACCACTTAACATATCACAACCTAACCTAACCTAACCTAACCCGATGGTGAGGAGCGGAGTTCGAGTCCCGTTGACGTCATTCATTTTCCTCTTTTCAGCGATGACCGATTATGTGCATGCCTTTTGGTCGGCATTTCACCCCATGTGCTATGTCCTAGTTTATACGAAATTAACATGCAAATATGACAGAACTGTTGCGTAATGTAAACAGTCCCCTTTTCATGGTCATGTAATCCGCTCTCACTAGTGTAATCGGTAGCGTGCTGAATTGTGGCACAAGAATGCCCAGGTTCAAATCCTGGACACTTCAATTTTTTTTTCAAACCTTTATTGTTGGCCTGCCTTCTACTACCCATACTGCGATCAGTTTGCGTGACGTCTGCGATACACTTAGTGAATCTCCTACAACCCGAACGGTATCGAGTCGATTGACCTCACCATTCGATCCAGCTTTTTCTGCTATTCATCGGATTTTTCAACCAAATTTCAACAACAGCCTCAAATTTAACGCGATTACAGTAAAAACAGTGTATTTTTCCATTTTCCACTTTTTCCCGGTTTTGGGCGAGGGTAAGTAATAGAATCAACATTGTTCCTCTTCTCAAACCACGTCGACCGTGAATCGCGGTTTCACCCAAATTTCGCCAGGGTCTGCGCCAGGCCTGTACAAATGGGCCAAATTTGGTCAAATTTCAACATTTTTTAATATAGCCATGCAGCACCTCTCCGAAATCGCAAGGGGGCAAGAAAAACGTTGCAGATGACCATTGCAGTCGATCGGGGCGCTGGGAAGGGCAGTAAGGTAGGCTACACTGTAAAAAATTGTCTTCAAAAACATCAATTTCTCAATTTCACCCGAACGGGTCGTTACGCATATAGTTTAAACCATCTCGACGAGCCCCATTCTATGTTGCTGAGCGTTTTTCGAAAAATCCAAAGGTACACCGTCTAAAATTTCGTAAAATTACTGAATTTTCAATTTCGACTACCCCGTCGACCCGCACACCATTAGAAACGTCTCGGCGAGCCCGAATCAATGGTGCAAAGCGTTTTTCGTAAAACACGGATCGTACACTGTCAAAGAGTAATAAATATCAACTTTTTTGAACTTTTTTCCGGTTCACCCGACCCGTACCTCCACAGAATCGTCTTTTTGTACGCATTTCAGAACTATTGACCATTTTGGCGTTATTATCAGTTTCCGCTGTCAAAAATTGAGATATGGAAACTTTTTAAAACCTTTTAGGGATCAACCGACCCGTACCTCCCCAGAATCGTTGTTTCGTCTCCATTTCAGTTAACACTGTCATAAAGTAATAATAATCAACCTTTATCGACTTTTTCGAGTTCAACCAACTAGTAGCTATCAGAAATCGTCTTTTCGCGATCATTTCAGTTCCAACATCAATTTTGACGCCAGCTTTACTTAGCTCAGTCAAAATTAGTCACACTCAAACAACAATCGATTTTTTTCACCTACACCGTCTCGCATGACTTCAGCATCGTGTTTCAAGAAGGATTCCGTGTTTTCTACCCCTTTACCTGACATCTCGTTCTCTACTACGAAAGACCCAGTGTAAAGTACAACTAAAAGAATTTCCCATCTTTCCCATCTTAAGCTGAACAGGGCGATAAAAAGAACCGACAGCAAGCGCAGCGATCCCGTTAGCGCCGCAGGCCAAGCTGCTCCCGTGACCGCTGCGCCTGGACGGCGCTACCCCTGCAAGACGGGCCAGCGTGCCAAGGGCAGGGGGTTACAGACCACGCGACCGTGACCGAAAGTTCCGGAGGGCCGGAACTTGAAAGCAGATGATACGTATGGTAGATGTCCTTTGTCGTAATGGGCTGCGCGTTGAAAGAGATCAAAAATAAAAAAAAATCGGAAAAAAGAAGAGGCGAAGCCTTTACAATCGAGTCGAGCACGCCCAGCGAGGGAGATCACGACCCAACTTACGAGGAGCTAACCTTCCCGATGGGACAGTTTTAAGTTAAATGTAACAAGCAGGCCCGCCCTTCCGCCAAACGTCGTTGCCAGCTCCGCTTTGCTACGCAGGCAACTCCGTTCGGCAGGGGGCGTGCCTGCTTGGCCTGCCGGCGGCGTTCGGTCGGGCCTTCGGCCCGACCCCTAAGTCACACAGAACGTCCTCTTAGCATGTAAATGATCGGGCCTGCGGCCCGTAAAGGCATTCTCTTCGGAAAGAGACAGTTTGTAACGGTGAACCACCGAAACTACAGCCCTCCCTTCTGCTTTGAAAACGTGCCGATAGTGACTAAACGGTCAGTTACTCGGCAAAAAAGGGGAGTCGGAAATCTCGAAAAAATGTCGAAATACGTGAGTTCGTCCTCAGATGGAACGGCCGAACTCGGACTTTATTTGGCAGCAGTTGGCAACACTGAATTACGCTCGTCGAACCAATTTTAGTGGTATAGGCGTCGAGGTGTGTCGAAAATTTCAAAAATTGTCGAGATATGTCGAAAATTGTCGAAATATGTAGAAATTCGTAAAAAAATGTCGCAAAATCTCGAAATATCTCAAAAATGTTGAGATATATCGAAAAATATGGATAATGTCGAAAAACATCGAAAAATGAGGGATAATGTCGAAAAATGTCGAAGAATATCAAAAATTGTCAAAAATGTTTACAAATATCGAAAAATGTCGGAATATGTCAAAAATGTCGCAAAATATCAAAAAACATCAAAAATTATCAAAAATGTCAAAAAATATCAAAAATTATCGAAAATTATCGAAAAATATCGAAAATTATCGAAAATGTCGAAAAATATCGAAAATGTCGAATAATATCACAAAATATCGAAAAACAACGAAAAATGTCGAAAATATAGGAAAATATCGAGAAATGTCGAAAATAATCGAAATGTTTGAGTTTTGACGATTGGCAACACTGGAAATTGAAAAACGGTTGGCACCGCTGAATTGCGCTCGAAAAGACGGTTCTAGAGAGGTGCGGGTCGATGGGGTTCGTAAAAGTTAAAAGGGGGGTCAATTTTGGGTGCTTTTTACAGTGTAGTCGCGAGTTGGGTCCTTTTTATCGAAAAACGGTGGGCGCCATCGGACTGGACGCGAAAAGACGCTTCCGGGAAGGTGCAGCTCGATGGAGTTGAGAAAAGTTGAAAACTGGACCAATTACGGGTGCTTTTTACAGTGTAGTCGCGAGCTGGGTCCATTTTTTCGTAAAACGGTGTGCACCATTGAACTAGACGCGAAAAGACGCTTCCGGAGAGGTGCGGGTCGACGGGGTTGGAAAAAGTTGATAAATTCCGTGAACACTTTCATAATTTTTTTCAGTGCCTTAATGAGGTTTGGCAGGATTTGCCGTAGGCGTTTCGTTGTCTAGGAGTAAAACTGTAGACACCCTGAAAATTTCAAGTCTCTAGCTCATCTCCTTCTAGTGGAACAGACAGACACACAGACACACAGACAGACACGAGGTCGTTTGCATAAGCCCGCTTTTATGCTTTTTCAAAGCAGAAGGGCGGGCTAAAAACAAAACAAGCAGGCCCGCCCTTCCGCCAAACGTCGTTGCCAGCTCCGCTTTGCTACGCAGGCAACTCCGTTCGGCAGGGGGCGTGCCTGCTTGGCCTGCCGGCGGCGTTCGGTCGGGCCTTCGGCCCGACCCCTAAGTCACACAGAACGTCCTCTTAGCATGTAAATGATCGGGCCTGCGGCCCGTAAAGGCATTATCTTCGGAAAGAGGCAGTTTGTAACGGTGAACCACCGAAACTACAGCCCTCCCTTCTGCTTTGAAAACGTGCCGATAGTGACTAAACGGTCAGTTACTCGGCAAAAAAGGGGAGTCGGAAATCTCGAAAAAATGTCGAAATACGTGAGTTCGGCCTCAGATGGAACGGCCGAACTCGGACTTTATTTGGCAGCAGTTGGCAACACTGAATTACGCTCGTCGAACCAATTTTAATGGTATAGGCGTCGAGGGGTGTCGAAAATTTCAAAAATTGTCGAGATATGTCGAAAATTGTCGAAATATGTAGGAATTCGTAAAAAATGTCGCAAAATCTCGAAATATCTCAAAAATGTTGAGATCTATCGAAAAATATGGATAATGTCGAAAAACATCGAAAAATGAGGGATAATGTCGAAAAATGTCGAAGAATATCAAAAATTGTCAAAAATGTTTACAAATATCGAAATATGTCGGAATATGTCAAAAATGTCGCAAAATATCAAAAAACATCGAAAATTATCAAAAATGTCAAAAAATATCAAAAATTATCGAAAATTATCGAAAAATATCGAAAATCATCGAAAATGTCGAAAAATATCGAAAATGTCGAATTATATCAAAAAATATCGAAAAACAACGAAAAATGTCGAAAATATCGGAAAATATCGAGAAATGTCGAAAATAATCGAAATGTTTGAGTTTTGACGATTGGCAACACTGGAAATTGAAAAACGGTTGGCACCACTGAATTGCGCTCGAAAAGACGGTTCTAGAGAGGTGCGGGTCGATGGGGTTCGTAAAAGTTAAAAAGTGGGTCAATTTTGGGTGCTTTTTACAGTGTAGTCGCGAGTTGGGTCCTTTTTATCGAAAAACGGTGGGCGCCATCGAACTGGACGCGAAAAGACGCTTCCGGGAAGGTGCAGCTCGATGGAGTTGAGAAAAGTTGAAAACTGGACCAATTACGGGTGCTTTTTACAGTGTAGTCGCGAGCTGGGTCCATTTTTTCGTAAAACGGTGTGCACCATTGAACTAGACGCGAAAAGACGCTTCCGGAGAGGTACGGGTCGACGGGGTTGGAAAAAGTTGAATTATTAAATTCCGTGAAAACTTTTATAATTTTTTTCAGTGCCTTAATGAGGGTTGGCAGGATTTGCCGTAGGCGTTTCGTTGTCTAGGAGTAAAACTGTAGACACCCTGAAAATTTCAAGTCTCTAGCTCATCTCCTTCTAGTGGAACAGACAGACAGACAGACACACAGACACACAGACAGACACGAGGTCGTTTGCATAAGCCCGCTTTTATGCTTTTTCAAAGCAGAAGGGCGGGCTAAAAACAACAGGGGTATCCCACGTGATCCTACAATGGCGGGGGTAAAGAGGGGGAATTTCCATAAGTTGTCTGCAACAGGCGCGATCTAAAGTGCGACTTAAAGGGTGGGTGGGTGACATACACTAGGTTGCCCACATAGGGGTTTTGCTGCACTTTTTGCCTACTTTCCAGGCGCCTATCTAGTGACGACAGAGGGGGGGACGGGCGATCGATGAGGGAAAACCACAAAAAAAGATAGCAAGCCTTAAGAAGATCCTAGAAAACCAGATATTGGGAAAACAAAGAAAAAGTGAAGATGACCGGGAAAACCAGGAAGCCCACAGCATGTGTACACCGGCAGCACGGTGACCGTGACCGGCAGACCTTACTTGCGGACCCCTTGCTGCAGGTAGTCCGGCCGGGAATTAGTGCGCGTCTCCAACGTACACGGCACGGTGTGGAGTACGGTGGAGGGGGATATGGTAGCGACATGAGCCTACCTGCGCTGAAGCAAGAGCCGTACCGTACCGCACCTCGGCCGGCTGCAGCACTGCTGGCGCTGCGGTCAGATAAGAGTCAACTACCGAGCCGATCCCGCCTACCTGCGCCCCGGGTCTCGCATCCCGGCCGCCGGCGGACCCGGCTCAGCTTAGCATGATCAGTGAGTTGATGGGATGGGCCCACTGGGCGCGCCCCCCATCTTCTCTCGCTGTGCTCAGGGTTGCCAGACCGGGCGCTTTGGTGCCCGCCGGGCGCATTCGGGTCCCTTCGGGCGTCGAAAAAATGGCCTCGGGCGCCTGGGTGCCAGCCGGGCGCAATCGGTCCGGCCCTGGAGCACGGTGGAGAGAGAAACGGTGGCGACACGAGCCTACCTGCCCTGACCCCGGAATCGGTGCCGGATTCCTTTTCCCTGGGCGGCCACCAGAGCGCGCGTCGATCTAGCCTGGGCTATCTACACCGTCGGGTCCAGCCTACCTGCAGCCTGGGCCGCGCACCCTGCCTGCCGGCCGCCCGGGATCAGCTTAGCGGGGTTGAGGTTTCATGCCTTTCGCTCGGCCGGCCGCCACGCCTCCCGAGCTGCTGAGCGGGAAAAGCCGGGCCAGGCTAAACTGATCTCGGGCGGCTGGCAGGAAGGGTGCGCGGCCCAGGCTGCAGGTAGGCTGAACCGCCGGTGTAGATAGCCAAGGCTAGATCGACGCGCGCTCTGGTGGCCGCCCAGGGAAAAGGAATCCGGCACCGATTCCGGGGTCAGCCGCCAACACACAGCAGGTAGGCTCGTGTCGCCACCGTATCTCTCTCCACCGTGCCCGGGAGCATTCGAGTCGACTCGGCCGCGCCATGAGAGTAGGGCACCCTGGAGATCCCTCTTCGTACGGCCGGGAGCCCGTCCGGTCACCTGGGGAACCAATTTTCTCCCTCCCTGTGCGCCGCACAGCATTGGGCGAGATAGCACATTATTCGGGAAGGTGAACTGCATCCGGTGATACCTTGGTCGTAACTGTCCGACCGCGGACAGCCGAGCTCCAGCGCGCTAAGCGGTGCGGAGCGGCCGCGGCGGGACCTGCGTCTTCAGTCCGGCGGCGGGCGGCCGCTGGGAGCGCTGTTTTCAATCCCCTTTTTGTCCGTCAAAGCGCATTCTTAATCATGATCGGACTCAAAATTGGTATCGGGGAGTTTTCGATAGCGCTGAATCCGAATCTGGCAAAAATTTTCAAAAGGGGGCCGTCCTTAAAGGTGATTTGTTAGTCCTCATTATGATTTTTACTAAGACATCACCTTTAAGGACGGCCCCCTTTTGAAAATTTTTGCCAGATCCGGATTCAGCGCTATCGAAAACTCCCCGATACCAATTTTGAGTCCGATCATGATTAAGAATGCGCTTTGACGGACAAAAAGGGGATTGAAAACAGCGCTCCCAGCGGCCGCCCGCCGCCGGACTGAAGACGCAGGTCCCGCCGCGGCCGCTCCGCACCGCTTAGCGCGCTGGAGCTCGGCTGTCCGCGGTCGGACAGTTACGACCAAGGTATCACCGGATGCAGTTCACCTTCCCGAATAATGTGCTATCTCGCCCAATGCTGTGCGGCGCACAGGGAGGGAGAAAATTGGTTCCCCAGGTGACCGGACGGGCTCCCGGCCGTACGAAGAGGGGTCTCCAGGGCGCCCTACTCTCATGGCCGCGCAGACTCCGGATTAGGGATTAGGGAAACTGAACCCTGGGGAGTTCCCGGAAAAAAAGTTGCTGCGTGCAAGGGGCGAGGGGGAAACCGAGAACTGAGGCAAAGAAGGCCGCAATCATGCGAGAGGGGTACTCCTGACATTGCTGCTGCTGTGTGCAGTTCACACCGACCCAACGGATGTTCGAACTGTTCACAGCGGCCATGTACGGGGTGCCCCCGCGCGCGCCCGTGTGCCCGAAGGCGAAGACACTACAGAGAACACATCGACAGTTTGTGCACAGTGAGAAATTCTTGTACCGGTACGGGATAATTTTCCATGAGAGGTCTTGTACAGTTACGATTCATATCATAAACTTTTTATAACTATGCGTTTCAACTCAGAATCGATTGGTGTGCCAACAAAGTCGTAACGTGTAAAGTTGTACATGTACGAGATATGATGTACATAGTGAATTACCAAATATATTGTCCATCTTCGGAAATATGTTTCACAGTGTGCCATGGTGGACTAACGTAAGACTGATTTGCTTTAATGAGAGAGAGACGGGGGGGGGGGGGGGGAGAGAAATTTCCGGCTTTACAGGCTTTGTGGCAAGCCGGGCGCGTTCGGGCGCATTCGGGTCCGGCCGGGCGCTTTCGGGCGCAACAGCGGTCAGGCGCGCTCGGGCGTCGACTCAGGCGCACTCTGGTCGGACGGACCTGGCAACCCTGGCTGTGCTACAGGGGAAAAGTACTTCGCCGGGGATTAGTCTCGCGCATGGGGTTTTTGGAGACCCGAGTTTCTGGTACTGCCGGAGCCCTCTGATTGGCTCTGAGGCGCGCAGCCTCCGCACCTCTCCTCGGGTGTGGCTAAAACAACTTGCAGAGCACGGCGACCGAGATCAGTTTGCGACGAGAAGCCAGCTGTAACGCATCGAACCCTGCCGGTCTTCGTGTTTGTGTGTCTTAGTGCGTGCCGGGAGTGAATAGGACTTTGGATTTTCGTTGGAGTGCTCGTGGGACTTCACCATGACACCACGAAAATTAACAGACGAGCAGCGGGAAAAAAAGCGGCTGCGTGACCGAGAACGTCGTGGTAGCATGACCGAAGAGCAGAGGGAGCAGAAAAGAGAGCACGACCGGGAGCGCCGCAGAAGTCTAACCGAAGAGCAGCGGGAGCAGAAACGAGAGCAGGCCCGGGAACGCCGGAGCAGTCTAACCGAGGAGCAGCGGGAGCAGAAACGAGAGCACGACCGGGAACGCCGGAGAAGTCTAACCGAGGAGCAGCGGGAGCACAAACGAGAGCACGACCGGGAACGCCGGAGAAGTCTAACCGAGGATCAGCGGGAGCGCAAACGAGAGCACGACCGGTTACGCCGGAGAAGTCTAACCGAGGAGGAGCGGGAGCAGAAAAAGAAGCAGAACCGGGAACGCTGGAGTAGTCTATCCGAGGAGCAGCGGGAGCACAAACGAGAGCACGACCGGGAACGCCGGAGCAGTCTAACCGAGGAGGAGCGAGAGCAGAAACGAGAGCAGGACCGGGAACGCTGGAGTAGTCTATCCGAGGAGCAGCGGGAGCACAAACGAGAGCACGACCGGGAACGCCGGAGCAGTCTAACCGAGGAGGAGCGGGATCAGAAACGAGAGCAGGACCGGCAACGCCGGAGTAGTCTATCCGAGGATCAGCGGGAGCAGAAACGAGAGCACGACCGGGAGCGTTTTAATTCGAAACGTTTGAAGACAAGGAGAGAAAGCGATAACAGTTCAACACAGCCACGTGGTAAGTAACAGCCCAACAATGTTCTTAGTTTTAGAAAAGGTATTACAGACTAAAAGTGCAAGTACGATGTGGAGGCAAAACTACATGTTGTTATATTACAAGTCCTTTTTCAAAATATTACTAAAAACACAAAGTACTAATATTTTCATTTATAGTATATAAATTTAGAGATTACATGAGATTCGGGTGTAATAATCTACATTCCTTTTAGCCTGTAATATCTCATTTAAAATCAAAGGATGTCATGTGTGCTTGCAATCTTGAATGCCATATGTGGGTTGAACTCCAGCTGAAAATCGCCAAGAATTTTGGGTGCAGTCACTGATTTTTTTTCTCATCTCAGTTTTCGATCAGTGTCACGAGCCAAATTTGAGCCCTCGAGCTCACACGGTTCAGAAGTTAGCCTGACTTTTCCAAGTCTAGGAAAAAGTAGCGGAAAATGTGATGATAAACACTTTTGTATGTCTTACTTCCAGCCTGTAGCTCTAAAACAGTTAAGGCATAGATTGTTTGAAAGGTCTTTTCCTGATGAGTCAGAAAATGGTATGACTTGCCCTATTCGAGTAAAAATAAGGTGTAATATTTTAAGAAAACCTCGAAATTTCAGTAAGAGCGCAACATTTAAAACTTAAAGCCCTGTTCTGGGATTTTGGTGGTTCAATGTTTGTTTGACTATTTATGATACTTTCCGAAACATATCAATTTTCCAAAGAGCTTATTTTTATTTTTAAACGAATGATAAATTATTTTCTAAATTTGCTAGTTAGTAAAGTGTATAGAGGGTCATTAGATGTGAAATCACCACAAGGTTCAAAATGAGGTGTTTTGTTTTGGCCTGGGGGGGCCTATCGGATTCGGGACCACCCCAAGGTCTTAACTATCAGAGGATTTTTTTTTAATCGGTTTAGGAGATATGAAGAGTTCCAAATGTTGTGTCTGGAAAGCTCGAGGAACTATGTAAATTGCATTTGGCACTGTATAAGAAATCCTTCACACTGCTTGTACAGGGTGCTTTGGGTTCATTTTTGTATTCTGTTGCAAATGAGCTAAGTAAGGATTGTATCGTGGAAATTTTTTGCCAAAATAAACACATCCCAAAAAATTCCTGGTCATGGCCTACGATTTGTAGAAAAGCAGACATGAAAAATTGTCAATGTTATTCTTCCCAGCATTGGCTTATATAAAACCATGACCTGGAATTTTTTGAGGTGGGCTCATTTCGGCAAAAGTTACATTTGTAAGCATGTCACGAAAGTTTACTTAACAAGTTTCTAAAATTCTACGATACAATTCTCACATAGCTCAATAGAATCAACATAAAAATGAATCTAAAGCAACCTGCGCAAGCCATATGAAGTATATCTAATAGAGTGTCAAATATAATTTGCATATTTCCTCAAGCTTTCCAGACATCTCATTTGGAGGTCTTTTAACTCCAAAACCGATTTTTTTTAAATTTCTTTGACAGTTGAGACCTGAGGGTGGTCTCAAAAGATATAGCAACATCCCCACCCCTAAAACACACCATTTTGAACCTTGTGGTGATTTTACATCTAATGACCCTATAAGGTAAAGTAATAAGCAAATTTAGAAAATAATATTTTAATTTATTTAAAAAAAAGATTAGTCTTGTGGTAAATTTATATTTTTCAGAAAAGATCATAACAAATCAAACAAACTTTGGACCACCAAAATCCCAGCACGGGGCTTGAAGTTTTAAGTGTTGCGCTGTTACTGAAATTTTGAGGTTTCCTTAAAATATTACACCTTATTTTTACTCCAATGGGGCAAGTCATACCATTGTTATATTCAGTTAAGAAAAGGCGAAAAATCGCGCTGGCCCCGGGGCCGCCCCGGGGCCTGGGGCGCGTAGCCGAGAAGGGAAAGGGGGGGAGAGGGGAAGGAGCGGGGGAAGGAGCGGGGGAAGGAGCGGGTAGCTTGATTCCAAGAACCAACTGCACGGTGACGTTCGCTGCACGACGCGCTCTCCGTCGGCTTCGGCTTGCGGGTGCACGAACGCGCTCGGCTCGGCCCGGCCGACCCTTCGTCGTGCAGTTAGTTCGCTACCTGTCGAACCCGCTCCGCCCCCTCCTCCCCCCGCTCCTTCCCCTCTCCCCCTCCTTTCCCTTCTTGGCTACGCGCCCCAAGCTATATACAATTTAGTACAGGAATAATATAAAGTTCAGCCACCGAACCGTGAAATTAATAAATATATGAAATTTTTTTTCACCATTCGACTCAGAATTTCATGCTCTATCACATATTCAAAATCGCCGAAAATCCCCGCATTGGAATTTTGGTGGAAGGCGTTCAAAGTTAAAATAACCTTAAAAAAGGTAAATTAAGCTAAAAATTTATTCACACAATGTTTCTATCTCCGGATTTGAGATCTTGGTGGTTGTAGTCTATACTAACCATCCTGGACCTGAATCGGGATGTTGCCGAAACACTTTCCACCTCCTACTGGTTCAAAATCCAAGATGGCGTCCCCAAAAGGGCCTAAATGATCAAAATTTTAAATCATGCCTATACCGTCGAGTTTGGTATCGTTTCGCGGGTTTCTGAGGTGGCGGAGCTCGAAAATGAGTGTCCCGTGACTCCCCGGCAACCGGAAGTACCGAAATCAAGATGGCGGCCGTAGCCCGCCGCCATTTAAAATGCGTTCGCGGCTCTTCTGACGTACAGTTTGTCGCTGAATGTAGGTGTTGGTGTCCATGCCAGTGTGTGTGTGTGTGTGTGTGTGTGCGCGCGTGTGAGTGTGTGTTGCCACGCCCCATCCCAGCCCGCAACGAACACACATACAATTTTTAAGTAAATAAGAAATAGGAACATTTTAAGCCCACTAGCAGCAGCAGTATCTTTAATCCCATAATTGTAAATTTTATTCTGCACTGGTTTATGCCGAAGGATCATCGACATCTTCATCGGGGTCTTCATGGAGAGGGTTGGTATTGCAGCTGTCTTTGCCCTCGCAGGGACTACACAACATACTGCACGGAAGTCCGCTTCTTTTACAGTCGCAGCCTCTCTGGCATCCTTTCTGGCAGTTGCAGCGTATCAAGTCAAGTAGCTCTTTGGGTGCTACCAGTTGCTCTGTTGAAACAGGAACGAGTTGACTGCATACTATCTTCCACCCATGCTGTAGAGGATCCAACGTGTGGCCGAGCCATTGTTGCATCTGCTAGTGAGCTTAAAATGTTCCTTTAGTGTTCTAAATTTCCCGGGAACGATCTTTTGGGGGAATGTTCCCAGTAAATTCCCGGGAAGATTTCCGATGATTCCCAAAAACTGGGAATATTCATTTTTTTTTCCTGTTTCAACTTAATATTTGTACCGGAGAATAAAAACGCACTTGTTTGGACCGAGGGGTTTTTCACTTCCGAAATACCGGGTACACCAGATACAGGTATTTCAGAGGTATTTCGCATAATATACGCCGAAAACCCCCTAAGTAGGCTCTAAAACGGTGAACTTCACCTGAGAAATACCGCCGAAATACCGCGAAATACATGAATTATGAAATACCGTGTTCACGAATATCTCGAGTAAAAACCCCCTCGGTTTGGACCGACCATACAGTTCTCTGTCGTTTATAGCATATCCCTGACGACAAAAACTCGCGTTTGTGTCGATATGACGCAAAACTTGTTTTAACTTGAGCGGGAGTCGTCTGCCTCTGCCTGTCGGCAAACGCAGCGCGCTCACGTTGACCAGTAAGATTAAAAAATTATAAATTTTTGAAAGCAGCAACCACTTAAAAAAAAATCCAATAAATCCCTACATTTATGAACAGTTTTGGTTCATTTTTACTTAAAGATGGGAACGTTCCCGATTTGGAGCCTCGAACGTTTCCGGCAACGTTTTCCAAGATTCCCAATTTTCCCGGGAATATTCCCACCCTTTAGAACACTAGTTCCTATTTCTTATTTACTTAAAAATTGTATGTGTGGGCTGGGATGGGGCGTGGCAACACACACACACATACTAACCACACACACACGCGCGCGCGCGCGCACGCACACACACACACACACACACACACACACACACTGGCATGGACACCAACACCTACATTCAGCGACAAACTGTACGTCAGAATGTCAGAAGAGCCGCGAACGCATTTTAAATGGTGGCGGGCTACGGCCGCCATCTTGATTTCGGTACTTCCGGTTGCCGGGGAGTCACGGGACACTCATTTTCGAGCTCCGCTACCTCAGAAACCCGCGAAACGATACCAAACTTGACGGTATAGGCATGATTTAAAATTTTGATCATTTAGGCCCTTTTGGGGACGCCATCTTGGATTTTGAACCAGTAGGAGGTGGAAAGTGTTTCGGCAACATCCCGATTCGGGTTCAGGATGGTTAGTATAGACTACAACCACCAAGATCTCAAATCCGGAGATAGAAACATTGTGTGAATAAATTTTTAGCTTAATTTAACTTTTTTAAGGTTATTTTAACTTTGAACGCCTCCCACCAAAATTCCAGTGCGGGGATTTTCGGCGATTTTGAATATGTGATAGACCATGAAATTCTGAGTCGAATGGTGAAAAAAAATTTCATGAATTAATTTTTGCCACCCCATCTGCTATGATTCCTGTGCTAATTAAGAGGTGAGAGCGAGAGCGCGGTGGCGCGAGGGCGCGAGGGAGCGGCCGAGAGCGCCGATGGGGTGTGGTGGGGGATTCGGCTCAGCCTTCGCGACCCGAACTGGTCCCGCCGAAGACACCCGAAGGCTGAGCCGAATCCCCCACCACACCCCATCGGCGCTCTCGGCCGCTCCCTCGCGCCCTCGCGCCACCGCGCTCTCGCTCTCACCTCTTAATTGTATATAGCTTCATGCCCTGGGGCGGCCCTGGGGCGGCCCCGGGGCCAGCGCGATTTTTTCGTCTTTTCTCAACTGAATATAACACATTTTCTAATTCAGCAGAAAAAGACCTTACCAACAATATATACCTCAACTGTTTCAGTGCTATAGGCTACAAGTTAGACATACAAAAGTGTTTATCATCACATTTTCCGCTACTTTTTCCTAACTTTGGAAAAGTCAGTCTGACTTCTAAACCGATTGAGGAACGAGGGTTCAAATTTGGCATGTGACCCCTTCTTATGACACAGATCAAACACTGAGATGGAAAATAAATCGGAGACTTCAGCGAAAAATCTTGTTTTTTTTTTTAGCTGGAGCTTTACTGCTACAAAAAACTACTTTAAATGTGTATGTTGTTCCAGTAAAACAGCTCAATGTTTGGTTAAAATATCACATTTTTCTGTATTTTTCAGCCGGAGACCAGAACAACAACCTGAGAGAGAGTGCAACTTTTCATCCAGTAGTTAATCCGCAACCACTTGAAGGTACATATTATATTCATATATATATGGAACTTATATATATATATATATATATATATATATATATATATATATATATATATATATATATATATATATATATATATAGGGAAACGTCCGGAAGGTCCCCTCACCGGAAGGTCCCCCCCTAATATTTTATTATTTTTTTACAATATTTTTCAAAATATATTAAAAAATAATAAAAAATTGTCAAATATTACAAAATATACATTGGCGGTCCGAGCAGTTTCTCATACCGCTTCCGACGACGCAATCGGCTGCTACCGCGCTCCAGCGGCGATTTTGAAAACCAAGATGATCGTGGGACGGGGGATCGTCTGCAGCGCCTCGATAAGCATTAAAAAAAATGTTAATTAATTGTTTTCTTCGTCGGTTCCTCTCGCCTCGTCGCTGGCATTGTCGATACGGACATGATGACCATGGTAAGAGCGTTGAAGCATGAGCCAAAATTTTTACTCATTTAATAGTTGCCTGTATTGCTAGCTTGCAGTTCATCATTTGTCGAGAGAATATCAAATATCACCCACTCTGTATTCTAGTGCAGATGCATCCCGTCTCTGATGTGTTTCCAGTTTCCTCAACCCTTTCTCTTGAAACACGCGTTGTATTCCTGACTAAACCATATTACTTGAATTTCTGCTATTGACCCGGAGTTGAGGTCAGTACTGGCACTGGCAGAACAGCTCACAGAGGAAAGGGAAAGTAAGATAGGAGCACTCTGAATGACACTGCTTTATTTTTTATGTAGAGATAGGCGTTGAAATGAATAAGTTCAATCACATGGCAACAAATTACCAAAAGCATTTGCCCAGAAGACGACTGACGAGGTGAACCAAACCGATCGGAGCAGAACGGATGCAAAAATGAACGCCTACAACAAAGACAGTTTGTGTGTGCCAATTAAAGAGGTTATGACTACGGTTCATCGTTTTGTCCAGAAACTATATCATTAGTTTCCAACAGGTTGAAGCTGACTAGATTCGAAATGCCATGGTCATCATATCTGTATCGACAATGCCAGCGACGAGGCGAGAGGAACCGAAGAAAAAAAGAATTAATTTTTTTTTTTTAATTCTTATCGAGGCGCTGCAGACGATCCCCCGTCCCACGATCATCTTCGTTTTCAAAATCGCCGCTGGAGCGCGGCAGCAGCCGATCGCATCGTCGGGAGCGGTATGAGAAACTACTCGGCCCGCAAATGTATATTTTGTAATATTTGACAATATTTTATTATTTTTTAATATTTTTTGAAAAATATTGTAAAAAAATAATAAAATATTAAGGGGGGACCTTCCGGTGAGGGGACCTTCAGGAATCTACCCTATATATATATAGATATATAGATATATATATGTGTAACATTTTTAACATTCATTGCAGATAGAGAGAAATGCACTGATAAACCAAGTGTGCAACTGCTCAGCACTTGTAAGTGTGCAACATCCAGTCTGCACGTGCAAGTGTTTTACTCGACAGCTGTGCAATTTCCAGTGTCAAACTCGCCAGTTGTACACTTTTAAGTGTTCAAACTCGACAGTTGTGCACTTAAGTGTTCGAACACTTGCAAGTGCACAACTGTCGAGTTAAACACTTACAAGTGTGCAACTGGCGAGTTTGACACTTGCAATTGCACAACTGCCGAGTTTTACACTTGTGCGTATGAGACTGAAAGTTGCACACGTACAAGTGTTGAACAGTTGCACACTTGGTTTAACAGTGTGTCCATAATAATATGTATATTTTTTTTTGTGTGTGTGCAGAACTGGTGTGTGATTCAGACGGAGACTCTGTCTGCGATTCACTTGGTGGAGACTTTGAGACGGCCTCCGAGGACGGCGAAAACGCCGTCCCAGGCGAGTACCCGGCGCCCAACGACCCCGCGGTAGTGGCGGACGTGTGCAAGAAGATCAATAAGGCCCTGGCCGGGGTGTGCGCCGGCCGGTGCTACGTGTGTGACCGTCTTCTCAACGAACGAGCCATACGCCGCATCGACCTGCATCACGTGAAGGAGGGCCAGCGCGACGCAGTGCAGCAGCGGCTGGACAAGCTGGTCACCGTCCCTGGCCAGTACGACCTGTGCGCCACCTGTCGCAGCTACATCCTGAAGGACAAGGACCCTCCGAGCGCCGCGGTTAACGGCTTCAAGTACCCCACCGCGCCGCCCGGACTCCGGCAGCTCACTGAAGTGGAAGAGCACCTCCTGGCCCTGAGGCTGCCCTTCCAGCAGATCGTGCACCTCGGCACCATGGGCCGCCGCGGCCAGTACGGCGTGAAGGGTTCCATTATCAACGTACCGACCGACGCCCCCGACACCACGCGCACCGTCATCCCGCTGCTGCCAGCCGAGGACGAGCTCTGCGTCGTCAATCTGAAGCGAAAGCTCGTACACAAGCGGGCCTTCGCACGCAGCTTTGTGGACAAGGAGAAACTCGTTGCATGGGGCCGCTTCCTCCAGAACACTCCACTGTACAGGGAGCACGGTGCCGTATTCGACGAGTCCCGCTTGGACGCCCCACCCGCCAACCAGGACGACGGTGAGCCACGCTGTACTGTTGACGGCGACGTGTATTTTGGGCAGCCCGATGAACCCAACGGCCAGCTAGAGATGCACGAGCGCCTCGGCACCATCCAGCACACCCTGCTCATGGAGGACCGTGTCCAGCCCGGCGTCCCCGCTCAGCCTGTCTCCAATCCAGCCAACCCTGAGCAAGATGAGGTGCACGTGGCCCCTGGCGAGAAGAAGACTCCCATCAGCGTGGTGTGGGACCGCAAGGCCGAGGAGCTCGCCTTCCCTGGCGTGTACCTGGGCCAGCCCCGGACCTTCCCCCGCCACGTGACGCGCTACCAGGCGATGCGCAGCGAGGTGCGGCGTGTGGACCGGCGCGGCGCGCGGCCGCAGAGTGTGCTGTACAAGTACAACGTGCACGTCAGGGAGCAGGTCGCCGGCCGCCTGCGCCACAAGTTCAAGCGCGGCGCCAAGGCTGTTCTCGGTAAGGACATCACCAAGGAGCAGCTTCTTGACAAGAACTTCGTGAGCAGCTCCGTGAAAAGAGGTCTAGCCATGCCGTCCCTGCTGCCCAACTCGTCCGAGTACTGGCGGGGCCGCTCCCACGACCTGTTCGCCATGGTGCGCCAGCTCGGCCGCCCGCACTTGTTCCTGACGCTCTCCTCGGCGGAATACCACAGTCCCACTCTCATCAAGGTACTGCAACAGCTCCATGAGCATCACCGTGAAAAAGACCGCTTTGCCGCAGACGAAGCTGACCCCAGCGCCGAGCCACCACCCCAGCCCACCGCCGCCACCATGGAGGCCATCGAGGGCGTGCTGCAGCAGGAGGACGAAGGCGCCGTGCCGTCAGAGGAGAAGCTACGGCTCATCCGCGAGGACCCTGTTGTGTGTGCCACCTACTTCAGGGAAATCCTGCTCCAGCTGAAGAAGTACCTCCGTTTGAAGAAAAATGGGCCCATGGGGAGGTACTTCTTAAAAGACTGGTTCTTCCGCATCGAGTTCCAGCAGCGCGGCAGCCCGCACGCGCACTGCTTGCTGTGGTTGAACGACGGCCCCGACCAGCCCCTGGACGACCTGGACGCCACCATCGCCTTCATTGACGACCTCCTGTCCTGCGACAGCACCCACCCCCTCGCCAGCCGCAACAAGCACAACCACACCGCCACCTGCTTCAAAAACACGCACATCCGCCACCGCTTCGTCAAGAAGTGCCTGGACGCCCACGAGGCTCACCGCCACTGCCGCTTCGGGGCGCCCTTCTGGCCCACTCCCAGGACAAGGATCGTTCTCCCGCTGCACGCCGACCACGATGTAGAAAGACCCGGTGGCGGCACAGTCGCGGCAAACCGCCCAAAAAGTGGCACCACGGATCGCGACGTTAATGCAGTACGCGCCGACACCGCCGCAGCGCTGCAGTCGAGCGGTGTGCACCCCCCACCCTTCCCGGCCCGCTCGGCTGCCTCGGCTGAGCCGCCTCGGCTCGCCTCGGCTGCCTCGCCTCCGCTCGTCGGCTCCTCTCCCCGCTCCTCCCCGCGCCTCCCCCCGCCACCCCGCCCGCCTCGCCTCTGCCTGGCCTACCGGCAGCGGGCTGATCTGTGTGCTGGGCTTGGCTGTTTTTGTGGGAAAACTTTTTAGCCCAAAACGTGTAAAAAACTTTATTTTGAAAAGAAGCTCTGCTGTTTGTGGTGTGGTGGTCTTTTTATCGATTTATTTCTTGGAGACGACAATCTGACAAAGTCATGTAAGTTAAAAAATTTCCAAATGCAAAAACATGTTTGGTTTGGAGGTTAAAGGACAGAGGTGATTATTTCATGAAAGTTTTGCTTGTTTTGCCAGGTCTCTTTTCCTACGCTTGGTTTCAGCATAAACTTTGTTGGCGTCGGCACAAGTGAAGTGCATCCTACAAATCATGTAGAATGTCACCACAGATGCTGTCAATGTTCTTGCATGGACCTCACAGCCAACCCTTTGCAGTTCAACTCCAGTTAGCCGTTCCAGAGTGTCGAACAGCAGCATTGTGTGTATTTGAGAGTTGACTGTGGAAGTCAACACGGCATGCTCTAACTGCAAAGTTTTAGCAAAACAGTTATGTGAGTGTATTTATGAATTAAAGTGAATTACTATTGTGTTATGTACCTGCATGATGAGCTCAAACAGACTGTCTGATGGTTTGAGGAGTCCACCGTAAGTTCTTATGTCCGTCAATAATTCTCGTTCTAGGGGCAGTCTATCATCTGGAGCATGGAGGCTTACATAACACTCATTGCAAGACTTGGCAGGTTCCATCTTCCTTGCCTTTCGACAGATGTAGCCCCCAAAGTACGTCATTGAGTGAGTGTCAATTGCTTTTTCATAGACAGTTTGCATATCATCATTTTCAGGGAATGGTATTGCCCCATCAATAATCTCATCAATTTTTCCCTCTAGGTCGCGTCGTCTCTCTTCATTTCTTTCTCCAACCACATCTTTAAGTTCAAGGAGTGAACTTAAAATGTCCCCGCCCTTAACATTACTCCCTCTTGGAGGTTTAACAAGTGAATAAGTGGTGAGGAGCCTGTACACTTCGATGAACATCTTTGGGTCTGGATGATCACTTGAGCCACATGCATATCTCAGTTGCCCAAAAAAGTGCTGTATTTAAGATTAAAATTTAAAGTTTTTTTTTTTTGTTTTAAAAATGTAAAATGGTGACAGGAGAATTTTCTCACCTCTAAAGCATCTTGGTTGAGTCGTCTTGTCATTAAGTATTGATAATTGAAATTGTCATGAAGGTATTTTATCAAGTCAAGAGCAGTATTAACTGTCACTCTGAATCCTAGGTATGTGCTTTTAGTAATTTCATCAATGTGTCCAACACTTATTCTGTCTGCAGATATGACTCTCTTTTTAATTTTTTTTGGTTGCAGGTTTTCTTTTTCACGCTCAGCGTTGACTGCCAGAAGTTTCTTCTCCCTAATGAGATCTGCCTTTGCCTGCGCCATCTCATCCATTTTCTCCAGGTATGTGAGGAAATCTCTCAGAACCTGTATTACAGGTCATAAATTAGTGATTTGAAATTAGTTTAGGTGTTTTAAAGTTAATGTAAACTTTACTTGTTGTTGGACAGTATTCTCATCTGGCCTCAATCCATCTGCTGGGCTCCTTGAATTCATAGCCTCCACTACTGCATTGATACGCCGCATGAAATTAATAGTAGGCTGGCTATCAGAGAGCCCCTCTTCCCCACGCAGCTGGTAGTCTTCCATTGCGGAAGCAACAGTATTAGAGAAAAACTACAATGGGACACCGGTGAGGATTAGTTCAAATCATTTTACACTAAGTAAAAGGTGAGTTTTATTATTTTGATTCGTACCTGCATAGCCATTCTAACATTCATTCTTTGATATGTAGTTGGATTCAGGTGATCTCTAGTTAAAGTAAAAGCGGCTCTAATACCCCTTCCTTCCTCTAACTTCACCACTGCCTCATAGTGGCTAAGTTTAATTGTACCCTCTGGAAGCTGAGGAAATGATAAAATTAATTAGTGCTATGAAAGTTTAGAGAGCCAAGTAAGAAGTTAGACAATAACCTCCAAAATTTTCTGGTTGACAACCCTGGTCCAGAGTCTCTTCATGAGATGAGGGAAGTCAGAACCGAAATGGAGCCTTCTTGTCTGATCTACAGGATGTTGGCATGAATTGTCATTTTTAGAGAGGCCAAACAAATTCCACATGCTTCGGTTCCATGTTGCCCCATCTGTGGTTACACAGTCCACATGGTAACCTGCATTTTCAAGAAGAATGGTGCCCTCCAATACAAGTTTTTGCAGCACTGGTCCTTTCACAGCTCCAGCGCTCAGAAATGCCCCAATCGCCTGCACCCATTGGCCACGGAATGGTTGGAACATTATCACCAAGGCATGGTCTCCCCGTTTATCTTTATCTTCATCAGGTGTGTATTTTCCTAAATTTACCAGACCATGTACTTTCAGTGAGTCCCCCTCAAAATGAACTCTCTCTGTGAGTGCCATCTCATCAAGAAGAAGGGTGCCTGCCAATACCGGTAAAGTAAACAAGTATGCTGCTTACCAACTATTAAGTATTTTTAATTAATTACATACCATGTCTGTCGCTGACAGGGATATATTGGGCCTTTTCTTCCAGTAGAGAGAAAGTATTCTCTTGGAAACCCCATTCTGGTCTCAGTCTCTTAATGTACCTATTTAAGGTTCGAGGGGAAGGTAGGGGAAGTTTATTTTCTCTTCTCAATTTCCGGTACAAAGCTGGTCCTTTAATCTTCATTAGAAGACATTCATATATCCACTCAACAGTGTACCTCCTGCCTTTGAGTGCTACACTTGAACACTTAAAAACTGTTCTGACCATTTCTTTTTGTTCTTCTGGGACCGTTGCAATAATTGACTCAACTTTTCTTTGTGGTACCTTTGCTAATTCTTCACGATTTAATTTAAGTTGATTTCTCAAAGATGTAACCTGGTTAAGATTTCTTTTTTAAAATTGTTTTAAGGGGTTAGCAGTGATTTCCAAAATTAATTTTATGAAGACTTTACCTTCGCCTTACGCCTCTTGTCTGCTTTACGTAAGTTTCTAACTTTATCCCTCAGTCTTTTTACTTGTACAGAGGAATCATCACTTTTTCGTGACTCTCTGGATTCAGCATATTTTACAGCCTTTCTTTTGCTGTTGCAGAAACCACAACGAAGGATAGGCCTACCAATTCCCCTCTGCAAATAGCCTGGGCACTGCTCAGCCCATTTCTTCTCTCTTGAGTCTGTATCAGTGTACCCCACGCAGAGTTTCCATGAATTAATTCTGTCAAGCAGTGACTCCACTTCTGTTTTGCTAGACAGGTTTGGTGAGTAATTTATTTCTCTGTTATTGATATAAATTTTTGGTTGCAGGCTGTTTTTGAAAATTACTTTTACATCAATGTTAAAATTGTTGTTCATTCTTGTGTAAGCCAAAACAATGCCTAAAATTAATAAATGCCTGCTATGAACAATTGTATTTGACTTGACTTTCAAAGTATTTCCCTCTGACTGACCTTTGGAAGTGTGAGTGCCCCACATGCTGCTTGGCAGCCGCAAGGTATTCACTACACTTTGAAGTAGTCGAAAGTCAAAACAAGTTGCCCTTTTAGTGGCTGGTGTTGATGTCAGTAGTGGTGGTGCCATGGAACCCGACAAATCGATACTACTTTTCTCGTCCAGGGACGGAGTTTCAGACCACCTGTCAAAAGGTTACCAATGTCATAGAAGTACCGTAGAGGACAGGGATTTGGAACGCAGGACTAGTTGGTACCTGCTGCTGCTGTCAGCAGATGGGGGCAGGAATGTCATGAATTGGGAAGCATTACTAGTGTCCCTGGAGCTGGTTGGAGTTTGGGGTGGCACTGGTTCCACTGATCGCCTGCTTTGCTGCTCCACCTTCCCGACGTCGACCTCAAGGTCGGACGGGGGCGGGGGAGGCTGCTCAGCGACGCCCTCGTCGACGTCCTCGTCGACGCCCACCTCACGCTTCACCACCGTCTCGACGCCGTCGGCGAGACAGGGGGGGGCCACGGCCAGGGGCGGGGGCGGGCGCACCAGCAGCGGAGGCGGGCGCACCGACAGCGGGGGTGGAGGTGGGGGCGGCACGGGGTGTAACGGCACCTCCGTCTCGACGCCGTCGCCAAGGCAGGAGGAGGCCGCGGACGGGGTTTGGGGAGGCGACTGGTACACCTGCAGCGGGGGCTGCACGGCGCGCAGCTGCAGGGGCCCCTGCCCTGCAGACAGCTGCAGCGGGGGCTGCACAGGGCGCAGCTGCAGGGGCCGTTGCCCTGCTGGCAGCTGCTGAGGGGGCGGCACGGGGCGCAGCTGCAGGAGTCGTGGCCCTGCTGGCAGCTGCTGAGGGGGCGGCACGGGGCGCAGCTGCAGGAGTCGTGGCCCTGCTGGCAGCTGCTGAGGGGGCGGCACGGGGCGCAGCTGCAGGAGTCGTGGCCCTGCTGGCAGCTGCAGCGGGGGCTGCACGGGGCGCAGCTGCAGGAGTCGTGGCCCTGCTGGCAGCTGCTGAGGGGGCGGCACGGGGCGCAGCTGCGGGAGTCGTGGCCCTGCTGGCAGCTGCAGCGGGGGCTGCACGGCGCGCAGCTGCGGGGGCCCCTGCCCTAGTGGCAGCTGCAGCGGGGGCGGCACGGCGCGCAGCTGCGGGGGCCCCTGCCCTGCTGGCAGCTGCAGCGGGGGCTGCACAGGGCGCAACGGTAGGGGCCGCTGCCCTGCTGGCAGCTGCAGCTGCAGTGGGGGCGGCACGACGGCGACTCCAAGGTGTACACTGTTTATTATGTGTTAGTGGTTGCAAGTTGACTGTCTAATAAATGAGCAATGCTTTGAAATCTACCTCTCTTGAGGGGACGGGGGAGGCCACTCCAGCATGTCGTCTCCGAACAGAGTGGGGACCGCATTTGGCAAAAGTTTGGGTACGGGCCGTTTAACGTACTCTACCCTCCCATCTTTCAACACAATCCTCTCGTGCGTTATAATTAGGTCTCGGGTGAAGTGGCGGGCGCAAACTGCCGTGTGCCGGTTTACCCTGTTCGGTGTTCTCTCATTCCATCGAACCAGTAAATCCTGGCCAATGATCATCAATTAAAATTGAACGCAACTATTCAATAGTTTAACATAAGTCTTGCAACCCTACCGTCGAGCGGCAGACAAACGTGGGCGGGGGGGGCCTTCCCTGGGCCAGACGCTCTCTGACATCTGGCCTGCTCCCGCTTGGGCAGCCGCTGATGCCGCACTTTCGCCCCCGTATCATCTTGCAGCTGGCAAGTACCCCCTCGGCCAAGTGTTTTAGCAATGCCCTTGGAGCGTTACCATTGTTACCACTTTGAATGATTGACACTGGCCCTCGCGGCACTTGCACACTTGCACCGCGACCACGATGTAGAATTCTACATCGTGACCGCGACCATGGGCTCGACGGTCGGTCAGATGGCCGGGACGGGGCCGGGCCGGGCCAGCAAGGCGATTCCGAACACCGTTTTGTAGTGCCCTCTCTCTTGCACCTTATGGCCGTGTCCCATGAGTGCGACAAGGAGAGAGCGACGACACCAGTGTGCGGAATCACCCCGCAGGCTCCTCAGGAGCGCCGCGTGCGCACCGCCCGCAGCGGCCCAGCGAGCCGAGCGCCGGCCAGCCCGGCCGCGGCCGCCGGGCCCGGAGGAGGTCGGGTAGGGTGGGGGGTGCACACCGCTCGACTGCAGCGCTGCGGCGGTGTCGGCGCGCACTGCATTAACGTCGCGATCCGTGGTGCCACTTTCCGAGGCTCAGTGCCGCCACCGGGTCTTTCTACATCGTGACGCCGACAAGGACGAGCGGGAGGAGGCAGACCGCGGGGACACGGACTGGGAGACCTACATCGAGTACCTGCGGGACCTGCGCCTGAAGCTGAAGGATGTCCTGGCCTCCGATGACTGCCCTGACACCGTGGAGGAGGTCTGGCGTGCTGCGGGCTGTCCGGACGACGCCACGTACGAGCTTGCCATCCGTACTGGAGTCTGTCGGCCTTCCGTACTGTACAGGCGCGCCGTGGCGGACAGGTGGACTAACCCTTTCTTGAAATGGGTGCTGGAGGCGTTCCTGTCCAACACCGACGCCCAGGTGATCCTCGACTTGTTCAGCCTGTTGAGATACTGTATCAAATACGTCACCAAGGAAGAAAAGAACCACTCGCAGCTGCACAACGAGATCACGCGCCTGCGCCGGGAGCAGGGCTTCGATGACAGGACGCTGATGAGGATGCTGTCCTCCCGCACGCTGCGGGCCAAGGAGACGTCGGCGCAAGAGGCGGCCTGGGTGCTGATGAAGTTCCCCCTCAGCGAGACTAGCCGCAAGTGCACCTTTATCGACACGTCGCAGCCACAGGAGCGAGTGCACAGCCCCAAGCCAGCCAAGGACCTCGTCGGACTGCCGCAGGGCTCGACGGACTTGTGGTACCCAGACTTGTACGACATCTACTCCAGGCGTCCGGACAACCTGGAGCAGGTCACCCTGGCCGAGTTTGTCGCCCTGCACCACCAGTCCAAGGACCTCAAGGCGCGCCGCAATCACCGAATTATCAGGTAAGCATATCTCTCTCTCTCTCTCTCTCTCTCTCTCTCTCTCTCTCTCTCTCTCTCTCTCACTTTCTCTCTCTCTCCCTCAGTTGTGCACACTAACTGTATTAGTACACATTACTGAATATTTTCATTCCATTGCAGGTACCGCAGATTTGCTGAAAACTCTGAGAACTTGGAAGAAAGGGAAAACTTCTACAGGGCCATGTGCACTCTTCATCTCTCCTGGCGGGACGAGTCGGAGATCCTCACCCTGGGCCAGGCCAGCTCGTTCCAAAAACTCTACGCCGACAACGAAGACACCATCTTGACCAGGAGGGCCACCTTCGAGGCGGCGCTGGGCCTTGACGCACTCTTGCAGCACGAGATGGATGTCTGTGTTGCGGAGGACGAGGCGGCGGCACTGGAGGCGGAGTGCAACGCGCGGGGCACGCTCGCCGGCGCCTCCAAGCTGTGCTTCGACGACGAGATAGCCGAGTTCATGGACTGCGATGACGCCCAGGACGTGAACATCGACTTGCAGGAGTTGCAGCGTCAGCCCCAGCTGTGTGCAGTCCCGGCGCAGGTGCGGCGCCGTGGAGTCTGGGACCGCCAAACCTACTTGGACAACATCCGCCGCCTCAACAAGCAACAGAGGGACGTGGTGCTGGCCGTCATTCACGAGGTCAGGACCCAGGCCGCACCCCGCCTTATCTACATCGACGGCGCGGCGGGCACGGGCTAGTCAGTGGTGGCACGGAACCTCGCCAACGCCTTTGAGACCTTTTTCCCGGCCAACACTGTTGAGGACTCAAGCACCGTGGTCATCAGCGCCCCAACAGGCAAGGCGGCCTACAACATTGGCGGCGGCACCATGCACAACGTGTACCACCTGTCGTACAACCAGGAAGCTACCTCCTCTCAGCGCTTGCACGGGGGGTCAACTGATGTGATGTTGCCCCTGCAAGGGCAGCAGTTAGGCAACATGCAAATCAAGTTTGCCAACGTGCGGGCGCAGATCATCGACGAGGTTAGTATGGTGTCCGACCGCAACCTCCTTGGCGTGGACCAGCGCTGCAAGGAGGCAAAGGGCAGCGAGGCAGACTTTGGCGGTCTGTGGACAATCATTTTCGGAGACTTCCGACAACTCGCGCCGGTTGGCGGCTCCCCTGTCTACGTCAGCTCAACAGACAGCCTCGCCGGTAGCTCTCTACTGTGGCAGAAGTTTGAGTATGTGGAGCTGTCTGAGAATATGAGACAAGGAGAAGACAAGGTGTTCGCGGAACTGCTGAAGAAGATCGGAGACGCCGAGGAGCCGCTGTCAGACGCAGACCGTGCATTGATAGAGTCAAGGTTAGTAGTTTAGACATTGTTGTTGGCAGCACAAACAACTATAATAGGAGTGAACGCGATATCACTTAACAAAACGCATCCTTTACTTCTTAGGTTCGTTGCTGAAAACAACTTGGAAGTACCCAATGACTGTCCGAGGTTCTATCACCAGACCAAGGACAAAGACAAGTACAACCTCGCCGAGCTCCTGAAGTCACCCAGCCATCAGATCATCCGCCTACCGGCCCGAGACCGCGTCCAGGAGAACAGGAAGTACCTGGGCATGGCGGCGGAAGGCAGGCGGCGAAGAAACCACGAGCACCACGACTCACTGCTTGAAAGAGCCGCTGATCTCACCACCGCCAAGGCGCAAGGACTCCCCGCTCTGCTGCTGGCCGTGGTGGACCGCCCCTACAAGCTGACGGTGAACGTCAGGGTCGAAGACGGGCTCGTCAACGGCGCTGTGGGCGTCTTGAAGTGGGTGCAGGTCGGCGTGCTAAGCCCCACCTCGCGTACACCTGGTGTCAGCACCCCCGAGCTGGCCGTGCAGACGCTGTGGCTGCGCTTCCCCGGTGACGTCGGCGCCGCGACCAGCCGCGCTGCCCGGGAGCAGCTCAAGGCCGCCATCGCGCGGCAGAAGTGCCTGCCGCAGGACCTGTTGGAGTCGCTGCCCTACGAGCTGCCGCCCTGCCCTGAGGGCACCGAGCTGGACGGCCTGGTCCCCGTGCAGCGCGACGACAAGCAGCTCATGCAGCTCAGGACCGAGTTGTGGCGACACGTCATCCGCCAGCAGTTCCCGCTGGTGCCCGCGCTGTCCGACACCGTCCACTCCTCCCAGGGCAGCTCTTACGACAAGGCTTGTGTGGAGTACTACGACGGCATGGAGAACAAGATGGTGTACGTCGGCTTCAGCCGTGTGCGCACGCTCGCCGGCCTCTACATCTCCAAAAGTACGCGGGGCCAAGGCAGCAAGCGCGCGCAGGGCGCTGGTGCTGCTGGCGCGTCCAAACTGTTCAACCACCCCAGGCTCAACAAGAAGGACGAGCGCCTGGCCAAGGAGAAGGAGCGACTGCGCACCAAATCCTTCGTGCCGCGGTGGATGACACCAGAGGACCGCCGTGATCCTGGTCTCCGTGTGGTGTATCACAACGTCCAGAGCCTCAACGCTCACCACCAGGACGTCGCTCTGGATGACGTGTTCATGAAGGCGGATGTCCTGCTGCTGGCAGAGACGTAGCTGCGGCCCGGGCAGCAGGTGGAGCTCGGCCGAGGCATGCTCGAGGTGGCGCGCTGCGACTCACCGGCTCAGCAGGGCAGTGCTCCCGGCGGCGTGGCCGTGTACTCCAGGCTGCCGCTGTGCCAAGACCAGGTGATAAGCTCGCTGTCCTTGGTGGAGGCGGCGAGCGCACGACAGGGTGACTCCCTGCTGGTGTCTGTGCTATACTGCCACCCAAAGGCACAGCTGCAGCACATCCTGGAGGCCCTGGAGGCGCTGCTGTCATCAGCCCCCGCCAGGACGACCATTCTCGCCGTTGACTTCAACAGGGACATGCAGTCCGCGGGAGGACGGCAAATCATAGCTGCACTGGAGGCCAGGGGCCTGACCTTGAGCAGCAATCGGAGCGTCCCGACGACGTACAACGGATCCACCATAGACGCTGTGTTCTCAACTGCGCCAGCAGTGAAAGTGACCCAGTACCAGTCTTACTACAGCAGTCACATTCCATTGGTAGCTGACATTTTATAGGTAAGAAATAGCCAACTTAAAAAAAATATTTATTGCGCTTAATGCAAAAGCATGACTCAGTAGTAAATCTGTTTTTTTCCCTGTTGCAGATTAAACAAAGCTGTAAATCAAATCTGTCAAGCGCAAATCTTTCAAAATGTGATAAATTGTATATATTAGTCACATTCCATTGGCCGCTGACATTTTATTGGTAAGAAATAGTAAACGTAAAAAAAAAAATATTTATTGCGCTTAATGCAAAAGCATGACTCATTGGTGGTAAATCTGTTTTTTTTTTTTTTCCCCTGTTGCAGATTAAACAAAGCTGTGAATCAAATCTGTCAAGCGCAAATATTTCAAAATGAGATAAATTGTATATATTAAAAATTGTATAATCATAAATTGTATATATCAAAAAGATATTTTTAATACTATGTAATACTACGTCTTCTATGATTTGTTATAGAGTTTTGTATAATTTGCTATTTAGTAATCGCACAAGTGTCCGTAATACGGATGACGTGCAGAGATACCCCCGTGCGGAGAGCTGAATAAACTGCATTTCTGCGGAAACGTATAAAAGTGAATATTCAAAGGCATCCGAATATTTTGAAAAATACAGTAGTATATTTCTTTTTATCAGTTGTATATTTCGAAATATACGTCGTTTATTCTATGTGCGTGTCGGAATATTTGAAAATAGTCCCTTGTTACTCGTTGCATATTTGGGAATATACCACGAATATTTCTGAGGCTGAATATTGTAAAATACAAAATAGAAATTACCGTCTTTTGCTTTTCCTGAGTATCCCATTTGAGCGGGTGCATATTTCAAAATATACATTGCTTTTTTAGTGTATTAATTCTCATCCAGATCCACCGTAGTGAAAGCCAATCTGGATACGAATGTGTACTGCACCACCGCCACCGCGCAACCTGCCAAACAGCTCCGTCGCCCCGACGCGCCTAACCTAACCTACCCAGGTGCAGTCCGTAGTCCAGTCCGCACCGTCAGTCAACTATAACCGTCAGTCAACTAAAACCGCATTTTCCTCGTTGCCTGTCTCTTTATTTGTAACCAAAGAGTGCTGCTAACGACAATGATTTCGAGGAAACGCGTTTGTGCTCGTTGTTTAATACATCATGATTTTACTTCAATTCCACGTTTCCTTTCGTGTTGACTGAAGCAAGTGTGGAAAGCCTATAAGAGGTTATAAGATGTCTCTTGCGTGTACAGTTGAAACCGTTTAAAAGAAATCTCAATTGCACATCACCGTTATGGAAAGCGACATTGTAAAGTCTGCTGTAAATGTATTTTACCAGTCCATTTCCCATAAGGGTCCTTACTGCGTGACTGGTGTTGTGAACGTGTCGATCTCGACTGAAGTATGCTGTCGATGGATCCGTGGTGATCCGCTGAGTCAAATAGGCAAAAGCCTGTACATATGTGACGAGACGGCCCTTTCAAAGTTACAGATAGCTTTTGACAAGGTACCTGCAATGAAGAGAGGAATTGCATGGCCTGTGGTGAAGCATGGTTCTAATTATGCTGCTGTTGAGTGGCTTCTGTACTGTGGCGAAAGTGCACTTGAAGTTACCGTCGGATGTACTAAGAATTGGTCAGTAAGTTCTGTCTGTAAATCAATCTGCATGAAATCTCGAGTTTTAAATCACCATCCTTTTCTTGCAGGTTACTCGTGCCGGAAGAATTTAATGACATCCTGGACTATGTTGTGATACTACACAACTTGAAGGTAGTGAGAGTTCCTGCTAAAGTGTGTCGGGGTTACAGATCCACCTCCGAAGAGGAACCTTTGGGCCACAAGGCAGATGTCTCCATATCGATGGTAATTATTGCAAGTGAAACATTGTTGGGATTTGTAATAATTTCGAAAGTGTCTGGCCTGGCAGAATATCGAATGATTATCGTGCTCAATAAATTCTTTACAGGTGATTGTTCATCCAGGCGATGTTCTTGTATCATTGCAAAACAAAGCAAATCTGAGTGAAGGAAAAACTGATGCAAATATCTTGTCAGCCAAGGACTTCTTATAGTATGTATTTGTAATTTTCTTCCAACTTGTCATGCAACAATTGAAACTATACCTTTAAATGCTTGCAGTGTGTCTGAAAAGAGTGTTTCTCCTGATTTTGACTCATGTACTGGAACCTCTATAGGACAGCATCTTGTACATAATGAAATTCCAAGGTCATTACATTTGGAGATTCCAACAGCAGATTGTAACGTAGATACTAAAATGGAGAGTTTCCTTCATACAGAAGTAAGAATCTATTATTGTTGAGAATGAGTGAAACCTAATTTTGTATTATTCTAATTATTGTGTTATTTCAGGTCGATATTAAAGACGAAGTTCAGGATGCTGAGATTGCCGGCAGTGCTGGATATTCTTCTGATGGCAATGCATTACTTTTGACTGCAGTGCAAACTGTACATCCTAAAAAGGAAGATACCAGCTCTGTGTTTTTGAGATGTTACAACAACCGGCTGGCCAGAAATAACCAATTTGCAAGATTGTTGGAATGTCCACAATGCACAGTTACATTTAAATATGGGTATCATGGGAAAGGGCTTAATTTTCTGGAATCTCACATCAATGTAGCTCACAGGAAAACAGCCAAAATGTGTATGACAGTTATAAAACGTAAATATGCATCCTGTTACAGCCCCTCACCTGCACGTAGCAAACAGGGGGCGGTTCGGTTGCTGTCTGGCGGCAGTCTCAAACCTCTGAAAATCCGCAAGCTATTTTGAGCTAACTTTGCGTTGCCTTTAAATCCTTTTTACTCGTTCTTTACCGTTTCGCCCCGTTTAATTGTAATGTGTGAGGTACAAAGAACGAGTATTGTGCTTGGTCACACCTAATTTAGAAACATGGATTCATCTCTTTAATTATAGTACACACATCCATGACTATATACTTATATTAAACGGCATATCGAACTGAATATTTCATAATAGAAGTTTTTTTCAGTTATGAGGAACAAGAAACATTACATTAAATTAAAATTCTAAGTGTTGGCAAGGACTTTGGTGCACTTCATCATTATCTTATTCTCTTATGTGTAGTGAATTCAGATGTTGATGGATTCTTAGTTTTAACTCTGTAAAATCCTTCGCATTTTAGAAGAAATGCTCTTTTGCTGTTAAAGACATTCTCAAAATATTTCAGAAAAACAATTAGAGGGTTGCGGTATGAATCAGGGAACGACCGCGGAATCGCCATCGCCGCGCCGGTAGGTTAGGTTAGGGGGCTTAGATGCGGGGGAGGCTTACATTCAGACCATTACGGTAGATACTGCACATAAGAAAACCTTCAACTGAAAATGATACTTACCAAATTATTAACACCTTTTCATACCTAATTATTCTTTATGCTTATTAAAATGAATCCAAGTCTCTAAATTAAGTGACACCACAGCCATATTATTGATTTTTATCTCCTACTTTTGGTAAAGAACGAGTTAAATGTTTATATACCAAAGCACTTTGGTATATACTTGGCTTCTTGTTTTTTTTTAAATTAAGGGTAAAGATGCTCTTACTTTTTATAAGTCATCACATATTGGCCTCCCCCAATATTTCTGTTCCCTTTTTTTTAAACTTGTTCTTTGCCACTTACCTCACTGTGTAACGGGTAGGGGTAGGTGGCTCGCTAGCCATGTCCTTTTGTTGCTTAACGCTCTTGTTGCAGAGATGTGAAGAGTTAAAAAGGGGTTAGTTTCACGGAATACCACCAAACCACGTTTCTTTAATGTTCATTTTCTAAATATTTTTCATTATAACTAAAACAATACTTCATTTACGATCTAGCGACTGAATTTTGCCCTGTAAGATGATACCATTGGCTTTTCTCTACCTCCTGTCAGTTCTTAGATGAAGGATACCCCCAAAAATCATTTTTTAGAACAATACTCGTTCTCTCCACTTTGACTTGGCATGTAGGGGTGTGTAAAGACCGAGTAAAAATTGTAAGTTGATGTCCTATACTTTGTCAGTAATTGAACTTTTGGTCTTACTTCAGCTGACCCAGTTAAATGCAATTCTTTATTTAATTCTTATTCATATTAAAGTATTTCTTTCATACCTGATTTTGCCTTGGATGGAAACTAAATATATCTGTTCCTTTTCCTTTTAACAATGTATGCATCAAGGCCAACCCTTCCAGTTAGGTGCAGAAGATAGACAAAAAGTAGACAAGAAGATAGTAAAATTTAAATTTTTAGTAGATATAACTGAAATTGCTAAAATTTGATCTAAAATTGTGATGGAACATGTTTTTATGTTGTCTGCATACCTCTTTACCTCTGCATGTGGCTCTTGAAGACAGGTGGAGAGCCTTGACTCACCTGAGCCAAATTGACATGTCTTGTGGAACATTCTGGTTGAACACTGTAACTTGAGAGTCGATTAATTACGTACACTAAAAGATGAATATTATTTTCCTTATTTTAATATGATAGGTTCTGGGGAAAACTATATGCTGTAGGGGGAGTCATTCCAAGTAAAAGAAGCTGTGGCTGGGCCCTATTGGAGGTTGAGCTTTTTTGCAGAATACATCAAAATACACCGAATATGTGCATCAATTTGAAACCGCAATGGAACTGAGGAACCTCTTCTCTGTTGTAAGTGAAGAATCAACTTTTTCTGTTGACATTTATTTTCTGTTGCGTATTGAACATTGTTAACTGAACCCATCCCACTCAATTTTTTTATTTTCCGGGTGAGCTGGTTGTGTGCAGGAGGCCATGTTCATTTCTATGACAACACTCTTAAAACAAATGTGCAACTGATCAGCTGTTGTAAGTTTGCAACTTCTTGTTAATCACGTACAGGTGCTGAACACAAGTGTTGTGCAGCTGCAAGTGTTCAACTCCCTAGTTTTACAGTTGTGTTAAATTTGACAGTTGTACACTTGCAGGTGTGTAACAGTCAAGTACAACACTTACAACAGTAAGACTAGCAAGCTGAACCCTTCCAGTTGAACAACTATTGAGTTCAACACCTGTACATGGTAAACAGGAAGGTGCACACTTACAAGTGTTGAACAGTTGCACATTTGTTATAACAGTGAAGAAGAATGAAACAAATTAATCGCTGACTGCATTCAGAAAATAGCTATGTCTACTTTGCCTCTCTTGAAGCTGTGCTATGTTGTGTCTGTATACTGTGCAGTAACCCCGAAACTAACAATTACGTTTTCTGCCTTGTTGCACATCTATTTGATTATCTTGTTTTAGCTTTTGTGGAATATTGAGCTGACTCTCTTCCAAGTCTTTCTTACTTTACTTTTGGCTTCATCTTCTGCATACGATTACTCCACTTATTTACATGCTCTAAAATCAGTCTATGAAATGTAATCACTGTACTAATGATATTGTGATTAGTTCTCTTTCAACCTTAGTGATTTCTTATGTAGTATGAACATAAACATGGATGTTTATTTCCATCACTCACCCATTCTGGAAGTGAAATTTTCACCATATGAAATAACAATTGAAGAAGGTATCAGCAGTCCTAACCAGTTGATAAAAGTAAAATTATTTCATTGTTTCCAGTATAGTGGCTATCGTAATACCTCCGCATGCGATATCCATTCTTACACTTGTTACCTGTTCTATATGCACTGTCAAAGTAAATATTGCTGATATTCACTGAAAGACATCCTCTCTTTTAGTTAGTATTTTTTTGTGGATATGGATAAAAATGTCAATTTTGTGTTCTATTTTATTTTAATGCAAGTGTTTGAAAGGCGTAATAGCCTCCACTTTTTTGTAACTAGAATATGACTGACTGTTGTTATGAGAAAGTGGGTGACTTATCCTGACTTGCTCTTAAATGACACATCTCAGTTGAATTCAACCTAACAGATGATATACTAAACATAAATCAATTTTACCATTGCAAAAGTCACTCTGGGTACTGTACATTTCTTGTAAAATGATACTGCAGAATATGGAAAATTGGGGTGAACATCACGCGACTCTCATTTCAGTAAGAAATTTAAATGCACAAGGATTAGTGACACAGCAACACTAATAGAGTAGATAGAGACGGTAGTCTGCGACCAAGAGTAGATGTAGACGGTAGACTGCGACCAAGAGTAGATGGGGACCGTAGATGGCGACGGAGATTCTGTCGCCTGAATTCGGAATGATGGTGCAGTCTGCCGAAACCATTCGAATGCTTTAAAGGAGATTATATCGTTCTGGGCACTATCTGGCTGTAATCACTAGAACAACACTTACTTTTTTCTGAAATAAAACTTTTACGTGTGCTATTCCGAGGTAAGAGAGTGTTACTGACACTAGCAGACGGTGTGTTGCTTTTGTTTAAAGTGAAGGTGTCCAGTGTTCCTCTTCCTGTATTAGCTATGGGAAGCGAATGTTGGTGTGGCCTGGCCTTGGATTGTGCCGAATGCCTCTTTAAAATTGCTTGCCTCATCTACAATATTTTGAGAAACAGTGTAAAGAAAAATGAAGTCTCCCTCGGGAATAGAGGTTTTGCATTGGGGGCAAAGAGCGTCGACAAATGCAATTTAAAACAATATGACCTTGCTTTATTATGGTTAGCCTTTCCTCCGCCAGGCGCTTCAGTCAATATCCGGCTCATTCATTTCCGCCTTATTCATTCCTCTCATCCTCTCACGGTCATTGTGTCGCCATTGACGGACGTTCCAACGTATCTGATCCCATCCCACTGCACTTGAAGGTATTTAATGTAAGTTTGCTAGTAGTTCGAGCTGTGCGTATCTGATTGTTTAAAGCTTCAGTCTGGAATACCCTGTAAAACGGGATATGCTGAGAAATGTGCTGATTCTCGGCGAGAGCTCTTGGAACCAACCTCGTGGTCTTGGTTCAATGGAGTAGTATTTTTTTTTCTTCGTGCCTTTCACTTGCTCTTTTGATCAGACCTAAAGCGAATGTGAAAGTGTTCGAATTAGTACCAGTGTATGCGTTACTTTAAGATATAGTGGGGTGCGTAGAGGTTAGGCCATGCGGGCGGGAACTCGCACTCAAACCTACCTCGTCCATTCGCCCCTCCCCTGGCTACGGCGGAGTGGCGATTACGAGAAGAAGCAGCATCGTGCAGTACATTTCTATTTTATAATGTCCAAATGGAACTCGAGGACCAATTTTCAGTTTGGACATCTTCACCGTACCGTCCGACGACTATTCTTTTCGCAATCACCACTCCGCGGTCGCCTAGGCAGGGATGGGTGGATGAGCGGTTTGACTCGACCCACGCTAATGTGAAGTTTTAATGAATCTTTCCTTTGATGCTGCAGATGAACGAGGACGAAAAGCAGAGGATGAGAGAGGCGCGCGAGCGTTTCCTGATGAAGGCTGTGCCAGTGGCAGCTAATGCTGAAAATTCAAGCACCCCGGCCAATCCTGAGATTTTACCTGTCCCTGTGCCAGCTGGAGCCTCAGCTGATAACAGTTTGCAACTTTGCCCTATCCAAGGTGCAAGCCTCAGATCTTTTGGACCTGAGCATTTTGACTGTAAGTAAGAGTTGTTTCCCTTGTAACAGTTCTCGGTTCCAGTAAGTCTACTATTTAACTATTTTCTTTTTCCTTCCAGTTTTCTTGAGTTTCTATGAAGCCTACAAGAAAGCGAAGAGTGAGAAGGTCAAATCAACTGAAGACAATCAACCCAAGCCTGAAGCTACCAGCACCCAGGAGCGCTCTCCAGACTTCAGTCTCAGTCATTCCCCATCTAGATCTTCTGCCCAACGCTCTCAACTTGGAGGATCAAATCATCCTGTCAAACCACCGAGCCGAGATAGGTCACCTGAAATCGACTGGTCTTTCCTCGACGCCCCATCCACTCCACCTAAATCTCTGTCTCGTAGCAACAAGCCAGAAGGTACAAGCACAAGAAGGGAGCGCTCTCCAGACTTCAGTCTCAGTCGTTCCCCATCTACGTCTTCTCACCAACGCTCTAGACTTGGAGGATCGAATCATCCTGTCAATTCACCAAGCCGAGATAGGTCTCCAGATATGGACTGGTCTTTCCTGGACAGGCCATCCGCTCGACCTAAATCTTTGTCTCGTAGCAACAAGCCAGAAGCTACAAGTTCAAGAAGGGAGCGCTCTCCAGACTTCAGTCTCAGTCGTTCCCCATCTAGGTCTACTGACCACCGCTCTAGACTTGGAGGATCAAATCATCCTGTCAAATCACCAAGCCGAAATCGGTCTCCAGATATGGACTGGTCTTTCCTGGACAGGCCATCCGCTCGACCTACATCTCTGTCTCGTAGCAACAAGCCAGAAGCTACAAGTTCAAGAAGGGAGCGCTCTCCAGACTTCAGTCTCAGTCGTTCCCCATCTACGTCTTCTCACCAACGCTCTAGACTTGGAGGATCAAATCATCCTGTCAATTCGACACCTTAGACTGAAAGGCACGCAGTTCAGCCGCGCGTTCCGAAAGGCACGCAGTTCAGCCGCCCATTCCAAGACTAACGCAGTTCAGCCGTGCGGTCCGAAAGACACGCAGTTTACCGCTCCAGACATAGGAACTGCGTGAGTCTTGGATTGAGCGTCTGAACTGCGTGTCTTTCGGAGCGCGCGGCTGAACTGCGTTAGTCTTGGAACGGGCGGCTGGACTGCGTGCCTTTCAGTCTAAGGTGTCGAATTCACCAAGCCGAGATCGGTCTCCAGATATGGACTGGTCTTTCCTTGACGCCCCATCCACTCCACCTAAATCTTTGTCTCGTAGCAACAAGCCAGAAGGTAGAAGCACAAGAAGGGAGCGCTCTCCAGACTTCAGTCTCAGTCGTTCCCCATCTACGTCTTCTCACCAACGCTCTAGACTTGGAGGATCAAATCATCCTGTCAATTCACCAAGCCGAGATCGGTCTCCAGATATGGACTGGTCTTTCCTGGACAGGCCATCCGCTCGACCTAAATCTTTGTCTCGTAGCAGCAAGCCAGAAGCTACAAGTTCAAGAAGGGAGCGCTCTCCAGACTTCAGTCTTAGTCATTCCCCATCTAGATCTTCTGCCCAACGCTCTCAACTTGGAGGATCAAATCATCCTGTCAAACCACCGAGCCGAGATAGGTCACCTGAAATCGACTGGTCTTTCCTTGACGCCCCATCCACTTCACCTAAATCTTTGTCTCGTAGCAACAAGCCAGAAGGTACAAGCACAAGAAGGGAGCGCTCTCCAGACTTCAGTCTCAGTCGTTCCCCATCTACGTCTTCTCACCAACGCTCTAGACTTCAAGGATCAAATCATCCTGTCAATTCACCAAGCCGAGATCGGTCTCCAGATATGGACTTTTCTTTCCTGGACAGGGCATCCGCTCGACCTAAATCTCCTACCAGGTACTCGAATCAATCAAGGAGTGAAGCACTGAAGCGTCCTCACACTCCCCCAAGACGCTCTAGATCTCCTGGGGCGGATCGGTCTTTTACTGAAAGAGCTCAACCGTCCGACCACAGCAAGTCCCCAACTACATCCAAAAAGAAAAAGGGTAAGTGTTTTATTAACTGCATCTAATTTTAAAACATTTTACACATTAACTTTTTGTTTGTTCTTCTACAGTTGTGAGAGCAGCAGCTTCGTGCCAAATATGTTTGGATAAGGGTCGTAAAGATCTCTTCTGCACATCCTGTGGGCACACGTTCCACAAGTCCTGCATTTCTGATTGGGAGAAAACTCAGAAGAGGAAGAATCTACCCTTGAAAGTTTGTGTTGTTTGTAAGCAAGCTTACAGTTTGTTATTCAAAACAAAATTGTAGGTACCCATAATAATTTAATTTTTACATCTCTAACTGTAAAAGATTTGTATTATGTAACTGAATTTTTTCTTAATTTTTATTTGCAAAGTCTGTAGAAAAGTAGATGAAGGGCCCCTTATGATTCCATTCTTTGGCTGAAGCTATTGTAAGTTTGTACTGTTCCTTTACTGCTAAAGTATTACCGTGTTATCTGGGCCTCTTCTGATTCACATTGCTTAAGTCCCACTGCTCTCACTTTTGATTTCAATGTGTTGTATTTTAGATTGATCTTTGGTTTGTACCTGTGGTTTTACCCGTGATTACTTTGATTACTGTCAGCATGTCTTTGACGTTTTATGTGCCAGTGGAATTTTTAAAAACTGTTTTAAATTTTCAAGTAAGATTAGGCATTTTATTTTTTACATGGAAGAGGGATGTTCTTTCAAGCCCTGAAGATACTTGCATAGTCCTTATTTTTGAACCGTGAAGTACAATAAGAGTCAATTGTAGGGTCTTCGAAGGGTGTGTCTTGTATGTATGCTTTTGAAATGTTATTACATTTAGTGGGCCTCCTCCATCTTCATCCCACTCTTTGCTACCTTAGTTTGATGCCATCAGTAGCTTTTTACTTTATATTTTTATTTAAATTTGGACTGACCTTTTTTAAAAAAAAAATTTAAAATAATGTGTCTACCCATGGAGGACTGTGTAGTTGGGGCCAAGGCTCCGACTGGAACTGTAATGTTTGGTAGTCTTGCCTGCTTTTTGTGTTGGTCGGAAAAGCAGTTTCAATGTGACTTGTGTGGGGACAAATATGTGTAATTGTATTGTTTCTGAACTTTTATTTTTTACTTTGTAAGGTGACTTGTCAGAACACCACAGTTTTAATTGTGTTCATTTTGTTTTTTTTCTTCAATTGCTGCTTGCAATAAATTTCTTTTCTTCAATGTCATCATGTTTATTTTCCAACTGTCATCATTCACCAAGTGAGCTGTATATTTTTTACATAACCCCTTCAGGCTAAATAATACTTCTGTCTGTAGGGCAAAATTCAAAGCAACTTAAAACATAAGGATGTCATAGGAAAAATTCCTCTGCAGGATTCTACACAACCAAGCATAGAATCAAATCAAACAAATTTGTAGGTACCCATAATAATTTAATTTTTACATCTCTAACTGTAAAAGATTTGTATTATGTAACTGAATTTTTTCTTAATTTTTATTTGCAAAGTCTGTAGAAAAGTAGATGAAGGGCCCCTTATGATTCCATTCTTTGGCTGAAGCTATTGTAAGTTTGTACTGTTCCTTTACTACTAAAGAATTACCGTGTTATCTGGGCCTCTTCTGATTCACATTGCTTAAGTCCCACTGCTCTCACTTTGGGTTACAAGAGGACTTCTTCTTGTACTGGTCGTCTCGCAATGAAAATGTTCAAACTGAACCTGAAGTCAATGATCACACCTGTTAGCACACCCAACAACTTCAAATTGTCTTTGGAAAGAAGTGTTCTAAGAACGAGGGAAGCTAGTAGGGGGTAACTGGAAAGATTAAAGATTTCTAATAATAATTTTATTGCTACAAAAAGATTTTGGCTTTTGGCGCTGTAGACTAATTTTTTGTAAGGAATTGCACACTGCATCGCAGGAAACATTTAAATCAGTTTATCTCATACAGCTAGGTATACCAAGGACAATCACAGTATAGTCATAGTAATAAATTAATACACAACTTAAGAAGTAAATTACTAGCAACTTAAAGTACACATTTCACAGACATGGCTGAAAATCAAGTACATCTGTGGTTGGTGATTAGAGAAATTGTGTGCAGCTGTATGATATGTGACAAAGAGCAAACAGACAGTTGGTTAGTACAATGAGATTTTATAGACTTCTTCTTGTTTTACCCATAATGATGTGCTAACCGATAAAATAAAATGGCATTAAATTTAAGTGCAATAGGTTGACAGTTCTTGACACAAGACAACAACATAACTACAAATGTGAGAGTAAATGATTCATTTGAAAGTGAAAGGTAGTAACAAACACAGGTGGGTAAGTCTAATTATGAAATCAGTGTACATTTCAAATGTCAAATTGACAGAAGGCTTATGCATCACTATTTTTCAGGTACCAATCCATTTGCCAATTCAAATTCTCATGACAGTGGTGCAACATGAGAACTATGTTATAAAAATAGTGACGTACTTGATATTTGCAAATTGAAACTTTTTTTGAGCCACAGCTGTAACATACATATAAGAAATTTTACTTTCCAGTGTAAAGAACTATTATTCCTTCCTATCTATGCAAAACCTTCATTCAGTTTAAAAACTATTTTCTTGTCCTGGTTCAAGCAGGTATTATTTGGTAGTGGACCATCTTCCCATTTTCTTCTTGATTTTACTGCGGAATGTATTCAGAACCAGTCAAAAGATTCAAGTTTCAGAGATCTTCCTGATAACACCTGAAACAGAATAAAGCAAAATTCTGTTAGTTTCATAAATTGTTGCCAGCTGCATTGACGAAAAATGAATGCAAGACTCTGAGTTCTGTGTGCACATTTATTTCAGATACATTTTTAATACTAAAACCAGAATCTGGTACAAATTAAATGCAAATGTTGCAAATAGAAACTACTTAAGCAGACTTTAGTCTCAATTGATATCAAATCATGAAAATCTTACCATCAAGCATGTCATAAATTATTCAATCAACTTGTTCAGTCTAACTGGTCTGGATGAAATCTTCTGATGTGTTGATGCAGATGGGTAGTTGAACCTCTTAAGAAAGTTTTACATACTGGGCATTCATGGCCTTGATTACTTTTTGGTTGAAATGGCGGATATTGTGCATCAACTTGGCGACACAACATTAGTGAATCCGCCGGATGTTTGGACATAATGTGATCTTTGCAGCGAGAAACTTTGTTTCCGCTGAAGGTCTGCTTACACTTTGGACACACTATAATTCTGTCTCGCAGAGGCCGCCTTACTCTGCTGCTACAACTTGCAGGTTGTGCTTCTTCCTCAGTTTGTACTTTTTGCTCTGTTGTCTGCTTGCCATCGTTTCCATCACTGCAAGCCGGGTACAAGACTTCCATCGGGTGGCTCTTAGGAAACATGAGTATTGTTTTATTGTTATAAATATTCAGTAGGTCTGGTCTACATTTTCGTATAATATTGGTGAAGTCAAGGTGGATTTCTTCTGGACTGAAATGAAAGACAGAGCAGAAAGTATTAGGCGCAATGTTAACATTTTACAAGAAGGTAGAGGAAGAGTAGAGAACCTTACTTGCACAAACATATAGGCGCATAAATGCCTAGCTCAACCCATTCTGGGTCTCCAAAGTTCGCAGCAGTTGCAAGGTTGTGACCTAGATTAAAGCCAGCGTGTAAGGCAAAGGGAAAGGTCACCATAAAATCACCAGGTTCTTGCAGACCCTAAATAAAAAATAAGAAGAAAAAGAATTCTCTGTGAATCAAGTCATTTGTAGAATTGTAAATTAGGCCAAGTGTGCCCGAGGACATGTAGCTGTCTTTGAGGTTCCATCACTTGCTGTAGTCTACTTACAATAGTGTATGGAATTCCAAGTAGATCGAAGAAATATTTTGGATTTGCTACCACTACTTTATGGTCCACAAGTAGCGCTCTGCAGGAGGTGTATCCTTTGTCAATGTGGAGAGACGAACAGATTTTGTCCACCAACCCAAAGTACTGTGGCTCAATACCAAACCTGCACAAAACTGAAGTTCATGAAGATAAACAGTTGACAGCATTAAAGGGTAGGGGCATAAATTGCAGTGGATTTCTTACCACAGTTTAGGAGCTCCCTTGATATTATAGTTGATACTGTAAAGCCCAGCATCCTCAATATGCCACGGAAAGAAACTATGTGCAGTACCACTGTACACATAAGGGTATGCCAAACCATCATATTTTTCTGAGGCATGGTCTAAAACGGTTTTCAGGTTAGACAGTGAAAAATCCCTGCACAGCTTAATTTTCCTGCCTCGGTGAAGCTGGATTCCTGCTCCATACAAGATGGAAGAGATTTTCTCGTCATTTTTTAGTGATGCATCCCGCTGTGCTCGTAAAACTCCAAAGCAGTGGTTGGCAAGACCTGTGACACCACTCTCCTTTAAAACCTGATAACTGAACAAGGAATAAAATAGGTTTATAATTTCCTGAATACAAAATAATTTAAATGAGAGAAATAAAATTACCAGCAACTATCTCTACAGCCATAGGAAGAATTGCTGGTGGCTTCTGCTACAAACTTCTCTCGCTCTTCAGGCGAGCATTGTACCCTGATGTACTGAAATATATCATGGTCAGGAGACGTTGCGAAAGCAACCTGACAGTCCGGCTGATACTCAAAAACTTCAGATTTTGTGACTTTATCATGGACTTTACGGTCGAACACCACCTTCATCAAGCTCATAACAGTCTTGAACACTTCATCATCCTGTCGATCTTCTTCAGAGAGGCGCAACTGTAAACATGCAAAGGCGAAAAATAAAATTTAAAACAGCATAGAGAATGACATGGCAAGGAACATACAACGCAAAATCCCGACTTGTAAGCGGATATAACATAATAATAGGAGGTTAAGACGCACTCTAACCAAACCCCGGTGTCGCCCGTTAAGAGTTGTCCTCATCCATGCCACGAAAGCCGGAAAATCTGACAAGTGGTGGGCACGAACTAACACTGTAATAAGGCCTTGGTTGTCTGTGGTGATAGCCTCATCATCGGGAAACATAGACATTTTGGAAACTGACGAGTAGATGAAGACCGTAAA